>CM040185.1:38890740-39280740 GCA_022606455.1 Callitettix versicolor | reverse complement strand
AAACTGGATATCGTATACAAATATAAAACACCAATGTTGTACAGTATATTAAACAGTTAATGCTGTAATAATTGTGAGCTGGGCTGGGCATGTTACAAAATTATTAATGAACTTATTCGTGTACAAGGCACGTTATACCTATACCGTATTTAACTGTAAACGCTGTAAACAATATTTAGACTGGTTGTATATGCACCGTAATGGCGTTAGTAATGAAATATTTAAATGGCCATCAAATGCGGAGCGGACTACGAATTTTCGGAGTGAGGCTGCTTAACTGGGCTCCGCTCAGCGCAAATTTGACTCAGACTAGACTCGGTTTTTGAATCTGACTCCGCTACCCCCATCACGCTGACTACGTTACCTAGGTTATCGTTGTCTGGGTTACGGTCTTTAAATATAGTAAGCCTAGAATCAAATACAGTAGACCTAAATATTTAGATTTAAAAGGTACAAAGCACTTTTCCGCTTCCTGTTGCCTTCATATTTATTCCGCTCAGTTAGCGCAACCCCACTCCGTATGTGGTGGACACACGGCCATTGAATTAATTTATATATAATTTTAAATAAATATATATTACAAATAGAAAGTCAGCAACGAAATCGCCTCTCTTATTTTCATATGCAAAAATCGAAGTACTGAGCCAAAAATCACGTAGCTCACTGGTAAAAATAATCAGCTCACTGGTAGACTTACAATCAATAGACTTATAATTAAAATTTGTGTGTGTGTGTGTGTGTGTGTGTGTGTGTGTGTGTGTGTGTTGTGTGTATGTGTATGTGTATGTGTTAACAAGCTCAAGTTCGCAATTTCGGTCCGATTAGTTTCAAATCAGCGTTAATAACTGCATAAATTAATATTTTGAGTTTTCAAAAGTACATTGATTTTTTTCGCTGCGGTCAGGGTTCATTTTGTACTTTTAGTGTATAATCTAAATGTTCAAAATGCTGATACATGTAAATCTTAGTACTGTTTATGATGGTGAAATCTACATTTCAAAAAGTGTGAGATTAAGAAAAATACTATTTGAAATTCGCTTTTATCACGTTAGCGAGACAGCTGCGTGCCGTGGTTATTTCATTTACTCTAGATCCGTCAACTTTGATATTTATTTTTGTTAAGAAATTTTAGATAAATTTTGAAAAATTGGGCCGATTTAAAAAGAAATATTTGTCGACAGCTACCGTAACAGACTTTTCTTACCGGAAATATTTTATCTTGACAAAGTTTGTGTAATCTTTTTGCACCATTTGTTTTAACGTTATTCGCAGTTACCAGATTTTTTTTGAAAATCAAGTTCCCTTAAGATGTAGATGCGCACAATAGAAACATTTTCCTAATGATCCCAATTACTGTCTAGCCGCTGGTGGAAACATGACAAGACAGACGGGCCTAAGTTAAATCCACTTCAAATTGGATGCCACACCTTGGGTTCGGGATCAGACTATTGTTCACATTGTTGCCAAGTTGCTCTTGCATTTGACTCGGTTACAATAGGCGCCCAGTTATACTATACTTCGTATAATAGTGATCCCGTCTCGCACAACAATGGAACGTCTTATTTGCATTCCAATGAGGTTTCACACTGAAGATGTCTGAGATCGTTTGCAATAACTGGTAACAACTGTTTTGAGATTACAGTTAGCTTATTTTACATTATCTTGCCAAGCAGCTGTGTACCTGACGTGATTAAAACTGATTTCCGACAACAGTTGTTTCTATCCTTTACGTTGTTGAAAATCTGTTTATTAAAACAGCGCTAAAATCTGTATTAAATTAGCAGCATTTGAAATTTTCAAGTTAGGAAATGAACCCTGACCACCGTAAGATTTCATTATTCATACGAGAAAAATGTAATTTGAAAATTTTAAATTAGAAATTTTAGAGAATTTAACGCTGGTTACGATTTCATGGAAGAAAAAAATGTAATAGTGTTACTTTTTTGTAAATTGGCTCTCAGCGAACCAAAAAGAAAGCTGCGTGCGCTATTGTTATAACACTGATGTAGTTGTAAAAACTTTATTATTTATTCAAGTGATATACTGTTTGAAAAAGGTTCCTGTTATTGAACTAAAAATAAAATTGTAAATCATGTTTTCTTTTCGTTTTTTATTTTAATTACGATAATGTGTTCGAAAAAAGTACAAAAATAACAGCTAGTTTTTAATAACATAACCTGAAACTTGTTATAGCCTATCAACTGTTCAATGAAATCAGCTGATCCTTACGAATTGGTATGAAACAACTGATCTTTTAATATAACCACCAAAATTAAATTAAACGATTCATTTTATATATTTACGTCGGTCAAATTTCTTCGTAGTTTTCGCAATGTAGTGGTTATAACGTGCGCCTCACACGCACATAGTCTCCGGTTCGGTGCCGGCGGAAACACAGACATTTTTAATTATAATTAATTTAATTGAGACTTGCTACGCGCAAAATATACCGTTATATATCAATATAAACATGTTAATCGCAACATGCGTACCGCAAATTCCAACATCAAAACCAGCCCTAAAACACGATACATATATACAGTCGTATTCGTAAAAATCAGCACATTAAGCCGTGTGGTTGCCAAAATGCGGAGCGGACTATGTATTCAAAACCGAATCTATTGTTTTTAATGTAAGTTTGGCCATTGAGAACAAAGCAGAACCATGCGACACCACTTAACTCGGTTCAACTCCGTTCCGCTTTCAGTGGCAGCAATTACATTAAAAACAGTAGGTTAGGTTTTGGATACGAAGTCCGTTCCGCTCTGCACAACTTTGCTCCGCCACCCGGCCCTTAACTGGGCGGCCACCAAATGTAGAGCTGAGCCGATCGGGGCGGAATTTATATGAACGACAATCGGAAGTGAAGTTCATTACTCAGATAAAAGAATGTGTTTTGTATTTTAAATCTAAATACGAGTATTTAGGTCTACTAATGACGTAACAGATTTTAGGAAACTACTATGTTTAAAAGCCGTAACCTAGATTTAAACTAGAGGAAGGGATAATACAATCCCAGGCACTGCGATCAACTATTGTGCAACTAAACCTCTTAAGTTTTAGTTTATTAAATTGATGTCCTTAGTAAGTTCCAATAATCCACTGACTAGCTCATTCTGCTGAAGATCCCTAGGGTCTTGGAAATCAAAAATCCCTAGCCTCCGATTAGCAAGAGCCTTACAATCATGAATTATGTGACCTGCAATTTCCTCTTTCATCCTGCACAACCTACACACAGTTTCACCATGGTACATACCTAGCCTGTCCATTTGCACATCAGACCACAGTTTCCAGTAATAAGACCCATGATTTTCCTGAGTTGTGCTTTGCCCAAGACGTCTGCTGCCTCTTTAAGCCCTCCATATGGAACCATGCTTAAGAGGCGCTTATTATGGAAATTCCCATGAAGGTTATTCCATTTTTCCTGGTGTAATGTAGGTGACGAGATATAATAAGTTTGGTGGTCTTATTATTCTTCTTCAGAACCGATCCTAGACAGAGCCAAAGCTACGCGGAGTGGAACTCTGCCTTGTCGCTCCGCATTTGGTGGCCAACCGGCCTTAGAGTGTATTATTACTATTAGTGTTACCAAGAATCAAAGAATTTCTAAAATATGTGCTACTCAATAAAACGAAACAACTTTCTCGCATGCTAGTCCTCACTTCGCAATGAAGGACTGTCGAATTAATATCCAGTAGATTGAAACCTTGAATTCTACTTTGGTCGACCATTTCGAATTGAAAAGATATCGTTTTACAGTTTGTGTCGAGGGTGTTAATGATGGAGCAAGTAAGGAACTGTTTTGAACTTCCATTACCAATTGACATGACCAATACATTTAGTTCCTTAAACGGGATCTGGAGGTACGCGTACACCCCTCATGGAGGCCGCACAACATTGGACTGTATACAAATTTATCTTATCTTTCAAAAATATCGCTGGGAATGATTGGTAACGTCAGCAAAACCGTCAGTCTTCGTAACGGAAACATTTGTTATCACCATTTTCAGCCATTAGCAACCCAAGTGCGCAGAAAAATCAGTCCTACTGTGTTTTGCTTCATTCGTTTGATAGGGCCACACAATTCACAATCTATCTTTTTTTAAGGTTATACATCGCTGTAATACGGACTAAACCTATCAGCGAAAACCCTATTACTGCAACGCACCTGTAGGCTATGTTTTTTCCTCTTCCAATACAGGATGATTTGTTGTTGAAAATCATGAGGTACTTATAGAATTCTTCGCGGTTTCTTGAAATATTTCCTTACTATTTTTAGTTGTTTCTTTCATTGAAAACGTCACTAAAAGGAAGGTCAAGAGAGCAGGCATATGAAAAGAACATCTGGAAATGTTTACAAAAGTGGTAGGACTATTGAAAGAAGTATGTATAATCTGAAGGAAAGTTCTATGAGTGGGATAGGTTAAATCCTGTAAATGTGTTTTTCTAAGCCAAGGTCTGATACCTTTTGAATAGCTGTTGCACAGTTACAGTACAAGCTACCCTTTCATTACAGTCGACTTCTTTTGATTTCAATGTTGTAGCACGTTATCTTTTATCAAACTCACTAACAAGACATTTGTAAAGGCGAAGCCTTCCTCTACTCAGTAAAGTAACTTCAAGTGAATTTTTATCCACAATTTTATTTATAAAGATTTATTAATGGTTAATTTACTTGCCCCCTTAACCTCAATTCAAAAATACTGTTTATCAGGATAAAACTTGACAAACATTATTTTTTTTATAATAGCTTGAACGTTACACGTAGCAAAATCTGTTAAACCGTTCTAAAATTGCGGCTTTTATCAATCTAAAAAAAAAGAAAAACAACGGTTGTGACAATAATATTTTCAAAATATTATTCCACCATCGCAATAAGCGTTAAAATCTCCACAAAAAAACATTAACAACTTTTAAATTAAATTCAAAATTACGAAAAACCTAACAAAGGAATTATTTAGAATTTGCAACGGTAATAACTAGATTCGAACCTATGAAGGTGTTAAGTAGCCATTGTGAGAAATGAATTCATGTCAAGGATCTGCTGTCAAAAATGCATTACAGTTCGACACTAGTTACACAAGAAGCACTTAACAATAACGAAAGCAATGTTGTAAAAACATTTCACACAATCCGTTACGTTCAAATATTTTCTGGAAAATTCGAATTGGAAAATATAGAAAAATGAGGAAAATTGAGGAAAACAAATATTCGCAAAATTGTTAATTGGATTTCTTCAAATTTTTGTTTTATTTTAAGAGTATAAAATTGAAAAAAATTGTTTAGGAGTGTATGGGTAGAGTCTGGTTATAGTTTGTTTTAGTTTTTTTTTACATATTCAATACCATATTTTTTATTATTGAAAATTGACCACATTAGGTTTAGTTATAAATCCTAATTTATCAAAACTTTAAATAACATTTTACAATTTTGGTAAATTGAGTCCAATTTTCCAGTTTATTTTAATAGCTCCCAAATGGAATTTTTCGACGCTTTATCGTCCAATATATTTACACACACACACACACACACACACACACACACATATAAATATATCATATAAATAAATAAATAAATATATATATATATATATATATATATATATATATATATATATATATATATATATATATATATATATATATATATATATATAATCTTTCAGAAATTTGTCGGCACTTTTGCGACTACGTTATGTTTGGGAATTTTCTAGTGTTTTAGATACCAGTACCAATACGTTATGTTACGGATTTTCCCGTTGCTTTAGCGACCAATACGTTATTTTGGGAATTTTCTGTTGCTTTAGTGTTCAATATGTTATATTTGGAAATTTCCTGATGCGTTAGCAATAAATACGTTATGTTTGGGAATTTTACGGTGGCTTAGTAATCAATGCGTTTTCTTGGGGGTATTTTTCAGGTGCTTTATAGAAAAATGCGATTTGCTATGTTTGGGAAATGTTCGATGTTTTAGTGACCAATACGTTGTGTTTGGGCATCTTCCGACATTTTAACGATCAATACGTTATGTTCAGAATTTTTCCGTCGTCTTAGGGAATAATAATGCGTTATGTTTGGAAATTTTCCAACATAATTTTTTTGCGCCTATGTCATGGGTTAGAGGAATTTTCCGGCGATTTAATACATTATGTTTGGGAATTTCCTAGTAATTTAGCGACCGATGCATTAAGTTTTAGAAAATTCTGAGGCATTTTAGAGACCAATACGTTATGTTTCGGAATTTTCCGGCGAAAATTTTTTTGCGACTACATTACATTTTGTGAATTTAATCAAGTATTCAGGTATTAATTATCTGTATTTATGCAAAATTTAGTAAACATCGTTAATAACGGTTTTTAAAAATTCGATTGTTTAAAAGAATATTATTTGATTTTTTTAATAGAATTACTTGTTCTATTCTATACGATAAATATTATCGGGTTGTATAAACTAATCTCCAGGTTTTGCATAAATACACATAGACTGAAAAACATCCAAATCCAAACCAATCAAAAGCACATTTTGTATGGCCTACTAAGGCCAAATGAATACATATATATATATATATATATATATATATATATATATATATATATATATATATATATATATATGTATGTGTGTGTGTGTGTGTGTGTGTGTGTGTGTGTGTGTGTGTGTGTGTGTGTGTGTGTGTGTGTGTGTGTGTGTGTGTGTGTGTGTGTGTGTGTGTGTGTGTGTGTGTGTGTGTGTGTGTGTGTGTGTGTGTGTGTGTGTGTGTGTGTGTGTGTGTGTGTGTGTGTGTGCGCGCGCGTGTCTAATAGTCTATTATGTAATCAACAAAATTTCAGTGGTGAATTTCTATAATTATGATACATTCTTTATATTTCGATTTTTGAGAGAAAGTATTAAACATATGAGTCCCTATTTTTTCCAAAAATCTTTTCGACGGCTATCAGAATCTTATTAGAATTAATAAAAATACTGGTCATATAAAAACGTGAGTGTGTCATTAATATACGACATGGAAGAAATTTGTAGTTCGTTTTCTAAAATAACAGGAAAATTTAATTTTAAATTCAATATGTCCTTCACGTAATGCATTACTTTCTTGTTAGCACACCAGCAGCTGACTTGAAGCGTATTCCAAGTACCTTACAATTTAAAATAAAGGCTAAATATTGCTCACAGGGAGTTAGTTACTGGTGAAAATTCCCTCCAATTATATTCACCCCTTAGGGGTCGCAGCAAGTTACAAAGGCTTGGAGTGTTTGCATGTATAAAATGAAATATAAATACGTCTTTGCAGGATAAGTTGTTAGAACTAAAGGAAACAGTGGTAGCGTGTGTTTTTGTGTGCAAGTACGGACATTTTGAAATTATTTCGTACGTTGAAGATCCCGTGAAACTAGTTTTGTGTCCTTAAAGTTTTAACTGCGTCTTTTAAAGTTCTTACCTTCTCATCATTAAATTTACTTTAAAATAGTTTAAACGATAACTGTATATATATATATATATATATATATATATATATATATATATATATATATATATATGGTGTTTAGAAAAAAGTTCCAAGAATTCAGGGCGTGATTCTCATATTAAAATTAGATGAAAAATCCCAATAAACATAAGTCCAAAACGCTTCGTTTTCAGTTTTTCCGCCATTTTGTTTTTTATGAGAAAGAATTTATATCTTGAGAACGGCTCAAGGTAGCTTCATGACATTTTACACACGTACGTATCTGTACCGACGACTGTTTATAAATTACCTAAATTTTATCTTGAAATTTTTCAAAATGGCTGTCATTAAAATTTTTTAATTGTGAATAACTCTTAATATTATATTTTACGAAAGTTGCTTCGATTAGATGAAATAGTGTCCATTTTATTATGAAGAAAATTAAACTTTATTTTTTTAAATCCCAAACAAAATAACGAAGTTAGGATAAAATTTGTGTAAGCGCCATTACTGGCTTTCATAGACTGAAATTTGAATCAGACGTCACTTTTTTATGGAAAATGAGAACACGGCAGATCGTAACGTTTATTACATTTTTAAGAAAGTGACACCTTTTTATTAATGGTATCCACAAATTATACCAAAATAATTTTTAAAATTTCAAAATATTAAAAAAACACGAAAACAATAATTACAAAAATCATGAAAATACTTGAAAAATCACAAATTACACACATATTGTTACTCGTCTAGTACCTTCACTGTTTGATGTTGAATAGTACACTGGTTACCGTTACAAGGAGTTTGAAGTCCTTTGCTTTGCTCTAATTGATCAGCTGGTCATTGTTCTTTTCAAACCACAAAATTGAATCCGTGCATCCAATAAATTCTGTATTTCAACGTTTGCATTATTTTGGAAACGATGTGGGTGATTTTCTGTGTTATTCCTTATCTCTTCATCCACGGTTCCCACTTTAAGGACATATTTTAGGCTGTCGTTCCTGATGTAACATTGGGCATTTGCATCGCTTCTGAACACCTTGTTTTGAAAGTTTCGTTTAATATTTTGTTTTATTTTTTGGCACAATTTCTTCTTCTGTTTCTTTACAAAGGAGCTTAGCGTATAGCGTAAATCCGGGGTCACATTTTGTAATGTAGAGATTTACAAAGAAGGAATTCTCCAGAATTCAACCTCTAAGGGATTAAATATAGAGTTAAAAACATTGTATTGTATACATTCTTCGCCTAGGTATATTCTTCATCCGAAGCTTCTAAGTCTGAATGATTGAATGTGAGATATTTTTTGTAATATTTTTGCACCGTTTATTCACCAGAGTGGTGACTCACGTGTAGTTTATGTTTGTAAGGAAAACGGGAAATTTTGTTTTATATGTTTGTAATCACTGGCAGCACTGAATAACAGCTCAAAGTCAGTCATACCATTTTACTAGCATTTTTGCCAATTGACGGGTAGTTACCCGATTGGGGACAAACTTGAGGCTTACTGGTAGTCATGAGGGCAATAATAGAAAAACCGCTAATTTTCGTCTCATCGAGATATACAAAAGTTATTAAGAAAGTTACTTTACTGGCATTCCTCTTTTAACGCCATTATAAGTGTTGGCATTTTGTATACTCTGTGGCTCGTTCTGTGTTCAGTGTAATCTTTACACGTGATCCATGCTCGGTTTGTTTTTTTCTTTTTCTCATTCAGATCATTTTTAGATATACTTTATTTTTTAACTATCGGCTACATTTTTACTGTTTGTTTTCAAGCAAAGCGTAGATTTCATAACAAACCATTTATGGATACACGTATCGCTTGAGTCTAAATGAAATGGTTATTAAAATTCATGACGATAATTACGAAACATTCGGATTTTATCAGATTTCAACAAAGTTCAATTTGTAAGGATTGAGGAAGTGTTTGGAGGTCAAGGGTCTTTGTGCGGAAATTTTAGGTTTGGTGAAAACCCCATCAACATTGCTAAGGATCGTGAACAAATATCGTTTTCCCCTTTGATGATGATATTGAATTGAGATAGTAGCGTTTTGGGGGGGGGGTAGGGTTGGGTGTAAAGGATCCGCCATCTCCAAAGTGCCTGTCCTTAGACTCAAGACAACTTCTGTATACATTTTTTTGCGAATATATGAAAAAGATAAAATTTTCTATTCAGAAAAACAGGGACAAAATTTCTGTTGAATACGTATGTTTTTCAATCTACATAGGCCTACATATTGTTTTTTTTTTTTTTTTGCTATTTTGCAGATGATTGTGGGTAATTTTATGTACGGATTTGGGTAATTATTATGATTGAAATTGGCAACACTGTTTATCAGTCACTTATCTGCCATTCCTTCGCTGGTCCAACAATGAATGACCAGTGGGTGGCTGTGCGGGCCGTTAGTACGTCAGATGATATAGACAATGTCCATGCGTCCGAGTTGCTCTCAAAAGAAGCCCACACCGTTCAGTTTGCTGTCTTGCTGTGTTTTACGGTTGTACAATTCAAATATCCGAAGTACACTAGTGCAGCACTTCTATACAAGTTGCTGATAGACCAGGAACTAAACGGTAGTATTCCGCGGCCTTCCAGTTTTTCTGATTGATCGGAGTGAGATTTTCTGTAGCGTCACCTTAAAAGTATAGGTACAGTAGTTGATCAAAAGCGACGGTAGTTGATGAAATTCCAGTTCAAATGTTACGTAAAACCACGCTGAGCGGAACTGTGAGACCGCAGGAATGTAGCTCACCTGAACTATGTGATTTTCAGTATGTTCTGTTTCCCTCAATCAGCCAGTATATATAATGATGTTCGAAAATTGTATGCGAACGGTTTATATTGTGAAAGCAACTTAGTTAAACTATTTACAACTTTGCTGGTGTTAAAATAAAGTTTAATTTTAGAGGCTATTTTTTAAGAAAGAGTGAAAATTTCAAAGAACAAATTTGTTAGAGTTTATTGATTTATAACTTAATTTTTATGAGTAATTATTTAAATTACGTTTAGATTGACAGGTAATACAATCAACGGGAGACATTTTGTAAAGAAACCTTAAAGTAGTGTAAGGTTGTTCCTTTGTGTATGAGTCTGTCTCTAACCCACTGAATAATTAAACTTTTCCGATACGACAGAAAAAAAGGGTTTTAAAATATTCAGTTGTGACAGTTCGGTATTTTCTACCTAAACACTTTATCCAAGTTAAAGAAGATTTATTTCGTAAGTTTTTTTTATTGAAAATATAATATTTTTCGGTTCGCGCCACAAGCTTTTAAACGGTACGTTGGTAAGTTTAAGGCTCTATTAAGGAAATTGAGACAGCGCTGTAGCAATGTGCTGCGAAATCCTTCAAACATACTTTGGAACGTCGCTGTTTCGGAAGCTATTTATAAATGTATAGTCATTGAATACAAACGTACTAGAATGATAGGATGTTTGTGAGCGCTTGCTGCTAGTGGTATCTTGCGGCACAGTATTCAACTACAGTTAATATTACTGTCTATTTTCTCTAACGTGTCCTCCTGTCTTTGAAGTTTGCAGCGTTTGTAGCGGCAGATAGTCCAATTAATTTTTTAGTAGCTAATATCGAGCAAGCTTTTTATAATGGCGACTGTATTTCTAGAACGTTTATATTCAATTGTATAGTGGAGAAAATAATTTTACCGTATTACGTTAATTTAAAATGTAGAAATAGTTATTAGGAATAATGTCTTAGCTGTTTTTGAGGGTTTACTGCAAGAGCTTTTCGGGGTAAATAGAAAAGGCAAAGCTTACGGCGGTAACTATAGTTTCAAACCCACGATCCAAAGGTGTGCAAAATTCAGAGATCCAGCAGACTGACCGTTGTTTAGCCATCGCCGATACGATGTTCCTTATTTGACCGAGCAAAACGAGGTCTCTGATCCAATTCAGCTAAAATTTGGGGGCTAGATGGTCGAAGTGGCTAAAGCATCGTTCAGTCTACTGCTTCACTTAACTGCGCACCTTAATGTTCTTAGTTCTAGCCGCAGTTACTCCCGTTGCCTCGTCCTCATTTGTCCAACTGGCATAAAGTATGGATATCCGCAGTTTTAACCAAGCCCTTTAACTCATTTGGTACGAAGGTAATTTGTATAAAACCCAATCGACCTATGTGTAAAATGTTTTTCATTCACTTCCATTTTGACAGCCTTAGATTTAAAGATGACGAGTGTAGTTGTTGGCTATTTCCTGCAGTACTGCCTGATCAGTTTCGCCTAACACAATTTTGACCGCTTCATAAAGAAAAAGCATACAATTTCCAATAAAATGGGTTCAGTAACATTTTTCTGTTAATATTGGCGGAAAAAATTGCGAAGGCGTCAAAGCGCTGTTGTGAAGCGGTGGTCAGGCAATTAAATTAGGACATACTGCGTGGTCTACTATACTTCTGAACTAATATTGTTAGAAGGTTCTTAATAAGAAGCTGAAACGTAGGTAAAAATAAGTTTCAAATGCTTTTAATTTTGTTATATTTTGGAACAGTAATAAGGGTGAAAACATTAAACAAACTATCTCAAATTCAAACGTATTGTTAAAAAAATACAATATTCCGGACAGAATTCCGTAAATTGTTCAATTTCGGTTAATCAGAATATTTTGATAACATATTAAGAATTATATTTCAAGTGAGTGTAAGCTATTTGAAATAAAATAAAATTTACAGTGCGAGAACAAGCTGAAGTATACGAAACAAATAAATATTCCTTTTGAAGAAATCTACCTTTAAACTCGTGGTACACTGGGGAACCGATTATCCGAACGGGATGGGATCAAGACTCTTTCGGATAAGCAGGAACGTCATTAAAACATAATTTTTCGTACGGCCTGAGACGTCAAATAACGTTATCATGAACTACATCGGTGTCAGCGTGTAACGTGGATAAGCGTGATTTTGTGACTAATATCCACAATGCACAGTGACACAAAACCAGGACTTGTGCGTTCGAAATCCAAGCAAAAATTGAAGTGAAATACATTCCCGCCGAGTAGCCGTGCGTTCTGCAGACCACTACGACGCTGGACAACAGCTTCGCCGATGTCTCGCTTTTCCACAGCTCGGCGTGGACATCACGGACGTGGTGAGACATCGCGAAGGTAGTGATGAGATTGTTCCCGCCTATTGCCGGTGTTTTGACACACACACACACACACACACACACACACACACACACACACACACACTCACTCGTTGATCTGTAGTTTTCTGAAAAAATGCGTGTGTTGGATGCCTAGTAAAACTTAAAACACGTATATAAGAAGGTAGAGTGTATTAAAAGAGACTAAAAATAAAGATAAATTGAACAAAAGCAACTTTATTTCAAAATAAATATACAGTATGGTAGTAGATGTATTATTTTTACTCTATTAAAAAAATAAATACAGAAGCATGGTTTTATAAACAGGTCTGGTCGCACTGTTGCCACATTGTCAACGCCGCACTGTTGCCACATTGTCAACGCCGCACTGTTGCCACATTGTCAACGCCGCACTGTTGCCACATTGTCAACGCCGCACTGTATTTTCATTTATGTAGCGTTTGAAGGTTTTGCGCCTTCCTTAATTTGTAGGCCGAGCGGCATTTTCAAAATGCTCAGCTAGAGCGTAGGACGGTCACAGGAACATCTGGAAAAACTGAAGTCACAAAGAATAGGCCACTGTCTAAAGGCAGGATGAGTTCAGGTGCTTAGTAACTAATGTTATATTTTCTAAAAGCTTTCTTTTTTTCATAAAAGGGAAGAGGCTGTAAAAATTAAATTTAGTACAGTGCATTAACTTTCTGTTTGGTGCCTTATAATAGTAGAAAACCAATTTGATTTTGCAAAGGCACTGGAGGCCCTACCATCTAAATCGGAACGGTTCTGGTTCAACAACTGGACCACTGTTTTTACAAAATACTATAAGCAGACATTTTCTTTAGGCCTACGATCAAACAGAAGCATGCTAACAAATTTAAGTAAAGATTTAGAATAATTAAGTAACAATATAGTGTAGTTTTTTGAACAGTTTAAGCGTTTTGAAACAAATCCTATTTAGTGATGTAATAGTATTTAAGAACGGTTTGCCAACTGAACTTTATTGATCGGATAAACAATACTTTTAAAGCAACTTATAAACTTTGTTTTTTTTATTTTAAGGCGAAAAGCACAATGAGGCTATTATCGCCTCCCTAAATGTAGGCTAAGTGTGAGTGTAAAATGTTAAAGTTGTAAGTGTAGTGTTTAAGTGTAAGTGTTTGTTAGACTCGGATACCGTGAGGGACGTCTAAATCCTCTCAGTAGGTGCTGCTAGTCAGCACCCCATGCGGGGGCAACTTATAAACAACTTGTAAATTTCGAAACAATATACTTATATACAACTGGATCTAAATTTTTTTATGTGTATATAAATATATCTTGTAAATTTATAAACAATTTTTTTCAAAACAATATGATCACATACAGTAGAATTATTTGAGTAAAAACCATGGTCTTAGTTTGATTTTTGTGCCTGTAGATAGCAGTCCACATTTAACTAGAAGTGTCCAGAGAATCAGAGTGGCATAAGTATTTATAAATTGAAAATATGATCTCTCAAATCGTTCACCGATTCGTGGGACAATTAAGCTTCCATAAATTACACCTGAGAGACATCTTTATAAGTTGTGAAGATATACACACGTGATTAGTTGATGCTATATCAATCGGTGATAGGTGCTACTCTATAAAAATGTTCCATGTATTGCTTTGAAAACAAATATTTTTTGTCATACCGAAAATGACAAATTCCTTTTTTCTAACTTATTTTTTTTTAAATCGTTTCGGATAAGCCGGGAATTCGATTAAATGGAATCCGGATAATCGAGTCCCTTTTGTATTTAAAAATCTACTATTTATGAATTTAAAATAAAATTGCACAATTTTACCCGCTGCACAGTTATAACAGCTATTTTTGTTTTTCTTTAAGGAATGCAAAATTGAATAACTTGGAACAAATTACCATTTAATAGCGGAATAATTTTGAAATTGCACTTCAGAAAACATATTTTCATTGTTGAAAATAATCAACAATTATCGTGTACAGTATTCCTTTGAGTAATTTTGTAAAGCGGTCGTAATGCAACGGTTCAACGAACACAATAATAATGTACTTCAACTATCTGGAGTGCAGTCACTTGAAAAAAGCAATGCAATTTAATATTTTTAACGCGGTATTAGACTCGCGTATTTTGTATCCCGATATTGCACTGAAATGAGATGAAAACAAAATTGAATTTTAATTTAACTGTTATAAGTAGCAATTTGTTCTTCCGCCTATCCTGCGTGGGCCTAAGCCGTATTACTCATATGCTAGGCAAGAGCAGTTGGATTTCGATTAGTTTTTGTCGATTTAATCTTGAATGTAATTTCAATTTAAATTACTTTTATTTGGGACTGTATAGATTGCCTTTGAGCTTCAATTAATCTTGGATGTAATTTCAACTTAAATTACTTTTATTTCGGTCTGTATAGATTGCCTTTGAGCTTCAACGTTTTGCATACAATCAGTTTTTTATAAGTGTGATCAGCTGATTTTTCGTTTAAGGGCTGATACATTTTGCGACAATTAACCGGAACAGCTATATTTACGAAACAATGTTATTGCGATAATTTTATTTGAAATAAGATTCTTTTTCTCCATGAAACTTTCAAAATTATGGTAGGTCTTGTCGTTCAGCCAGTATTTCAGGAAATAACCACCAAACTACATTCGTAATCGTTAAATCAGAGTCCGCAATCTCGAAACGGAAATGAATGGAGAAAAAACTTACACATATGTCGTTCGGGTTTTATTCAAGGTATCTTCGTACTAAATTTTAAAACAATCGGTTAATTCGTTTGATGAAAATTGCGTGATAAAACAAACACTCAAGCCAAAAGCCGAACGATCGCGTTGAAACAGAGACTTCGCTTTGCTCGGTCAGTTATTATGGTTAAAACTACAACAGTTGCAAAACTAAACTAACATGGTATTCGTGATAAAGAAGTAAGTTTATTACTTTATCTTTTTTATCTGACTTTTTTAAACATGTTAATATGTTACCAGCAAGCAAAAGTGAATAAATTCGGCTAGGTGACGTATTATTAAGCCCCATGATTTTCCAGAGCTGTGCATTCCTTACTATAGGAATGCCCATGAAGGTTATCCCACCTTGCCTGGTGTTGTTTATAAATCCACCTATTAATAGCAGACCTGACCAACGACTTTTATTTTATTGAATTTATTACTTTACAACACTTTTTTGTACTTTTGCAAGATACCCTCCTCCCGAAGGTTACAATTACGGCACCTTTGCTTCTAGAAATCGAGTGCTGTTTTACTGTCAAATTTCTCACTTTGCCGAAGTTTTAGATTTAGGTTGAAGCTAAATAGAAATTTAATTTCAATTGTTATCAATTGTTAGCACCACTTCAGTGATCAGCTTATAGCTTATTTGAACTTATTGTTGAAGATTGTAATGTACAATAAAACGTATATAATTGAAAAAAGTGTTTGATTTTTTAAAATTTGGAAATAAGGCAAATTAAAAAAAAATTAGAACATGTCAAAATGTTTAAAGACTAAAATATTCTAAATTTTGGTTTCACGGTGTTTACACAAATTAGGCCAAGTGTTGCGTACGAATTTATTTTCAGCTTGCGCGGTGACAGCCGCCACTGAAACAATCCAGTTTCCCATTCGTTCCGATATCAATTTTGCCGCACGCCAATTGCTCACATATCTGTTACTGGTATTGACAAGTTGTAAGAAACATTGACAGTTTTATTTTCGGTACGGTTTGGCAGCGAATCGATTTAGAAATCGATTTAAATGATCCTTTACGAGTGATTCGATACGAATTGAAAGAAAATTTCCGAGTGTGAATTGTGAACTATTGTATCGATAAGCTTATACTGTGAGTGACTGGTTTGTGGATAGGATATGCAATCGCTGTAGTACGTTATTCAGGTTACAGTACGGACTCTGTTATACGAACTGGAATCGATCGAAGATCATTCGGATAAAAGAAATGTCAGATAAGCCGGCACGTCAACGTCATTTTTGCTTGGCCCAGAGACGTCTAGTGACGTTATCATGAACTGACACACAGGGGTGTTAGTGTCTGAAACGGGGCTGGTAAAATATAAGATTAAAATTATTTTAACAAGATTAAAAAAGGAAAGAGAATATGAACAAAAGTTGTGACACAGTATCTGACACGTTAAAATAATTGCGGTACGCAGCTGTCTCTTTGAAATGATAGAAGCGAATTTTCGAAAATATTTTTCTGTATGAAATTCTGAATTAACCGTCATAATCGGCGTTAAAATCTGCTTATATTAAGAAATGAAGCACTAAAATTACATTGACACCCTGACCGAAGTCAAAAAATTTTTTAATTTCAATTGATTTTGAAAATTCAACGAGCTGATTTCTGCGGTTTTTAACGCTGATTAACTAGTCCGAGCTATTACTATAATTGATTTTTGTGCTAAGTTTGTATCAGATCCCACCGAAATTGCAAACGTGAACGTACATAAATACATACACACACACACACACACACACACACACACACACACACACACATTTTATCGACTCCCTCAAAAAGAAGTCAGGATAAGTGCTCATTTCACGGACCAGGGTCTGAGTCTTATCATGGTGGTTGCTACAATAGCTTATTTTTCCAATGAAAATTTGCTAATAATGACAATAATAATTTCGTTGTAATATTATAATTGACTACTTGAATACACTGAAAATACTGATATATAAATTTAACGCGTGAGTTGAATTATAGGCATCGAAATCACTCAGATGAAGGCCTAACTTAATCAGGTAGGGCGGGCTGTATTAAGTCTGCATATTTCATGACTAAGCGGAGACTTCAAAGGTTGAGCAGCAAATAAGTTTATATCATGTTGCCTTGAAGCCTACTTTGTGCAAGTTGAATGGATTCTGGATTCTGTTTTCTAATACCAAATGAAGGAGAAAGCTTTGTAAAGAGAGGCGTGCGCTTTTTATTCAAAACGGATTGATTGAAGTAAAATTCGCTGTGCGGTTGTTTTTTTTTAGATGAATAATTTAGGTTTCGGAAATTCAATTTCGTTAATTCAGTTCTGTTACTGAAACTGAGTGCACTGATTGTGTTGTTAGTTTTTCAAAATCTGGTGATCAGGTATGGGTGGTGTACGGAGATAAATTGATGAAGTCAGTGTAGCAGTTTTGTAATAAATTACAGTTACGGTTTTGGAAATTGACCGGAATATTGTCAACAAATGTCGGTCCGTTGCGGATATATTCTCTGAATATATTTCTGATTTTTTTTAAATTGTACTTTTTAACCTAATTTCTTTCCTACTTTCTTCGCAGTTGTTATCTTTTAACGTACTTGTTCATTAAACCGGTAGTTTTATATCCAGTTTTATTTCATTTCTGCATTGTAGTCAATATTAGGCCGGCGGCCTTCCAATACGGAGCGGAGCTGGGCTGAGCTGGACGAGCGTTGCGGGGATGAGCAGAATGAAGTTGAACGGCAACCAGAAGCGGAGTTCAGTCAGTTTAAAGAACGCGTGTATATCTTTTAAACCTAAATATTTAGGCCTACTTTAAAGGATTCTAGCAACTATTATGTTTAAAAACCGTAACTTAGGTAAGGAAAAATAATAAGTTTAGGGGCGTGGTCAACGTGGTGAGGGATCGGAGTCGGCTTTAAAAAACCGGAAACTGCTACAGTTTAAAAACCGTAACCTAGACAACGGTAACCTAGGTAATGATAAATAATAAGTTTAGAGGCGTGGTCAGCGTGGTGGGGGAAACGGAGAAAGTTCCAAACCAACCTTGAGCTTGTCAGAGTCGAAGCACGCTGAGCGGAACGCAGAGACGCCGCTTGACTCCGCTCAATGTCAATATACTTTCAGTGGCCGCACTTACATTAAAAACAAGAGTTTAGGTTTTGAATGCCTAGTCCGCTCCGCATTCGTTGGCCACGCGGCATTATCGAATTATCCGCAAGGTTCTTTACCCGTTGTAATCAAGTCACCCATTTTCCTGGTAAAGAGTGTTTTATGGTAGAAAATTAAAGAAAATTACTAGTTCACCGTGTCACGCAGCTTTCCACAACGAATTTCCAAATTTTTTATTTGAATTGTCGCCATTTTGAAACTGTTGAACGTACTTTGCTGATAAACTAACTTAATTATTCAAGATTATTTCAAATTTTCGGATTTAGGTCTTAGAATGATGGTCACTAATTTACCAGTGGATATTCGCCAATAATCTCGTCACTAAACTGCCTCGCACGTGTGACTTCCTGTGATTATAAAACCCTGACCGTCGTGAGTTATTTTCTTTTTTTTTGTATCTTCATTGGAATGTGTGATAATGAAACCTATGTGTGATATAAACCTAAAATGGTTTATACTGGAGCGTAACACGCATTCAAAACCTAACCTATTGTTTTTAATGTAAGTGCGGTCACTGAAAGTATATTGACATTGAGCGGAGTCAAGTGGCGTCTCTGCGTTCCGCTCAGCGTGGCTTCGACTCTGACAAGCTCAAGGTTGGTTTTGAAACTTACTCCGTTTCCCCCACCACGCTAACCACGCCCCTAAACTTAATATTTATCATTACCTAGGTTACAGTTGTCTAGGTTACGGTTTTTAAACTGTAGCAGTTTCCTAGAATCAGTTACAGAGGCCTAAATATTTAGGTTTAAATGATTAGATTGGATAATTCAACACCAGGTACTGCATTCGACTGACCTAATTTGCAACTGAACCTCTTAAAAATACCTATTTCAGTAGATTGGTGCCCTTAATAAGTTCCAGTAACCCACTGACTAGCTCACTCTGCTGAAGATCCCTAGGGTCTTGAAAACCAATTCTACTATCAAAAGTCTCACAATAATAAATTATGTGACCTGCAGTTTCCTCTTCCTTCCTGCACAACCTACACACGGTTTCTCCATGTAAACCTATCGTGTTCTTGTCAGCCCTCAATGCCCTGTTGAGCCCATGATCCTCCTGAGTTGTGCTCTGCCCAGGACATCTGTTGCCCCTTTTAGTCCTACAAAAGGAACTTTGCTTAAGAGACGTTTACATGGGATTGCCCGTGAAGGTTAACCCATCTTACCTGGTATTGATTTGTAATCCACCGGTTAATAGCATATCTGGCCATCGATAGAAAAATCTCAAAGCTGGCTCACGTCCGATAAACTCAGATGCAGATCCAAGTCCAGCCAATCGGTCTGCCTCCTCATTACCCTCAACTTCCTTATGTCCCGGAACCCAGTGAAGAGTTAGCCGGTTGCTCAGGGACAGAGCGTCGAGGTTCTTCCGACACTCTCAGACCAGCCTGGTACAAACGCGTTGTTTAAACTGACAGAACGCTTCGGTTTTTTATTCCGTTCCGCTCCGTATTTGGTGGCAACTCGGCCTAAATGATTAAAATCGCGGCCATTTTGAAACTGATGAACTGATTTTTCCCACTAGTTGTATTACTGTAATAGATTTTTGTGATAAGTTTGAGTCAAACCCAACTAAACATAGGAACGCTGGATGAATTCATATATCTAAATTTTAACAAACCCTCAAGAAGTGATTTCAAGGATAAGGGTTTGTCCTTCAATCACGGTGTTGTCCTTCAAGGGTGTCCCAAAAAAGGGTTTGGGTATTCAAATGACGACGAATTTAATGGAAAAAACGTAAAGAAATATTCGTTAGGGCGATGTAATTGAAACTGATTACGAAAATATTGTGCAACGATCACTGAATAAGGTTTTGCAATATTTTTACCGACTAGAACATCGTCCACGATTAATCAACATCCACGATTAATCAAACAACGACTGTTTATATTAAAGATATAGATTGCTTGAATAATTATGTTTTTGATACGTTAAGCAAAGAAAAAACTGTTTAAATATGAATTAACATTTTGATTAGAATCCGCTGGTTTCGCGTTCTTTTATTGACATAGGCAAAATTAATAACTTCTCTTATTGGTTTTTCCCCTTCCGTAGCATTTAGTTCACTCTTTAACCGACCAGATACTGTAAAGCTTTTATAAAATTAAACCGTTTCAAATACAAAGTGAAACTAAAATAAACGTGCAACTGTAATCGGGAATACAACTGGTAAGCTTCTAGTTTGGTAAGTAGCAGCAAGAGTGCACGCGAACTAATGATCACCGGCGCGTGAACATACATTCACATTAAACCATATAATTATTTTATTTTGTATATTATTTTTACAGGTAATGATAATAAATCAGCAATTCAAATACGAATATAATTCGTTTGGTGGCATTTTGTTGTCACTGTCGGCAGTACCAAAACAAAAGTTCAAATTTGTACGTTATTTGTCTTTTAATAGCAAACAGATTTGTGCAAGAGTAAAATGCTCATCTACACATATAAAATATCAGACAAATAGCGGCGTAATCTTTAACGTTAATCAGTTGTATGGGAAATAGATTCAATATGGCCGACAAGAAAAACAGACATTAGCCAACGAGGAAGATAGCGCCACTGAATTATGCAATTCGATCGTTGAAACAATCTTTTGTACACACTGTTGTAAATCAAAAACGGAGGAAATAATTTTAACTAATTAAAGAAGTTAACTCTTATTATCTGTTATTTAAAAATATGGAAATTATTATTAAAAAAACTTTGTTCAGCCTGTTTCAACGGTTTACCAGAACTGATAAGTAATTTAAATGCATGTAACAAAAGCACGCAACTTCTAAAAATAATTTATTTTAACTTGCAATCATTAAATATCAATAGAATATTAACAGAATGTTTCATACATATTGCTATATATTAACATATAACTGTATATTAATATATTGTTAATACGTTGTTAATAAATTGCTAGAACATTAACAGAATATTCCAGCAATTTTTTCCTGTTTTTTTAAACAAATAGAATGCTTATGCCAATGCATAAAAAATTAAAAATCGTTCTTTAATGTAACATTTACAAACAGAATATTAATATTCTGTTCGCTTCAGGGTTTCAGCAAATTTGAGTTATAAAATAAGCTGTTTAAAACACTCTTCCAATGCCTAATATATATATATATATATATATATATATATATATATATATATATATATATATATATATTACTTAGACGCTTGATGTACATCCGTTCTACATTGCGTCACTAAACTGCGCACCTATAGGTTCTTAGTTCGAGTCGCAGTTGCTCCCTATGCTTTTGACTTACCGCTGACACTGATCCCTCGTCCTCGATAGTCTAACTGGAATAAAGTACAGACATTAAAACACACACACACACACACACACACACACACACACACACACACACACACACATATATATATATATATATATATATATATATATATAAACCTCTGTACGACACAAAGAGTGGGCTGCCTTTAGCTGACGTAGATCAACCCAACATTAACCTACATTAGCCCGACTGTCAATGGCTCTAGAATGGTTGCACTCAAGGCCACTACGTCAGTTGATTCAGCATGGTAGGTAATATACGGCCATTGTTCATCCTATTTACTTCACCCTCTTTCTCTATTTCAGTGGTCTCTAACAATCCAGGTCCTATAATTTTTTCACACTACCTGTCTGCATGTCTCAAAATCTATGGTGTGGCGGGTGTCTCTCTGATGCTGGTAGAGAGCATTGCTATTTAATCAGTGTTTACGTGTCTCCAAAATGACTTTATATGCGTCTATATAACTCTTTAAACAATAATACCGTGTGAAAATCTATAAACATTTCTCCAGTCTGACTTTGTCTTTAGGGTTGCCACATATTATTCTGTAAATAGTGATTTAGGGTTTGTAAATGGCACGAATGTTGTGTTTCTAAGACCTCTTCCGATTCTACCCGTGATACTACTAACGTAAGATAAAAAAACTTTAGGTATATTTTCTTTCTTCTTTTTCCAGTTCTTCGTCTCTAATGGGTGGGTTCTGTAAGCGAGACGTGGCTTGTTAATTGATAAAAGTTGTGAAATCAATTATTCTTAAGCGTCTCTATCAGAATGATGTCTCTTGACTACGTCAGTCGATGTGATCTTGAAAATAAAGTGTTACGCCTCCTCCCCCTGTGTGTGTGTGTGTGTGTGTGTGTGTGTGTGTGTGTGTGTGTGTGTGTGTGTGTGTGTGTGTGTGTGTGTGTGTGTGTGTGTGTGTGTGTGTGTGTGTGTGTGTGTGTGTGTGTGTGTGTGTGTGTGTGTGTATAGATAGAAAATAACCATTTTGTTGTTCAGTAAGCATTATAACTATTTTCACGATTATTCCAGTTCTTAAAAAATGTAATTATTTTATCTTCCTTGTTTTTAAAAGTCTGGTTAAATTTATAAGATATTCACGATCTCTCAAAAAAGCGCTCATTTAAAGTTCCCGGGTTCAATTGTTAGCATGATGGCCTCGAACAAAGCTCATTTTCCAGTGGAAATTCACTAATACGAGTTTTGCAAAGTAAATTAATGGACTCTTAACAAAAGCAAGCATTACTAGAATGCACGTTCACGACTGCAGTCAGGCGACATGTGATAAATGATTTGTTCAAGTTCAAACTGCGCCACTCCAGAGGGTTAGGTTAGGTATTCAAACGTGCTCGAGTTATGCAAACGTTTGCCTGCCAAAGATAAATAAATTTCTGTTTAAACTCGACAGTAATTAATTGCCACTGGAATTTCTCATTGTCGTAAACATTGGAATAATATCTCAGTAACCACTCGAATGGTTTTGATAAACAAAATTCAATGGATGAAAGGAACATCTGTGAATAGTTCAAATATCGACGGTCCTCAGTAAAGATGGGCTGAACAGTTAACTTAAACGAACTCGTTCAATTATTTATTTGTTATTGTAATATATATATATATATATATATATATATATATATATATATATATATATATATATATATATATATAATATTTCAGCCTATAATGTAGTCGTGATTATTAAATTAAAACTTTAACATTAGCTAAACTTTAACAAAAGTTTTAACATTTTACAAACAATCACTCAAGGAAAGTCAATAATAAGTCTCCTGCTGTAAGGAAAATGGTATTGATTCAGCGGCATTCACTTGTTCGCGATCAATTGTAGAATTTAATTAGTAAACGAAATGAACTAATGAAATAATTGAATTAAACACTAGTAGAATAAACTGATTCATTCCATTTTTTTCTAACTAATAAACGAATAAACGAAATGAACTACTGAACTAATCCAACTAAACACTAGTAGAATAAATTGAGCTATTCCATTCGATCGCGAACTAATAAACGAAATGAACTACTGAACTAATCGAACTAAACACTAGTAAAATAAATTGAGTCATTCTATTCGTTCACGAACTAATAAACAAAATGAACTACTGAACTAATCCAACTAAACACTAGTAGAATAAATTGAGTCATTCCATTCGTTCGCGAACTAATAAACGAAATGAACTACTGAACTAATCCAACTAAACACTAGTAAAATAAATTGAGTCATTCCATTCGTTCGCGAACTAATAAACGAAATGAACTACTGAACTAATCGAACTAAACACTAGTGGAATAAATTGAGTCATTCCATTCCTTCACTAACTAGTAAACGAAATGAACTACTGAACTAATCCAACTAAACTCTAGTAGAATAAATTGAGTTATTCCATTCGTTCGCGAACTAATAAACGAAATGAACTACTGAACTAATTGAACTAAACACTAGTAGAGTAAATTGAGTCATTCCATTCATTCGCGAACTAATAAATGAAATGAACTACTGAACTAATCGAACTAAACACTAGTGGAATAAATTGAGTCATTCCATTCGTTCGCGAACTAATAAACGAAATGAACTACTGAACTAATCCAACTAAACATTAGTAGAATAATCAAACTGTAGGGTATAATGTGCAGGCATAATGTGTGCTTTACTGGAAATGTGTCCGAATCAGCACTATTACTTGCATATGTTGCGGTAATAATTGTTTTTGTTATTCGCATATTGTTGCAATTAATGTACCGTAGTTTCATAAGAAGCCGTTAGGAGCGCTGATTGTGAGGACGAACTGAACAAATATGGTCCAGACACTTAGTAAACATGTAGGAAAATTCCCCTCCAGGTCCCTTCAACAGTTCAGTGACACAGACTCTGCCAATCTGAGTCTACAGACTGTTTCTACTCAGCGATAGTGAAGGAAAGGCGGGTGCTGTGGTGAGAGAGTGGGGATTCGACCTCCCTCTCGCACATTTTCTCTTGTGCTCTTAGGAGGCCATTTTCTAAGCGGCTGACTTATAGGTGTACATAATTCACCACAAGCTAGTTCGCGAAGTAGTTCAGTTAAAAGATTATTTCATTTTGACTTGTTCGTTCGCGAACGACCCACTCTGGTCCTGAGGTTTGTTAACATTGGGTGTTGTGTAAAGTTTATTACGTCCTGACTATTAAAACTGTATGCCTTCAAAAAACCCTGCAAATTTCGAAACAAATTACAGTTGTTTTATGTTTGCATTTTAAAAATTATGTGTTAATAGTAATACAATAAAGTGCTTTAATGAATACTGCTCACTAGGATTCTAATACAATATATAATTATTTTGGACATATTCAAATTGTCAAAATATGTCTTACACAAACTATTAAGTACTCTAATGTAACATTTTTGTCATATTTTAGTTAAATAATTTTTTTTTTTTTGTGTTTAACGTCCGACTATTGTGCACACTTGGGCTAATGCAGACGATGGGATGATTTATAGCGTATGAAAATGCCAAGCCCTCGCCGGGAATCGAACCCGGGTCCTCGGGGTGAAAGCCTAGTACGCTATCCACTAGGCCACCGAGGCGGCTAATTAAATAAATTATACTATATAATGAATACACGTTACAAAAAATAAAATTATATTAATTACTAATAAAAAATAAATTAATTATTTAATAATAATTGGGTTAATAGTAATAAATAGTAGTAATAAAATACTTTAGTTCAGCAAGGAGGGTTAAAGCTGGTTGCAGAAATTAAAAAAAAAGAACATTTTTATATTTAACGAAATACTTGTAATCGTAGTTCCCACGAACAAAGTATGTTGCGCTTTCTAAGCAGGAAATGCTACAGTTAAGTTATACACGCGTTTGTTGCTGAACCAGGGATCATCTTTACTCTTGCCGACAATATAATAAAGTTGTACCACGAAATTACGCCGTGATTGGTTCCGCACCCCTTAATTACCTAAATTGGGAATGAGTTTTCCTAAGTCCAAAACCCTCTTTAGAATGTGGTTGCAAACAGTTAATTACCTAATAAAATAAAACACGCCTAGTAAAATTAAATTAAAATTAATTTTAATTTAAAATGCGCTAAATAATATATTTAGTGCACTTCTAATTAAAATAGTTTCTAAAATAATGTTTCCAAAAGTAAATCGAAAACAAAGAAAGCAATTGTTTAAGATGAAATTAAATTCTTTACTTAAATTTTCAAAAATTAAACAAACAGAGTGAAAAGTAATTGACCAAAATGTGAACTTAATCAAAATGTTGTTATTAAACAATAATTTATACCTATAACTATGAAGATTTATATGTAGTAATTGTAATGTAGATAATTGAAAAGTAAATGTTTTGAAAATTCGGCCTGGATGGGACAAAATTATGTCTGGTAATTAAAGGGTAGTGTTAGAGTTATTTCGAGATAACCGAATGACCGTAAGTAGAAGTTTATAGTAAATTAGATTTTAATTGTTCACAGGGTATACCATTGATTCACTGATAAAATCACGTTGTACTCAATTTTGTGATTTAGTTGGTTTTCGAGTATAATCCGGCGAGTACGAGTTAAAAGTTTAGCGTGGTTGTAAAATTCGACAGGTCAATAAACGTCTTTTGTTTGTCTCGCTGGCGGAGGTGCAATACACGATTTTAGCGGTTATGGAGCCTCTCGTTCGTATGGCAATTAGAATAGAAGCGATTTGGATAATTAACCGGAATATCGAACACGTTCAAAATGGCGAGTGGTTCCAGTCATTGAGTATAAACTGACTAGAAGTACAGCCACCATTACAAAAAGCGTGCTCGATATTAGCGGTTAAAGTCCAAGTAATTGGACTATTAATTAATAGCAGCGAACGCTCACATATCTTTCTTAGGGTTATCATTCTAGTGCGTTTATTTTTTGACTGGACCTGAGACGTTAGATAAAGTTTTCATGAGCTGCCAAACAGAGGTTGTCGTACATGATGCGGAGCTAGTAAAAAAGTTTTATTTAACAAGTCTAAAAAAGAAAGAGAAAAAAACAAAGTTTGTGCATTACAGTGTCTGTACATTAAAATAATCGCGGCACGAATCTGTTTCGCTGAAATGATGTAAGCGGATTTTCAAAAGTATATTTCTGTATGAAATTCAAATTTAATCAGCATTTAAATCTGCTTATATTAGGAACTTAAACTTACAAATTAATTCATAATATAAAAATTAACCATGACCGCCGACTAAAAACGTTTTAATCGACTTTTTAAATTCAAAATACTAATTTACGCAGTTTTTAACGCTGTTTAACAAGTCCATGTTTATTTTTTAAACAGACACAGCACTGTTTTTAATGGCTTGTTTGCTTTATGGCGAAAACGGACTTTCTATCTTCTTAACATCATCACGAACCAAAATTAAATTAACTATTCATTTCATATATTTACATTGGTCAAACTTCTTCGTATTTTCCGTAGTGTAATGGTTATAACGTGCGCCTAACGCACGCAAGGTCCCCGGTCCGATCGCTAGCGGAAACACAGGAAATTTTTAATTAAAACTAATTTAATATGAGACTCGCAAAGAGGAAACATTTACTATTATATCAATATACATGTTCCTCACATCACGCGACGTGCAAAATCGAACATCACAAGCAGCCCTAACACATGATACATGTTAATAAAATGGCTGTTTTAAATACTAATTTTCAAAATTAATTTAATAAATTTTTAACGAAATAAATTGTAAGGAAAATTGGACCCGTAGTGGAGTGACAGCTTGCTTACGATTAGAAGAGAAAATGAAAAGAAAAAAATATGATCAGCAGAAATAATGGGGTTTTCTAAATTGAGTTCTCAGACGCCCATCAGGTTCTGTCGGCAGCAGGAAGAGTTAATGCAGCAAGCGCAACTCGTCTGTAAAAACAGGATTGATTCCTGAGTGTACACATGTGGAAAAGAAAGACGACAGACAGCTCAGCAGAACTACTTAAAAAAACTACCAAAATTTTAATACTAAGGGTAATAAATGTTGGATTAAGCTTAGGTTTATTGTTATTAAGCTTTGAGCTATTGTTGACTCATTTTTTCACTACACCAAGAATTGAGATCGTTACGGTTTTTAATTGTCGATTTGTTTTAGGACCATAAAAATTTAAAAAAAATAATTTTTACCTGAATATCTCATTACCGGACTGAACAATTTCTATTAAATTTACCGTAAATGTTTACTTTGCTTATTTGTTAGTTAATTTCCATTGGAAAATTGACAGCTGTTGAAACGGCCATCATCGTAAGACCTTGAAATAAGCCAGAGTGCGCGCGCATGTTTTTTTAACACGGTTATATTCGTAATTTTTGGCACAAAAATCGATTTTGGTAATTTGATCAACTAAATTCTTCCGAATTTCTTTTTTTTGAACTTTTAAAAATTGTAGAAATTAATTAATTTAATTTAACGGCGGTTGGGTTTCATTTCTGTATTTTCAGTGCAATTTAAAAGTTTAAAATGGTAATAAATGCAGATTGTGATGGTGAAATCATAATTTCAGAAAAACATTTAAGATAAAGAACTTACTTTTGGAAATTCGCTTCCATCACGTCAGCAAGACGTTCGTGTTTTTAATATTAATACAATCTTTAAAAATTTGTTACTCTGTATTCATACAGTTTTCCTGATTTAGTTAAGTGTTCCACGAGCGTCGTTGTTTTGCTTGGAGTTCAGTTACACACATTATTAAAGTTAGAAAGAAACTAATGAACCAGTTTTGAAAGTTCGCGTCTTTAAAAAGAATTTCCGTTTGAAGATTAGCTCACTACAGTGTTCTTTAGATTATTATATACAGTGATTATCAAACAAATTATAATTAGGAACAAAAAGTCTTGTTTTCACTTTGTGTTTTCATTATATTAAGTGTTAATTATTGTTTATATTATAGATGAAGGGACCTTTAAGTTTTAGAAAATAAGGTTGCATATCTTTAGTGTAACTACGCAATTTGTATAACTTTGTTGCAAATATTAAAGTACGAGGCATTTTATATTAACGAGTTGAAAAGAATTCTTTTCTAAATGCATCAGCATTTGAGTAAGTGTTTTGTCTTTCAAAACAGCCTTTAAAACACAATGCACTTCAAGAGCGGATGGTATAAACAATAAACTTCAAATCGTTATTTCAAATGCAAACTGCATTCCTTTAATAGGTATAAATTTAATTACGTTTTATTGCTAATACTTAAACCTTAATAGGAGTAATAATGAAGGTTGTAGATGAACTTAAGTCGCTGCAAGATACTTTTCAAAAATAATTAAATCGTAAATTATAAAATTTATTTTCAAAATGAGTTTATGCATAGTGACACAGGAAAAGAGAAGTTTTGAATACTAAATACTTGATTGAAGAAATTATATTAAAGTAAATTTATTTATAACATTTAAATATAAGACATGCTAAACATGAAACAGTTTAGTTCTTTTTTAGAAAAAGTTACATCGTTCAGGTAAGCAAGATTTTTGCGTAGACATTCTGCAATCTGTCAGTGAACATTTGAACTGGAATTTCATCAATTGTTGTCAATTTTGTCAAACTACTACATACTTTACTTTTAAGGTGAACCTTCAGAAAAATGCAGGAGACATGGAAGTCCGTGGAATCCTACCCGTTTAATTTCTGGCCTTTCAGCAACTTGTAAGAATGGAAATGCAAGTCCTTTCCGATATCGTACTTTACTCTGATTGTGACATTTAATACATGTAAAAATATCGGCAGATGTAACCAGTTTTGAAAAATTGGACAGATTTTTCGAGGTTTTGATTAAAAGCTCCATAACCGAATTTTAAATAGGTACTAGTACGTTTTGAGTTATATATCGTGGGCTATTTTTAAAAATTAATATTGTTTTAAAGTTATGATTTTGAAGAGAAAATATCACTAAAAATGATGTGTGTTATTAAATTATTACTGGCATAGTTTTCCTTTCAAATTGTTAATAGTAAAAACCTTTTCATAAATTTGATTCCGCAATAACAAAAAGGGAAGAAATGAAGTTCGAGACTATATGAAGTTAAACATAACTCCCTTTAAAACAAAACGTTCTTGTGAATTAAAAAAAAAAGAATTTATGAAGCATGAAAATTATTTTTCAATTGATCTGTCAAACAACGCCTAGAATATTTTCCAATTTCTAATACATACATGCAATTTCTAGTGATATATATATGCATCTCTAGACCAAGGATCGACGTTGAATGGAAGAGTAAAGCTTGCGGCAGTAACCACAGTCTTGAGCCTACAAACGACCTTCAGAAACACAACCGACCGGTTTCGTTGTCACAAAGCCCATAATCTTCTTAAAGTGTTTTTATTTTACTAGTTACAAACGTTGACATGGGAATAGTTTTTCCCACCATCCAGTATACAGATCCTGTTAACATTAAAGTTCCACTTTATACATTTATCGGAACCCCGGCCGCTGTAAACGATGCAATTTATTTCTATCCGCCGTTAAGTACAATTTATTACGCAATTTATCCAAAATGTATTTGTGTTCGCCATTTTATAGGGTCGTATTAAATTCGCCATTATAACTTGGGTTAATGTCGGACTTTATTGGAAAATAACACGAGAGAATTGAAAATTATTACTATTTGTATTTTTTGCGTACAGATTAAGTACTTTTTAACTGAGTCTTGTTGATATTAAATATCAACTGTAATTATTTTTATAGTTTTCACTATAGATTTATAGTGTCGTGAGTTACGAGTTGGTATCTCCAGCACACAAAATTGTACTTTTTTATGATGGTCGTCTACGGGGTCATATTGTTTAGTGTAAAGTTCATTAGGAACTATTCGTCTCGTTTGGACCAAATGTTTATTAGTCTTATTTATCAATTATTATATCTTTAGTTAATAAAGTTTTATAATTTGTTATAATTGTGAAACAAGTAATAATGAGAGAAAATGTTAATTATTTTTTCTATAAATAACCGGAGGATCATTAGTGAACATTGTTTTTACCAAATTAAAAATTCCAATAGAAATCATACATATAAGCAAATATACCTTCACTGTTACTTTGTCCACAGTCCTTGGCATTGTGGTGGCTAAATGGAGACGTCCTAGACGTAACACTTGGAGTTACACAAAGTGCATATACACACATGTTGTCAACAACGTTCACTTATTGAGTTTTTCAATGTTTTCGCTGCATATCACTGATTCACTTATATTTCAATCTGTGTACAAGTTCGTGATTTAGTTTTATACTGTTAACAAGCACCTGTATTGGTCTCGCTGGCGGAGATACAGTACAGAGTTTGTGGTGATTCTGTTGCTTCGCTTTCGTGTGACAAATATAATTGTAGAGGTATTCGTTATAGCAACGGAAATATATAAACACTGTCCACTGAAGGGAATGCGTGAGTCTTGATCTAGAAAATTAGGCAAAGTTACCGCATTAATTCGACAAGAGATTTTAGTCTTGTGATGTCCTAACGTCTCACGGTTGGAGAGCGACCCAGGAGAGAAAGAAAATCCCAAGTTTCCGGAGTTGTGCGCGGGCACGCAACAAGATCGAAAGCACACAAGAACTGGCTCGGGCCAAGGATGAAGGACAAATGAGGTCGTCGAAGGCTAGCGTAGGTAGGAACGAAACTGATACCTCGATACCAATAGGGTACTGATATTTTTTACTCGATACTTTTGCTAATCAACAGGATCGAAAGCACACAAGAACTGGCTCGGGCCATGTCTGAAGGCCAAATGAGGTCGTCGTAGCCTAGCATGGATAGGAACGAAACTGATACCTCGATACCAATAGGGTACTGATATTTTTTACTCGATACTTTTGCTAATCAACAGGATCGAAAGCACACAAGAACTGGCTCGGGCCATGTCTGAAGGCCAAATAAGGTCGTCGTAGCCTAGCATGGATAGGAACGAAACTGATACCTCGATACCAATAGGGTACTGATATTTTTTACTCGATACTTTTACTAATGTCAGTACTATCTTAATAATAAGGTGTTATATTTTTAAGCCTAAACAACACTATTTCCGACCCTCGGCAGGTTCAAAACTGAGATCTCTTACTCCAAATACACCATTAAACCAAACCGGGACAACCAAAGTATTGTATACGCTGTAAACACGCCCCTGACTTGTCCAGTCATACTACAGAACCTATTTTTAACTCACAAAACCTAATGGGCAACAAATTAGATTATGTTCATATTATAATTACTTGGATTTATTTTCATTTATTGTTATTTATATAATTACAACTCTTATATTTTTTCATTTAATGCTTCAGGTATATCAACATACTGTATTATTTTTATGTATTTTCATTTAATGTTTTTTTGTGTATGACATAAGTGTACGACATTTGGTATATGTATTTTTTTAATTCTTGCTTTAATTTAATAAGGCATAGATACAGTACTAGGTCCATGTTGTATAAATAATCTACTGCATTTCGTTGATATTCGGTTCATATTTCTTTCGATGTTTCTATTCGATACTTAATAATATCAGAAAATTAAATTCGATTTTCGACCATGACCGTTGCTGGTTACCAGTTCCCAAGCGTGGGTTTTTGTAAGATTACGTTTTAATTGTCTCCAACTTTCTTGAACCTTATATTGCAGCGATCTTTACCAGCGCATTTTTTATCGGTTGTGGTTGGCGGTAGAGACCTTTGAAAGTTTCAGAAGTTAAAAGTAGTTGAAATACTTTTACTGAGCAATTATATTTTATGATACGTATTGTGGAAAAGGAAAAATAAAATTATCGTAATTTAGTGGAAAAACTGACGTTTAAACGCTAGGGATTTGTTTCGTCCTAGATATTTTATTCAGCGAACGATTGGAGACACGTCCAACACGTCCGACCCATTTTGCTTGCAAACCAGAATGTAATTTAATTTATTTTCGATATCCATAAATAAAATTACCGCTCCGGTGCTTTAATTAAAAACTTTAAAACAAACAAACAAATATGATAAAAAGTTGGTTATTTAAACCTCGCAGGAACATTATTTATCCTGTGAGCATGTAGGGCACCGTTTTTTTCCCAGGGATATTGACATTTTATATCTGCCGAGATCTGTATTTCCCGTAATTGTTATCTATTGGACTGTGATTTGATTTATGTTACGTTCTATTTTAATACTTGTTGACAGAATAATTTCCAGACATATTACTTTTAATTTTGAAGTGTAAACTTCTTTAGGCGGGCCTAGAACGTTTTTGTATAAGGTGGAACTCACGATAGCACGAATATTATGTAAAAAGGCGTCGATATCCGTGTACACATTAATAGTGTTCTTTAATTGAATTGAAGTCTACCAGTGAGCGGTTTGTTTCAATGTGCATTGTTGGCTCAGTGCTACGATTAATGTTTGTGACACTAAAGAGCGGAAGAACAAAACCCGTTGCTGACTTTAACGGCTTTAATTTAATGTTTATTTGCTTAGGTTATCTTCAAAAATAATTTCAGTAATAAATATTTAAATTTTAATTGATATAATTATACTTCATATCCAGCCCAACCTCATTTTTAATAGAAAGTCACTGTTAGTCTTTTGTGAATGGATTAATTTATAAAAGGAAATGTGAGAAATAAAAGGAAAGGGAACTAAACTAAATAATAGTTAGACTACTATTAGCTAAAAAATTAAATGTAAAAAATGTATATTTTATTATTAGTATTTCAAAATGATGCATTATGGTAATAGTTTGGACAAGTTCGTTAATTAGCAAAATTCGTTCAAAGTTTTCAAAATGGTGGTCATTTCAATTCTTTAAATATTTATAACTTGTTTGTCTTAACTGTTCATTATATTCCAAATTTTACGATCATAATTACCGTTTAAAATTACATACATTAGCATTTCGAATTTTCAGTATTCCTTGGCAGCGATCAGGTATTTGTATTTTCAAGGTAATTTTACAGTTTAAAATGTTAATGTGTGCAGTTTTTATCGCTGATTTCGATGGTGGAAACGTAATTCCAAAAAAAGATAAAGAAACTTTTGAAAATTCCCTTCTATCACGTCAGCGAGACAGTTGCGTAATTTATTTTATCTTGAGTAAATAATATACCACCTTGTTAAACATGGGAAGATGGGTAGTGTGCCCTAGCCACCCCTGTTTGTGACGAATCGTGTTCGAAGGAATGTGGAGTAGATAACTGTATGAAACAGGAAGTCGTTGCGATGTTCTGTGTGAAAAGGTGGATAATAAAGATTAAAAGTCCTTGCGTACGAAACAAACATAAAGCCGAAAAAGTCAACTTATTTACCTCTCATTTACAGTGCTTCCCGAGGATAAAAATTCTCTGTTGAACAAGGGACGTTTTTGTCCCTTGTATGAATAATACAGTAGAACCTGCTGCAAGTTACAAGCAACAGTACATTAAGCGAAACTTTTTTAAAAAACAATTCAAAAATGTTTATTTTAAAAGCCTTCTTTATGCTCTCGTAAAACAGCGAAAACATGCCACTGGGTAATACGTTGTTTTTTTTGTTTTTAACTTTAACGGGTACAGTCTTAAATTGTTCCTAATGTATGTATGCTCCTATTGCGTGCTTCATGAAACATTAAACAAAACGGTAACGGTAACTCTTGTAATTAACTATGTTACAACAAAAACTTATTTATAACAACAATTTCAATAGTTTAATGTGACCGATAATAACAATAACCATTAATTAAACATTATTTGCAGCTATCACACTCCCTTCTTCTGTCTTCAATATGTACAGTGACTTAAAAATTCGGTGTGCATCCGTTCGACAAAGTTATTTCGAAAAGAAACATTTTTTCGACGCTTAGGTTTTATAAGCTCCTTACAAAACCTCTGTATAACAAAAATAGTGGGCTGGCTTTAGCTGACGTAGATCAACACGCCATTAACGCACATTAGCCCGGCTGATTACGTCCAGTAAGACTGATAATTTCTCTACTAGAATTGCACTCAGGGCTAATATTTCAGTTCGGTTTTAAACAACTGTTTTAAAATAACGAGCGTCGTCCCTTCTACTTGATTCACCTCGTTTCTCTATTTATGTGACCTCGCTAACAGTCCTGGTCCTCCAGTTACACTGCCTGCCTGTCACAAAATCTATGGTGTGGCCGGTTTCTCTCTGACGCTGATAGTGAGCGGAGGTGCTTTGTGGTTTTGTATTTCCATATTGCCACCATATATGTTTCCTAATATATAAAGCGGAAAATCCGTATGTTCGGTTGTTCGAAATGTTTAACAAACATCGAACATCTATGCACCATATAATAAAATCAATATTTTCTATGAGATAGTTTTGAAATAAATTAACAAAAATGATGTCGCTTTTCATCTTTCGAATGAGGAAACTCTTGGATATTCTCCCTTTTTCCTATCCATATCGGTTAGAAAAGTGCCACGACATAAGTTTTAAAAAATCCGTCAACCAGAAATTAAACTTCTTAAAACTTTATAATTTTATCCAGTACTTTTCATATAAAATGCGAAAAACGTTTTACACTGTAGCAAAGCGAGTTTATTCATGCACTGTAAAAAGCGAGGACATTTTATGAATAGCATTTGATGCACTGTATTACAAAAGTATGTTTTATCAATCGCGCGGCAAGTTACCTTCCGGTTTTATTCGTAGGTTCAGTCTAGCCCGTAAAGTGTAAAGGAAACCGATCTGTAGGTGTAATGTCCTTTACCGGCTAAACAATTATTCCACACTTGGGTGTGTGTGTGTGTGTGTGTGTGTATGTGTGTATGTATGTATGTTTGTGATTTACAGAACAAACTAAAGTAGTCCGAACATTTCGGAGAAAGTTAACGCGGTTTCACCAAATATTTACTTATAAACGAAACTGTGACGTTCTTAAATCCTTTGAAATAGTAGATCTTTTTGTTCAGAGAGCAGTTAATTAGAAGGAAAGAACGTTTATTTGTCAAGAGGGCTTTGTGTAGATATGGACTCCGGTATAACCTCTCCCCTTTCCACCCATTGACAGGTAATTACGGTGTCTGATGCCAGGACGGGTGAAATGGAGCTAAAAACAACATTTGGATTTCTGGAAGTTTGATAGCGTTACTTAAGGACTTACCAATTAATTAAATCATTTTGTAGCCGATGAAGTTCAAACAGTCGATTTATTACAAAATAAAAATTACCAGTTTAATATTTTCAATTTATAACTAGCACTTTTATAGTATTCCTTTAATACTAACTATACGTAGTCTGGCGGAGGGAGCTGAAGTGAGCAGCTAACGGGCTTAGCGATCCCATCGTACCTCTGGCCTCATACTACTCTCACTCATCTACTCAAGACGCAAACATTCACTCATCTACACAGCTTGGCTAACTGTAAAGTGTGAAGTGTCCCATACTGATCGCTTGAATGCCACCGGACAAGTGGTGTACCAAACGGACGCGTGGGATACCTGGCGACCTCCCAGTGTAACTTAGCATGCATGCAGGGTTCTGTACGGGTGGACCTCATTTCCTACCTGTGGATGTTTTCCGTAAGTAAGAGTTTTGAGCGGGGTCTCACCAAAGAACAAGAAGCTGAACTTAAAGCTTCCGTAATAAGGGTCGAGAATGAAAAATCGCAAGGGAATTAGCAGAACAATCATTTGCAAGCATGCCATCATTAATGAATTGGGTAGTCACCAATTGGAATTGGGCGAGATACCATTAACTTACAGAATTCCCTCTAAAGTTACTCCGTCGTTTCAGGTGTTGTTTTGAAATCCTCTTTTTTGCAACAGATTTGTCCAGGCATAAAGAATCCCCAGTGTATAACTGCCAATGTCATGGCAAGTAAGGAAAGCCTGTCGCAATGACTCCGGTTCAGTGAACACAGAACGGTTCACAGTGTAGCCCACCTTTCCGACGCTTCATTATTCTGTATCAAACGTCTTTCGGTAGAGAAGCACTGTTTCGGAACAACAAAATGTTCGTGAAAATCTGATTTCACAGTCATAATCGGCAATAAAATTTGAACAAATTAGCTATTTTATTTTTGAAATTAATTTGAAAATACAAAAATGAACTCTGACTACTGTGGGAATCAGAATGTAGGATTTGGAAATTTATCATTATTGTGAAAACGGTTAAACAGATTTAACGAGGTATCGACGATATTACCGAAATCTATTGTTGTGCCGAATTTGAAACAAATCAAACCAAACAAAAATTGCGAAAACTACAGTGCTAAACACACACACACACACACACACACACACACACACACACACACACAAATTAATATCTATAATTTCCTTTTAATTACCCTTCAAAAATTCATTGTCGCTTAATATCTCTTCGTCATAACACGGTAACAAAAGTATCTAAGAAAATAAAATTTCTTCATTTTGGTAATTTTATTTTAGTTTAAAAAATCGTATTCCTAGATTTTTTTTGTATATTCGTCCTTTATATGTACCGGACGAATACAAATTTTACACCGTATGCATTGGACAACACACGTAAGAACATGCCAACAGGTAAAAGAATGCGAGTAACCAACGTGCATTGCAGTGTAATGAATGCACAACAGTTTAGCGTCCGCTTTGCAAGTACTTTTATAAACGAAGACAAATCGTGTTTCACGTAAATGAGAAGGAAATATCACGTAAACGTGGCGCCATATTTCCACAAAGAGCTATAATAAATCTTGTTTTGTTATTTTACTTGTCAGGTAATGAACACTCAATCTTAAAGCAGTATTTGTATACGGAACAGTGTAATGGAATAAATACTTTTAAATGAAATAAATCTACATGTTCCGTTTGTTATTTATTTAGTATGTTGTGTATTTATGCAATTATATTTATGAAAACCAAAAGGAATTTGATGTTTGGTGGCTTGAGGTGAACCTAATCAAAACGAAGTACACGTGCATTGAAGGACGGAGCAGGAATCTTCTAGTGGAACACGATACAAAAATTAAAGGGTGTACGACTTACAAGTATATGGAAATGACAATTACGAGTGATGGACTCCTGGAAACAGCGATGAAAGAACAAAACACCTTGCGAAGAAGAGTAATAAGCATACTGAACAATATGCAACAAGCATCATCTGTTATCGAAAATAATTAAACGTAGAACATACAGTACAAATATAAAAAGTATAATCTAATATGAAAGTGAAGTATGGCCACTGAAAAAAAATCAGAAAAAAACAGAAAAATGACGAAGCTACAGAAATAGATTATTGGCGAAGAGTAATCCGCGAAATCATGGATGCGAATTGTGATACATTGTAAACATTGTGCTCTATTGTGATCCATTGTAGACATGAAGGCAAAACAACTCCTATGGCTTGGCCATGTCCAAAGAATGAACGAAAATCGACTTCCTAAACAGATTCTAAAATGGAAACTGCAGAAAAAGAGGAACATCGAAACTCAGTTGAAGAGAAGGAATTGATAACGAAGTGAGAAAGAATGGATTAGATCAAGATCTATAGATTGATAAAGGATAATGGAAGCTACAGAAGGAAAAGATGGTATATTTATGCAGGGTGAATTTTAAATAATGTTTTGGAATTTTCCCGTATTTAGTTCCTCAAATATCCATTTCACACTACTATTTATCGCTTTGGATCGTGTTTAGTGTAACAAAGTTGATGTTTTTCAGCCGTCTTCTATTTCATTAAGAGTTGATGAGGTTATTGCAACGAATGGATGAATATTAGGGGTTACAAACACACTACGCTCTTTATAGCTCCACTCCCTGCACTCTTGATACTCTCAGTTACCTCATCTTCTTCAGCCCTAGCTTCTTCATGAAGTCCATATTTTTGTATTGGTAAATCCCTCACTTCTAATTGGTAACTTCCCAAAATTCTATTTCTTCTTGTAGTTATAGCCTCACAGTTTACCAGCAGGTTTCGACGAGTTTCCTCTCCCTTCTCGCGGTATCTGCAAATTGAATCTTGTATTAAGCAGATTCCTTAAATGGTTAAGAGCCATCTAAGGAATCTGCTTAATACATGCTATTACGATCGCTATGCTTCGTAAGAAAACCCATCAGTAATCTTCGGTTATTTTTTTACTAAGATACAGATATTTGTTCTGCTCCTGTCAGAGTTTCTCTTAAGTCTTGTCTTCCCAGACATTAGACTTTATAACTATTTATAAGTCCTCCAAACGATTATGGTCCTATATGTTGGGCCGATGCCCCTTCCATGCCAGCTCATCTGTTCAGAGGATTGTAAACTTATTTCTGTAGTCCTGCCTGTTTAGCATTGCTGAAATTGGTTTGATAACTCAGCGCTTCATTAGCTACTTGACTATCTGACGTGGTGGCGATGGTTTCCCCCTTTGCACAAAAATATTTGCTAAAAAATATTTGCTCGTTGCTTCAAAGTATTTATTTTCTCTGCAGTGGGTAAATTCGCTTCTATCACGTCAGCGAGACAATTGCTTGCCGTGATTATTTTAATTTCTCGTATTAAAACAAGTAAATATTTCAATATTGACAAATATAAATATTTATTATGAATAATTTTCGACATAAAGAAAACAATTGGTGAAATAGTGTTATCAGAAGAATAGCTGTCGTGCGAAATTAGATGTTCAGAACATCACCTCCATTCTAGTCATCATTACAGTGTTAAAATTGTCCTACTCCTACGCTATGTGTTTTTATAGTTATGTAATTGTTAATTGTTAATTATATAAAACACGATCTTTCTAAAAGTCATGATCGGTGATCGATGCACGTTCCAAGATTTGTGTCTTTCCCGCTATGCCTTCTCTAGTAACTCTATTTTCAATGGAAATTAAATACAAAATATAACAGGAAATACAAATTAGGTTACTAAAGTTGAAAACTATCTATTTACGGATTTCATTCAGAAGTTTGCTTGTAGGCGGTTTGTTCCGTAAAGTTTAAATTAATTTATGAAGTTAGTTTTAACCTGAAACATGTACAGTTGCATTTTAATTGTGATTGTATTCCATAAAATTATTGTTACTTCTTTGTAAAAAGTTCGGGATTAGAGTCTGTCTCCCAGATCGAATTAGAATCTTGTTTTATATCTCGCTGCACAATACACGGTAACCCGCAACATTGTGCGCGTATATTATTTAATGAGACCGCTTCAAGTGGAAAGCAAACTTGTTTATTTTAATTCTGTGAAATTCGCTTTGGGAAATTAATTTCGCAACAATAAGTAAACAATTTCCGCAACGAATTTGTTTAAGCGATGCGAGATTGGAAGTGGAAACACATGCAAATTAAATATTGTCGAAAACTACAAATTAAAAGCTTTGTTTTGTTTTGCAGTGTCGTAAAAATAAGCTTAATAAAATCGTGCAACAAATGTACGGAGCTAATATTATATTTAATAAATATACTTTCATTTGATTAAGTTATTTAGAAATTGGTAATTTCCTGTGTAAAATATTGTTGTGCCGTAATAAACTTTTAAAAACGTGTTACACCAAAAGTAGAAAAAAGAATGTACTTTATCAGAAATTAAGTACATGATCCCTGTGATTTTCAAATAGTAAGTACAGCTGTAATGACAATTGCTTGAGATTAGAGAAGATACCCTACAAGATGCTTGAGAGTAGGGTAATAATGCTTCAGCGCTCTCCTGATACAATTGACAAGTGGACAAAGAAATGAAGAATAAAACTAAATGAAAATAAATCGGTCACTGTGAATTTTACAAAACGTACTAGTTCCTGTTTTTTCAACTTGCAGATGATGCGTCATGCGAATTTAGCAAAGCACGTGGACATGACGCTTGATCCAAAATTAAGGCGGAAGGAACATGTAAAAAAAGGGACAGAAATTTAATCTAAAACTCAAGAAGATGCAATCGTTAGATCGAAACACAACTATGGTTACAATTTATTTATAGTAAATAATAAATTTCTACTACATAAGCAAATTCTAACGGATCTATGGTGTTTAGTTGTGTGGTTGTACCAAAAGGACTAACATCAAAGGTACAAACATTCCAAAACAATTTTTGCGGCAAATCTTCAAAGCACCGTGGTATGTGACAAATGGGAATATCCATCATGATTTAAAAAAAAACCAGCGAGGCTGAGGAAATTAAGGTATGTTGCTTAAGGCACAGCAACAGGTGGAAGCACACGATAATGTAGAAATGCTGCCACTCCTCAACACAGGCTCAAGAGGACAATGGTCCCATTGACTTGGTGTGTTAAGTCTGTGGTCAACTGGATTTCAATTAGGACAAATATATCATTGTTTAACACTTTGTGTATAAGGGAAAAATAGTAAGCCTACGTACACTCTAACTGTCAATATCCCCCCCAATACGTTGCTTGGTGATGATTGTCAAATAGGAAACAATGAGTAATAATGATCTCTATTGATTATTAAGCAAAAAAAAAAATATCTGTTACCTAGCAATTATCCCAGGTGATTAGAAATCTTTATTTGGAAAAATATAGAAAAACACGAGATGATTACTAACCTGCATTTATAAATTATTCGCGTCAAAGTTTTTTGTAGCAAATATCCGCCATTACGGTGTGAAAATATTGTAAATTGAAATTGAAATATCGCCACTTCATTAGTGTCAGACGCGTTTAAACCACTTCTGACAAATCAAGGTCGTTAGACTTCGAACGTTAATGGAAATGGCCAAGATAAAGGGTTTGTTAGGAGAACGGGGATTCGTGAATTATCGCTGCGTGTCAGTGGATGTAGACGTTTAACCGATAAAGTGTTGCTGGGAGTGAAGGATTAATACGTGTCTGCAAAGGAATGGTGCAAGCTTAATAGGGTGGTTTACAGATAAAAGGTGAAATATTTACTTAAGGGATGGTAACGGCAAGTTGTTTAGCTTAAGTGAAATTTCGATTTAATGCGTCGTAGTTCATCGCTACTTTTAAAACTATAAAGAGCGGTTATTTTTCAACCACACGGGCGAAGCGGGCCTCACATCGAATTTATTCCCCGCATAATTAATCCATGGATAAATTTGAATTTAAACTAAAATAACTGACAGTGAAGTCAGATTTCATGGGGAAGGTTTCCATCGAAATGTGAGCTACTGAAGCGACCGTCGGGGTAAGACCTGATCCGGGACCTTGAAATGATTGCCAGTCAGGGATGGATTAAAGGGGGGACGAAGGGGACCGCCCTTCCTGAGACAAAAGAAATAAAATAAAAAAATTAAAAGATCTTATTTGACTTCCTTAAAATGAAAGTGTCGTAGCTTCAAGACAAAGAACCAAAGAGACATCTGATACCTCCTAGGGTTCCGAAACCCGTCATATTATCCCAATCTGAACTTTATACGTAGGTCTATATGAAATTATGTCCATATGCACATATGTACGTTTGTGTACTTTATAACGCTTATACTGAGGCGTGAGAATGGGATTAATCAGTTAGATATTTTATGTTGGGTCTTTCTTCTCTTACTGCGTTAATTGCAACAACATACTGATCTTTCTCGACCGTAAAATTGATCAAAAAATTGGTTAAAAACGGTGTGGAACTTAACTGGACTTGCTTTGACTAATGAGAACGAGAGATCAGCGTTAACGATAAGGGTAAAGAATTGGAGTAACTGCGGCTATATAAAAAAAAGTATAGATTGGTATATTGAAAAGAGGAGAAGTTATGTAAATGAAGTCAGTTTTGCAAAAGTTTTAAAAATTAAGAATATAAAAAATTAAGTGATATTTTTGCGTAAAATAAGAAAACTTTTTCACTTATTTTATATCTGTTTTACGTCTCAAAACAATTTAATAGTGATAGTTTTTGGAGGTATTATTTCAAAAATTGTCATCTCCAGGGAGACCTTCTTGTAAATTTAATCACCCAACCAACGGCCCCCACCCTTAAAATTGCATTAATTTATATCCAATTTGATTAAAAGTTGGCCCCAAAATCGATTATAACAACAGCTTGGGTAAGTTCGTTAACCAGCCGAATTCGTTCAGCAATTTCAAAATGGCGGTAATTTGAAATCTTTAAAACATTCATAACACTTTGTCTGAATTTCTTTTGAAAATCTGATTTCACCGTTAAATCACCGTAATCATTGTTAAAACTGTATAAATTAGCACTTTGATTTTCCAAAATCAATTGAAATTAAGAAATTTCATTTGAATGCGTCTGTTTTTTTCATATTTAAAATGTAATTTGAAAGATTGAAATGCTAATATATGCAGATATTAATGCTGATTATCTAAAAACAAAAGGTAAAATAAAGAAAATTATTTTTAAAATTCGATTCTACCGTACCAGAGAGACATCTAGGTGAAGTGATCATTTAATTTTGATACGTTTAACCAATTTAAGACCGACGTAGTCACGGTGACAAATTAGTGCGAGAATAATGATAGAATACTAGAATCAGTATTAATCCAGAGGCTTTCAATATGAGAAATAAATGTATTATTGCATAGGCATAATAAGTATTCTATATTTTATAAGTAATCAGTTAAAAATTTGTGTAAGTACACAATTGTACTTGAATTTAGAGAAGTCAGTTCTATGCCAAACCCTTATTCGTCGTTTTGTTCGCTGTACGGTAAGCCACCTGCCTTGTTAGGCAGCTTGGCTCTCGTAATTACTTATCAAAGGGTTGAAAGTAGGCTCTCCTCTTCACGCGATTAGAAGACAAGTCTTCGTATAATTAACGTCTGTCGAAAGATAAAAGTGTTCGGTAATGACATTACGGCTCTATCGTTAAGAGTGATTTAGTGTTTTTAATAATTAATTTTTAATTACTTACAAAAATAACTATCGCGTTGAATCGCTAGAAAATTAATTATAACAATAATTACAGAATTTCAATTAGAAAATGAGCTATTGGAGTAGCTCTTTGTAGACTCAGTGTAGGGACTATGAATGAACTTTGATTTAAATTGTGTGTGTATTTGTGTGTATTTGTATTATAACACACTAATGAATTCACAATCTGGTAGTATTTATAACGATTCTTCCCATCTAGTCAATAATACAAATACGAAATAATAATAACAATAATAATCAGCGCACGCATTTGACTCGTTAACATAATGGAAGCTAATTTCCAAAAGCAAATTTATTTATCTTAACTGTTTTTGAAACTATATATGTTTCCACCACCGTAAAAAGCATTACAATCTGTGAATATTAGTATTTTAATCTTTCGTGTTACATTTTAAATATGAAAAGAACCCAGAAGCCATCAAAATTTAATTTCTTAATTTCTCCGGATTTTGAAAATACAAAATGATAATTTATGCAGATTTTTAACGATGATAACGTTTTTAGATTTTTGATGGCCGCTATTTTGAAACCGTTGGATGAATATTTTGCAGTTAACAAACTTGTTCAGTATAATACGAAAATCGATTTTTGTTCTACGTTTGAACCAAATTGGGCTAAAATTGCCAAAGTTAAATTGTTAAAACAGACAGACAGACATGCACACACAAGTCGGAGCTCGTTTGAAGGTCCTGAGTCTGGATATTACTATGATAGTTGCTCTCGCAGCTTATTTTTCAATAGCAATTAGCTAAAAATAAGATTGCATGGTAAAAGAAAAAGTGTAAATGTTTAACACCGAATTTTAAATTTCTGTTTTTTTATATTTCGAATCATAAATTAAATTATGAATTTTATGTGACAAAAGTTTTAGCGAAATGTAAATGTGAAGACGTTTTGGTAAATTTAGCAGATTTTCGGTTTTTTTCTTTTTCTTTTGTAAAACTAAAGGAATATTGTGTAATCGTTACTAAAGACGTTTAGTTGTCCTAATAATTTTTTCTAGTAACGCTTCCAAAACAATATTCTGTTCGTTTTTAAACTTTATTCAAAAAAAAATATTTTTAATTCGTTTTGTATCGGCACGATAAATATTTACCTCGATTGAAATTTGTTTAATCGCGTTTTCAAACTGCACAAAATAAAAACAGAGACGTGGCTTTAATTAAAAAGTTTTTTTTAATTAAAACGTCCAATTATTTTTCATTTAATTAAACATCGAAATAAGGCCAACTTTGTTTGTCCGAAATACGTCGATAGAATTATTTTTTGCATTATTCTGTCAAACTGTCACGAGATTAAAACGAAAAAAATTGTTAATCAATTTTCACTTATATAACGCATACTTTTAACATACATATTAAAAACGTCATGGAGCAAAAACGATTATAGAAATTTTATTACTGTCGTTTCAATATTTCTGCTTTAAGATAATGTTTTCAGAATATAGTCACAGTTTGTGGCTTTCATAATTATTGTAAAAATGTTGCTAAAAATAGATTAAAGTTGTCACGTTTAATTATTTGATCGTAATCTGTTCAACAGATTTTACTCGAACTTTGGTAACATACAGAAATTCACAAAAGTTTGGTAAACCCAAATTTAAATGAAGAAATTGACTTATCAAGTGTAAATAAAACTACATTAAACGCAGACCGCATTAATTTTTCCCTATTTAATTCAAACCTGTAAATTACTTTTATTAGCTACATTAACTCGAGTTGTGTGTCTTCGAATTTGACAAATATTTCAGCATTCGAGGTGCTACACAAAAGATGGAGAAATTTGAATTCGCGCTCAAATCGTTTGTGCTATGAACTGTTGCGGGTAGAGAGGGAAAGTAGTGAATTACTGTACCAACAGCTGTAATGGTGAGAGCTTAGTGTGTTTGTGTAAAGTTGTGTCTTAGTGTTGTGGCGATTTCTTTTTTTACCTTCAGATTTTAAGGAGTGAAGAAGTTTTTGCTTCAAGATTAAAAAACCGTCGCGTGTTTGTAGAAGTATATATATATATACACACACACACACATAAAGAAAAAGTTTATATACGAGATATAAATATCACCCACTGATTAGCTCTACATCCCGGAATGGGCCTTAGCTTCCCTAATAATTCCACTCCAAGTTTCTCTATTAATGCCTTCTCCCTCCACCACTGATTAGCTCTACATCCCGGAATGGGCCTTAGCTTCCCTAATAATTCCACTCCAAGTTTCTCTATTAATGCCTTCTCCCTCCACCACTGATTAGCTCTACATCCCGGAATGGGCCTTAGCTTCCCTAATAATTCCACTCCAAGTTTCTCTATTAATGCCTTCTCCCTCCACCACTGATTAGCTCTACATCCCGGAATGGGCCTTAGCTTCCCTAATAATTCCACTCCAAGTTTCTCTATTAATGCCTTCTCCCTCCACCCGCTCACGCCCAGTTTCCGCAGGTCGCCCTCAACATTCTGCAGCCATCTTCTGCGTGGCCTTCCCATTCTTCTCTTTCCAAGGACTTTTGCAAGCAGCAGTTTCCTCGGCATTCCATCTTCCGGCATCCTTTCCAAGTGACCCAACCACTCAATTCGGCGGACTTTAATAAAATAGCTAACACAGATATCCCTATATAGCGAGTACAGCTCACTATTTTTGTGAATTCTCCACCTTGTCGTAAACAGGACCATTCTTCTTAAGATGTTGCACTTAAAAATTTGGAGGCTGATTTCCTTGCAGATGTTAGTCCATGTTGCAGCTCCGTAAGTTAGTACAGGTCTAATCAGAGTTTTATACAATGTAACCTTAGTGGTTCGTTACAAGATGGATGAATTAAAAAATACTAAATTCGCGAAGTATTTTCAGCGAATACTTTGGTTTAGTTCCTTTAATATTGCATTTTTGTTCTTTAACTCGGACCCACTAGTAAGTAAAGCTTCTAACACGTTCGAAGGTGTAAATTTGTGCTACGAAGTTAGTCTATCACTTAAAGTGCATATATATTTGGTTTAATTTTCATTTATATGTAGACCCATTTTTTGCTTTCAAGGTCAAAGTTTTGAAATGACCTAACCCACCGAATACTTTGCACGATCAAACATACATCGTCAGCATATGCACAGATGTGGGAACCGGAGTGCAATATATTACCAATAATATTCAGTTTTTGTAACACTATGGAGAGCGATATTGAAAAGCGTAGCTGAAAGGGTATCGCCTTGCCTTACCCGTATCAAACCTGGAAACTCATGGCTCACACCACCACCAACAAGGACGTTAGCACCACCTAATATAAGTGGTGGTTTATCTTGATCAGCCTAATAAGCTTAAGTGGGAAGTTAAATTCACTCAAAGCTTCAAGCAATTTTGTCCTATTAACACTATCGAACGCCTGGTGGTAATCGATGAAATGAAATGTAAATTTGTTTTATATTCCCAGCATTGTTCCAGTACTTGCAGGGTGACAAATATCTGATCACATGTTTCCGCACCACAACGAAACCCACATTGCTAATCCTCAAGCATGCGTTTAGCAAAGAGATTGCTTTTCTTTAGAAGGATGTTGGAGAAGATCTTGTAGGCATTCCCTAAAAGTGACATTTTCGCAATGGAGCTTGTATCATTTTTTTATTTACGGAGCATTTAGGGCTGAGACCCATATACTTCATGTAGTGATGAAATTAAGTTTGTGTTTATATTACCAAATGGCTTAAAATTATTGCTTTTATTAATTGTTTTTCAAACTTTATCTGTAAATTTACGTCGTGAGTATAGGATTTATAAATATGAGTGTAAAACGCTTGGAGTTGCATTAAATAGAACTTTTCTTTGAATTGTGTAACGGTTTTAAGTAAAATCAAGTGTAACAGCGTTTACACATCATGTGTAATACAAAGAAAAGTGAAATATCGACATTGCAAAAACGTCTGGCAAGTATGTTAACCAAAAGCAGCTTTCAAATTAAACTGTCGATCGATACTCACTTTGCTAATTCCAAGCCAGTCTTTGTTGTTTGATAATTACAAGGAAACGCTTTTATTTGTTGTAATTCAGGAGCGCAGGACTCCGATGTCACCTCTTTGACAGGTAATTACAATTACAGGCTTCGCTGCCTAGCAAGCAAAGGCCCCCGACCTAAGTAACATGGCTTAATAGGGCTTAGGGGTAAATTGACAGTGAAAGACGATTTCTTATTGGAAACAGTGTAGAAGAGCTTTCTTGTAATAAGGAGGATGAGTTGTAAACACATAAAGGTTGAATTATTTCTAGAGACTATACAGCATTTAAGACTGTAAATTTTAATCGTAATTTAATGTCTTTTAGCTGCATGCTTACAAACTATTTTTTAACTTTATGCCAGTTAGAATAATGAGGACAAGGGATCATCGTCAACGGTAAGGGAAATGCAACGGGAGTAACTGCGGCTAGAACTAAGAACCGTAAGATTCGTCTTTCAGAGACGCAGCAGACTGACCGGTACTTTAGTCAAATCGACCACCGAGTCTCTTTTACAAACTAAATGTATGTGGGAGTAGTAGAATCCATATTACAGCACGAGCCTTCTTATGGTTGTTTCTTCAGCGGAAGGACTATGAATTCAATTTTTATTCGAATCCTTTTGTGTGTTATTGTTGTTAGTTTTTTGTTCTTCTTTTTCTTATTATCCATTCAGCTCCTCTTGTATTAAGTTTCTTTATAAGTTTATTGCGTGTTGTTTAATTTGATAGAGTCACTTTTATACATTAGCTTTTTCAATTTTCAAAATCTGTTGACATTAAAAAATTGAATTACACGGCGGTTAGGGTCCGTTTTTACATTTTCAGTGTGTTTTGAAAGCTTAAAATATGTAGGTTTAATGCTGATTATGGTAGTGAAATCGTAATCTAAGTTTCATAAGCGTCGGTCAGTCTCAGTCTACTGCGTTAACCAACTGCGCACCTAAATCCGAGCCGCATTTGTTCCCATTGCGCTTATAACACTGATTCTTTATCCTCGTTAGGCTAACTGACATAAAGTATAAAAGTTAAGGGAAAAAATCAATAAATGGTTACAATAGAGAAATATGTTTGAAAATTTGCTTCCATCACGTGCTACTGTTATTTGTAATTTCTATTTTAACTTTTCATTCGTGGAACAATTTCCGTAAATAATGGTCACGTGTTTCCCGCTTCGATCTGGAAGATTAGTTTCGCTTTATCACAAAGTCACGAGAACAAGTTCACACGGCATTTCCGGTTCCCATTAGATGGTTTACGATTTATTTTCTATTGCCAACATTGTTCTTTTTAGTAGAATTTAGGACTTACTTGAAAACAGCTAAATTAATATTTATTTGCTTTTATTGAGGGCTGTGTTTGAAATTGTGATATATTGGAGCGTGGACCGTGGCATTTGGACGATGAAATAAAATGTTTGTTGCGGTCACGACCCCTCCTAGAACGCATAATAATAAGGGGTCGTTATAAACAATATAATTATAAGAAATCGAAATAGTGCCAAAATCATCTCACTCACTGATAATTGTATTTCAAGAGGTATGAAGCCTAACAAGGTAAACTTTTCACACATGATATTTTTATATTCCATATGAAAATTAAGAAAGGTTTTAAAAAACAACCCCGTTTGGGGTAACGATTCCCCTAGACGTAATTCTCTCTTTCTCCCTCTCTCTCTCTCCCATCTCTCTCTCTCTCTCTCTCTCTCTCTCTCTCTCTCTCTCTCTCTCTCTATATATATATATATATATATATATATATATATATATATATATATATATATATATATATAAAGAGAACGAGAGAAAAACAACGTCGGGGGTATATATACACATACACCAAAACCTACTCACACTAATTCACTGACAGTATTTCGAGAACTAAAATTCGCAACAAGCTCAAATTTTGTACACGTTACCCTTAGGTGCTAAAGACCGAATACAAAATGTTTTAATAAAAAATAGTTGTAACAACAAAAATATTTCTATTAAGACACTGTACCCTATAAGTAAAAAAATTAAATGGTGCGTTAAGATTACGCGCTTTCGAAATGATACTTTGATTTTTTTAATTACCCTGAGAAGTTATCTTAATTAAATTGTGTTACTATTAATTTGATTTCACTTTATCACAAGATCTGTCGTACCGGGAGTGAAGCGCAGATATTCACTTCAAAAACGTAGTTTTGCATCGGTTGTGACGTCAGCATCGGCCTTACACGTTTCTGTTAGCAATAATATTTCACTTATTTTTATTCATTTTAACATTTCAAAGTTATTCTTCCGTTATTTTATTTAATATTTATGGAATTCTCGCCTTTCAGTATTCGAACTAAGTATCTATGATCAAGTCTGTTGATTTTGTAATAAATACTATTGTAACTCACTGTCTGGCATTTGTTTTGATAACCAGCTGTTTCAACCATCAGTTGTTCTTCACTTTTTAGTTACGTTTATTTTCAATTTCTATTTCACTGCACCACAAAATTTTCCCTACCGGGAGTAAATGTTTAATAACTTCAAAAATAACTTTCAAGGTGATAAAAACGAATCCCGTACCAAAAAAAGGGAAAAGTTCTATTACAGTAATTTTATTAATAGACGTCAAACCTTATTTTTAAAAACAAAATTGTTGCAAGATAATTTCGATCTACTACTCGACGGTTTTTTTGCTTTTAAAAGAAAACTGTTTTATTAAAGACCGGTATAATTTAATTTCTTACTTCACTGAACACCTGATGTCTTCACCCCTCCTACACTTAACTTTCTCCTGTCTTCAGGAGCTAAGGGACATAACGCTTCTGTTTTTAATATACAAACAGTACACGCTTTCAATTTTAATCGATTTTCCAAACGAATGAAAATACGTTTAGATCGCTTTATTTTTATTTTCAATTTTTTAGAAATTCGGAAAACAATCCTGCAAATAGTCAGCAACTACACTCGTCATCGTTGAATCAAAGACCGTTATCTTGAAACAGAAATGAATGAGAAATATCTTACACGTAAGTCGTTAAGGCTGTTAACAGAGGTCCTTCGCATCGAATTTTAAAACAATCGGTCAATGTGTTGGGTCAAAACTGAGATATAGACGAAATGCCCAACAGTCCATTAGAAACCGATACTACGCTTCATTCTTTTAAACCCTAAAAATACTTTCATCATTCCGTGTTATTAACGCAGATAAATTTGTAATCCAGCACCCCTCCCCCACTGCAAGACTCATACTTGCTTGTAACGTTCAGTTTTGAATTATACATGGTTTCATTAATTCCTAATAACCCCTTGATGGAAATTAATTAAGCCATTCTGAATGTTTGCTGTACAAAGAGGTTGCGCGTTGAAGGGTGTGGAGGGGTTGTACCTCGTACCACTTTGTATACCCTGTCTATTAGTGATGTTCCTTTATACCATCGTATAACGACATACATCGTCATTCAATGGCTGACATTAATATAAATTTATAGACGCTAACCTCACTTGGAATCTTAGAGCTAAGATATCAGATTCCTCTCAGTTTGTTAGTGAATTCCCATTGGAGAAGGAGCACCAGATACATTTAATGATCGCTAATTCTGACTTAATCTGGTATATATACATACATACATATATATATATATATATATATATATATATATATATATATATATATATATATATATATATGGCTCAATTTGAGGCGGAATTACGTTGTTTAAAACATTTATTTAATCAAATATTATTCTGTTGTTAGTGAGTGAGCCTGACCTACTACGAGGGTTGATCAAATATAAACGAGACTGACTTCCTAAAAACTTTTCCGTTGGACATTGAACTCTAAAGGGTGGGGTTTCAGGTAGCCTGGGAGGGTTGGGACGGGCGTAGACGGGCAACATTTCCGTTCGGACCCTCCAGTATAAAACTATACAATGAGTGAGAGTGAAGTGCACGTTTCCGTGGAGCAGAGAATTATTATTAAGTTTTTGGCCAAGGAGGGGGTCAATCCGACTGAAATCTTTCGTAGATTGACGGCTCAATACGGGGACAGGACCCTGTCAAGAGCTCGCGTTTTTGCTTGGCACAAGGAATTCGCCGAAGGACGGGAAGCAGTAAAAAACCTCAGCCATGATCGTCGCCCGACCACTTCCGTCACGGACGAAAACATTGATGCTGTTCGGAAGCTCCTGGACGAAGACAGACGTATATCGCTGCGATTTATTGCAGATGAACTCCAGTTGAGCTATGGTAGCGTTCAAAAAATCGTTACATCAAACCTGGAACTCAGCAAAGTATCTGCAAGGTGGGTTCCACGAATTTTGACCGACGTTCACAAACGGAATCGTTTGGAGATTTGCCAGCGACTATTGACCCAATTTGAACGAGATGGTGAGGCATTATTAAACCGGATTGTCACCTGTGACGAAACATGGGTTCACCATTACACTCCCGAGTCGAAACAGGCAAGTATGGAGTGGCGGAAGAGGGGAGAGAATGCGCCTCTGAAGGCCAAATCACGATCGTCGGCCGGGAAGGTAATGGCCACTGTATTTTTCGACAATCAAGGCGCCTTTCACGTCGATTTCCACCATCAACGACGCACAATAAATGCACAATATTATTGCGATGTTTTAGAGGCCACAAAACAGTCTTTTCGTAGGAAAAGGAAATCTAAACCGGCGAGAAACGTCATTCTTCTTCACGATAATGCCCGACCACATTCGGCGAACGCTAAGAGGCTTAAACTCGATCAAATTGGCTGGGAACCAATGGAACATCCCCCATACAGTCCAGACTTATCACCCTGCGACTATCATCTGTTTGGGCCACTCAAAGAGGCGCTTGGAGGCCAGCGTTTCGAAGACGATTCTGCGGTGGAGACCTTCGTGCTCCAATGGCTCAATGAACGCCCGAGAACTTTTTACGAAGATGGAATTAAAAAACTTCCAATCCGGTGGGAAAAATGTGTTACTCGTGCGGGAGACTATGTAGAAAAATAAGTTGTATCAAGAATAATTTGTAAGTTAGCAATAATTTTTTTAAAAAATCAGTCTCGTTTATATTTGATCAACCCTCGTACTTGTTACACTTCACGTAAAAGAACCTTTCGCAAGTCGTAACGATTCGATTAAAATGTAAGGCTAGGGTAGCTTGTTGTGCTTTACTATTGAGCACTGCGAACTTCGTCTACTTCACTGTAGCGGTTGGTAGTGTGGCTTTGTCTTCACCGGCTGACCAGTAGTCTGATTCATCCTCAATTCTTCTATTGCCGTTACCTCCACTTTTCTTAACTAAAAGGTCTATTGGATCAATATTGCCCGGTGAAAAAGAACTTTAAGCTTGTTGACACAATCAAAGTAATGGAGGAAAAATTGGCCACAGAATGTCCCAAATACTTTGGCAAAAATGAAATGAAGGAACTAGCCTCCAATTTCAAACTCAATGAAAGGCAACTAATTACAAGAGTATCTTCGCTACAGAGTGTTTCCGAAAGTCTCGCCCAGATGAAACAGTCAGTCAATTTGATAACGTTATTATCGAGTGAATGTCAAAGGAGTTTCTTACATATGAACCTCATTATCACGTCATTGAAATAATCACTGAATATTGCATCAGTATCTGGCATATTTATAAAAAAAATCAGTATTTTAATATACTGTATCATTTGTATTTTAAATCAATGATTTTATAATATTTTTCCTTTTATTATGTCCTTTGTTATTTAATTAAAAGATATTCACCCGCGGAAGATTAAATTTCTTACGATAAGTTACGGTTTTATGCAATTCTTAACGGAATTGTATTGTGATGTCATTCCCGTTTACACTGCATGGCATATTATAGATTTACTACGCCAAGGTCACCCACTGAGGTGATATCCGTGCGCTTATCACTCTCTCATTGTCAGTATATTCATACTTTATAGTCAATCATCGTTAGCAACTCTTCCGCTATGTGACTTTCATATAAAGCCATGTTAGGTTCTTAAAATTATTTTAAAAAATTGATTGTTTTTAATAATAATTACCAGGTATTTATTGTTTTCGGGAATAAAAACAAGTCAACTACTTTCGTGCGTCAGTAAATTTTGGGGTTTAGCGATGCCAAAAAGGTTAAAAAATCTTTTATAGGTGAGCTGGTGTAGGGTACCGTCACTCCTCATAGTGTGTAACTCAGGTTAAGTTCAAACTCAAGTTAGTGGTATTGCTATCCACTAAAAAACCACTAAAATCATTCCTTTTCTGCAAACCCCACTCCCTCCACGGAACCGCCGCGAGACATTACTTCATTAGGAGGTGGAATGGCTGCCCGCCTATTCGTCTACAGAGTTGGCTCTCCTTTCTTGATCTTCAGTCCTCAGCCTCTTCATGACCACTGCGGCGAATCCTGCAGTGGCCCTCCAGTTGGCCTCTGAAGCCATCATTGTCGCAACCAGACTTTCCGGCATAATGCTGCGTCGCTTATATGTTTGGAGTTTCATCTTGTCCTCGTCATATGTGTGTGTGTTTGTTTGTTTGTTTAAGTATTCAGGCTACTTAGTCTGGTTGGTTACGGAACAGTAAAATTTACAGTAATGTAATTTCCAGTTCGATAAAACTACGTTACTGTACTTCTGTCGTGTAATATAACAGCGCAACAAAACACTGAAACAGGGGCGATGGTTAACAGAGAAGCTGAAGGAAACGAAAAAGTTCCATAAAATCAAAGAGGAGTTTTATAAATGATATCATAATTTAATCGTAATGTTTCAACTGGCAGTCGTATTAATCTTTGCAAAACTCATGTTTATGTTGGCGTAAACGAAATTATTTCCACAAACATAAGCAACGTTATGATCTCTTACATGATCTCTTTTAAATGTGATTAGTTTTTTTTAAGCTTTTTTATTGAAAATAAAATTTACTTCCACTAAAACAGTTTTAATATCATAAATCGAAAATCAACCTTATTATAGTTTTACTAGACCACCTCGTACTAAATCGATTGTAATATTATCCCAAATAGATAATTATTCAAATTTTCGGATAGACGTATTAGTTTATAATCAGATGAATGCGTGTAATTGAGTTTATAACGGAATTAACAGTCGTATAAAACGTTAATAACAGAACCGTTGTTTGTTTTACAGCGAGCGTAGATCAGAGTTATTTGCATAAACGTAAAAGTTATATCTTCATTTAGTCAGATTTTGTAAGTTTATTTTGCTTTTAAAGCTGAATTGAGTAGAATTTTTAACTTGCAGTAAAATATTACCGACAATAATACGATATTACTGTACATAATTAAATAGTATTAAAATCGTCTTTAATGCTTTTTCTAGAATTCGTTTTACTTTCCTAATTTGTCAAGTATATCGGGAAAAATCACATTAGGAAAGTTGACGTGTGCTATTTTAACAAAACATTTTTCCATACTGAACTCTGAAAAGAGTATAAATGTTGAACACTAGCATTAGTATGGGTTTGGAGTCGTTTTTCATGCTTCGTTGCTACCGCCTTCACTTCGTCAACAATCGTGTTCACTTGAATATTTTCATTGCGTATGCACCACGGCGCATTTACTATTATCCGAAGTACTTTGTTTTTGAATAATTTGATTTTTTTTTTATGTTACTTCTTTTGGCACAATCACAAATTTGCAGTCCATAGCTTCATACCGGCTTAAGAACTTGATTGTATAAAAGTAATTTTTATACAACCAACGCAATTTTTTAAGTATACGAAAACCATTACGTATACTTAATCCTACAGTACGTCTAAATAGCTAATACATATTCCTGAATTTAAGCTCCTTTCTTTTCATTGTAATTCGTGACTTTCAGTTCAGTTTGAATCCAAATTAATTCGCAAATATTTAATTTCATTTCTGTATGGAATAAATTTCCTGTTTATTAGTAAAATTTCTTACAAGTAAAATTAAAATCGGTTGACTTACACTGAGTATGTTTATATGCCATATTTTGGTTCATACATTAACTTTCAGGGTGGTTTTCCACAGTTCACCTGTTCTTTTTTTAACATTATCGCCAAAACCTAGTACAGAAGTATCGTCCTCAAATGTAGCCACTGTGGTTTCTTCATCCAGTGGCAGATCATCTATGTAACTTTAAATTAATTAAGAATAAAAAAATGAACATGGCTGTATCATTTACTATTTTTTTTTATATTTTAAAAATTGAAATTCACCAATCCATTTTTAAAACGAAATATAAAAATATATTGTTAAAAGATTTATAAACGCGTAATTTTAAGAATATAGATTTTAATTGCTGTATTTTTTCTAGATTTTGGAACGTTTTGGTGATGTGAAGCTGCCAAAAACAACTCAACGGTTGGACAAAACAACTCAATGGTTGTTTTGGGTAACAATCTTGGATGTAAGTGTTATCCAATTTGTATTTCTTACTTTATTTTATTACGTCGTTTCATCTATTACGTCTGTTTCAATTTTGTGTTTTATTTTTCGTAAACCAGCTACTTCCCGCATTCAGTATCAAAAGTAACGTATCGTAAAGGAAATCGTTGTAACTGTCCTCAGATCAATAAATAAGATAATAATGATTAATAAGTAATTTTTTTATAGTTCCCGTTTAATAAGTATAATTGCTACGTTAGCTAGTCAAAGTGACTAATTAATTACTTTTCCATATTATTTATATTATCTAAACGATTAGCTAAATAGTAAGTCTCTTAAAATGTTTATCACTTTGTCTAAACATTGTGCATAATAATATGGGATGGTGTATGTAACCATCCCTTTTTCACCAATTGTATTAACTTAGGCTACATTTGCATAAATTTAAAACTATTTAAAGACATTAAGGCATACACATGTTTATTGTGATATTCTAAGTGGTGAAAAATATAATGTTTACGATTTATATTCTATTAATTTTATTAAAAACAAATTGTTATACAGTAAAATCTCTCTATAGCGGCATTGAAGGGAACGTTAGCGTTCGCCGCTATATAAAAATTTCCGCTTTGGTGACAGCTCAATCAAAACATATATATATATACATACATACATACATACATACATATATATATATATATATATATATATATATATATATATATATATATATATATATATATATATATGTTTTTTTAAATTTTAAAACCCGGTATACACTATTTTTATTGAGTACAAAATTTATTGAAATAAAACTTTATGACGTACAGATTTAAAAAATAAATAAATAATATTAAATGAATAAAAGATTCTAATTGTGAGAAAAAGGCAATATTATGCCGAAACTATTGCAGAACCACTCTCAATTCCTTCAAATTCTGGCTTTCGAATTTTCTTGAAGCTATGCCCTTCATTAGAGGCCTTCACTATTTTTGTTTCTTTTTCAATATCGTGCCAACAGAAGAACTAACAAAATTAAAATTTTGGCAAACATCTACTTACCTCACCTACATATACTATTCTCTAACTCACGCAAGACCTTTACATCTAACGATAAAATTTTCCGTTTAGACACCATTACACTCTATTGTAAAAAAATATAAAAAATGCATTACTGGTAAAATGTGTTAGTCACAAAGCAGTGACGTAATTCAGTTGACGCTCCACGCACTGCTTTTAACACTAGAATGAAGTGTCAGCATACTGAAAAATAGGGTAGAAGAGAAGGAAGTGTGTACGTGTTTTGTCGCTAAAGAGAGATTCCTGGAATTTTGATGACTTCAATAGAGAAATTTACAATACATATTTTTATTATAGGAATAGAAAGGGACAAACACATTTTGCCGTTATAGAAAGATTTCCATTTTAAAGAGATTCGCAATAGAGAGATTTTACTATAGCCTATATAATATCTTGCCAGATTTATTAAAGTATCATTTTGACTAACTTTTATCAAATGTAAATTATAACATACTAATTATGCGAATAATGAAACGTTTTTAATTACTTTAACTAGATTTGTTATGCACTTTGTATTATAAATAGAGATTCATTATGCATCTATTCATAATGAATGATTGATTGATTACTTTGTAACAACGCAAGGATACGAAAGTTTTGTGTAAAGCTATTTGCCTAACCTGTGTACTTACAGGAGTAATGCGTTTTGCGCTTCAAGAATTCTTGTTTGTTTTACAGAATCTATTACTGCACAAGACGTCTTCAGACGATGTAGTAAAATAAATCTTGGCAAACTTACAAAATAACCGTTATCCGTCAACTTATCACCATTTTTAATGTTACTGAAATTATAATCGTAGCGCGCAGCCCTTTCGCTGACGTGATAGAAGCAAATTTTCGAAAGTATTTGTCTTTATCATATATATTATTTTTCGATTAACATCCCTTTTTCTCAGCACATACTATTCGTACAGGAATAAATAAGGTATCTTTAGAAAGATTTTTAACCGGCTTCTGACATTGCAAAACGATTTTGCGCTAAAACGTACCGTTTGTGGAAAATTTTAACATAAAAGACACTTTTAACTGTCGCAGGCAAAACGGCATCATGTATACGCATGCGCAGAATCACAAATCACACAATATTTTGTATATTTTTACGAAGCTAACTTATTAATCACTAATAGACAATCCCATTACAAATGCAACTTTTTTGCATAACGTGCTTAGAACAGTTTCATTATTTACTTAAAAGTCATTAAACTTATAGGTTATGTGGCTCTATTGACAGTCCCCTAACTGTCAGTTTTTTATGGTCAACTCAATGAATTCACAATTAATGCTCAGTTAACTAACACCGGGAAATCTGTAATACCACGGATAAACTTAACACCGTCTGATCCGAATATGCCTTTTCAGTTGACTAGAAGACAGTTACCTATTAAAACTTCGTTTTGCTTTCACTATAAACAAGTCGCAGAGACAAACACTTCAAAGAACAGTATTGTATTTACTGAATGCCGTCTTTACTCACGGAAAATTGTATGTAGCCTTTTCAATGGTAACTAAATCAACTAACATGTGTGTACCCATTAAAGAAAATTAAATACAAAAAGTACAAGAATATTACATTCTTACATCAAATATCGTTAACAACGAGGCATTGTAATGCCCTTTCTATTAAAAAAAACAATTATCTGTATTGAAATATACATACTACATTGATTCATAAATTTGTGATTACTATTTCAAACCGATCGTTTTTCGATTTATTTTTTAAACATGTTTTTCTTTCTTCTTTGGGTAAACTACCTTCCTCACCCCGACTACTCTTTTTCAATGGGCTGTGTTTACTTAAAACTTTCATAGTGCGAAATTGCACAAGAACCCTTGGTTTGATATATACACAGCAGATTTATTTATAGTTGTAATATATCTGAAATATTTTTGTCTTAAAATATAAAGCACCATAGCTTAGTTGTAAAAATTGGTACATTTACCTTTGTCACAAGTACCTGAAACAAAGAAAAAAATGTATTAACCTTTTTGAAATATATTTTTTCTTACGTAATCAATATTGCAAGAACTACACAACTTGAATAGTCTTGGAGGTTACATAAAAGGATAAATTCGAAAAATTAAAGCAGATGAGGCAGCCTGCAGTCATGGAGACCCCCATGGTTTTAATAATTTCTTAAAATTCTGATTTCATCATTTCACAATGAAAACGTGTAGATATCAGTATTTTAAAATTTAAAATTACATTGAAATAACGATCCTTAAGCCTAACCCTGACCACAGTCAAATTAAATTCCTTAATTTCAAGGGATTTTTAAATATATATCAATATATATATATATATATATATATATATATATATATATATATATTAAACAAATATATAAATATTAAATATATTTTTAAATTTTTCTTTTTTCTTTTTACTAATTGAAAATGATCAGGGTTCATATACTTTATTGTTTGCAAATTACAAATATTTTGGCGTATCCAATTGTTCGTTATTGTAACATAGTTTTGAGAAGTATGCTGCTATCACATCAGCGACTATTTAAAAAACTTATTTTACAAATTTATATTCACTTATTAAAGTTGGGTTAAAAAAATATTGTTCGTTGCGAACGTGAGTTTTCCCATTTTGCAAACCGTGACCTTTAAAACCTCTCGCTAACTAGATTTGTCTCGCTCGCCTTTGAAATACGTATTACAATGTATTCCGCTTTATTGTTGGTACCAAAAGTTTTGTTTAATGTCGTTTGACAAAACGCTGCTCAGTAATTACATCAACAAATTTACACTTGTATAACGCAGGCTGGACTAATTTTCTCGTTCGAATATTTCGTAAACAGTTCACGAACGTTTCACAACAATTGCAATATTTAAATATTTAATTATGTAACTTTATTATTTATTCTTACGAATTTTAACAAATAACAAAATCCAGGGGGCCCGTGTGAAATTTCGCATTATGAAAGTTTTAAGCAAACACAGTCTTTTGATTTTTATTTGTTTTTAATTTTTTTTAAGGCGAAAAGTACAATGAGGCTATTACCGCCTCCCGAAATATAAGTGTGAGTTTAAAGTATTTAAGCCGTAAGTGTAGTGTTTTAAGTGCAAGTGTATTTTGGACTAAGGTACCGCGAGAGACGTCTAAATCCTCTCATTAGGTGCACCCCCCCCTACGGGACACAGCGATGAATAAGAGTAGTCAAGGTGAGGGCGGTAATTTGAAGGAAAGGAAAAAAGTTTTAAAAATTAAACTGAAAAGTGGTCGGTTTGAAATAATAATTATAAACATATGAGTCATTGTAGTATATGAATTTCAAACAGATAACTGTTTTTTTAATAGCAATTTGTGCAGGGCATTACAATACCTCGTTGTAAACGATGTTTGATGTAAGAACATGTTTGAACGATGTAAGAACGATGTTTGATCTTTTTGTACTTTTTGTATTTCATTTTCTGTAATTGATACAGACATTTTAGTTGAGTTTGGCTACATACAATTGTCCGTGAGAAAAAACATCATTTGGTAATCTTGTTCTTTGAAGTGTTTGTCCCTCGACGACTTTTTTAGCAAACGCCATTTTAATAGGTAACTGACTTATAGTCAATTGAAAAGGTAAGCTTGGATCAGACGGTGTTCAGTTTATCGGTTGTATTACTTACAGTTTTCCTGGTGTCAATTTTCCTAGTATCAATTAACTAAGCATTAAATGTGAATTCATTGAGTTTAGTTATGACCATAAAAAACTGATAGTTAGGGGACTGTCAATAGAGCCACATAATCTAGAAGTTTAATGACTATTAAATAAACATTAAAATTGTTCTAATCATGTTATGCAAAAAAGAGGCATTTGTAATGGGATTGTCTATTCGTGATCAATAAGTTAGTTTTGTGAAACATACAAAATATTGTGTGATTTGTTCTGCCGCGCATGCGCATCCAAGATGCCTATTAAAGTTAAAAGTGTCTTTTATGTTAAATTTTCCACTAACAGTAATTTTTAGCGCAAAATCGTTTTGCAATGTCAGAGGCTGGTTGAAAAATCTTTCTAAATATGCCTGTATGTGCTGAGAAATAGGGATCTTGATTCAAGAAATAATATATATAACAATAATATTAATATTAACAAGGGTGTTTTATTTGGTGAAAATTATACAGGAATCATTTCTAACCACATAAAGGAAAAATAATAAAACTTAAATTACAAATAAAATAAACTGTTGCCTCAAGCATATAGAACATTCCTGATCGCCGAAAGACCGTCCGAGGAGATTAAATTCTTGCTTAATCGAAAACGATACTGCCAGGCCTCCTTGCAGTATTTGCTCAGCGATATCAAATCCCTGCCGTTGAAAAAAATCTATAACAACTGACAAGCTAAGTTCACTTATTTTTTGAAATAAATAACTCTTGCATCTTTTAAAACCGGACAAACTTTTATAAAGTGTACAACGCCTTCTTCCTACTTTCTGTTACACAATGAGCACATCCGTGGTGCAGACCTATGTTCAGGTAAATGAGAACCGCTATTGCTTTCATGAACCAGTTTATCAGACAACCATTCATATTACACTGTAAGCAGTCCACGACGGAATCGAGTTCTCTGTATACAGAGCGTTTTTGACTTCTCCCTTCCTCTAATTTTCAATTTTTCTTCTAGTTCAGATTATAATGTGGGTAATTTCCTCGACATTAAAGGCTAACCGAATTAAAGGTTTATATCTCAATTTGGAACATGTCATATACATTTTCCAATTATTTGTGTTAATAATGTATATAGAATTTCAAGTTGTCAAGTTGTCAATGCCTAGTAATATTTTATTCATGGGCTCCTTCAACAAAATATTTGGATATCTCTTTGTGTTTGAAGATAGTTTAAAATTACGCTGTATTCATTTTAAATGCAAGAACGTGTAAATACGTGTACGAGAATATATGATACAATTTGAGTGGCGGATGCATTCCACAGTGGTGTACCAGTGGGGGTAGTTCACTGCGAGAAGGACATGTGAGACGAGGCTGTGCCCATTCCCCGCGTCTTTAGGAGAGAAAACTTACTTTTACCAGGCACTGTAAAGTAAGAGGGATTTTCTGCTACAGAAAAAGATGTTTCAGTACACGATACAGTACCCTTCCTCATAGCCTTACTTAAAATGGCAGAGTATAGGTTTTTAGAACTTCTGTAACTGGCCCTTTATTGTATATCATGATGTTTTTGAAAATACTAATAGTTTTTAGACCGAACAGTTTAGAAAGATAAAAACCAGTTGATACAACGTAGGTCCTTAACATTTTAGCAAGTTCTTACAAGTCCTAACACATTAGATATTAAGATTTAAAAAAATATATAGTGAAAGATATATATAGTGGGAACAGTAATTCTCAAAAAAATATTATTAACACCCGCGAAAGAACGCACCAATCAGGATGAAAGTTAGCGCGCACAGATTGATGCGATGCGGTGACTGAATACGCGAATAGTGCGAACTAATCAGAAGCGCCTACTGTATAGAGTGTAACAACAAAACTGCAACGCATTGCAGGATTGTATATATCAAAATAAATTTAAACAGGTTCGGTAACTTCAGCAAAACTTCACTATAATTCCAAAAATAATTAAGATGTGAGTTCAGGTCTTTAGTATGTTAAGGTTTACAAGTGTACCAAATACAAATGTTTAAAATGCCGTTTTTTTGAAAGTTTCACAATATAAGACAATTAAATGGTGCGTAGAGAATCAGCACCTTCGAAGTAAATACTTGTTAATGTCCCTGTTTGCACCTCTACCCAGGATCGACATTAAAGGAGGTGTATGACTTGTACTTGTTCGTTATTCACAATTCAACTTTACTGCATTACATAAATTTCAATACTGTAAAGAATTATTCACTTCAAAGATATGTTTAAATTGTAAATATTACGAAAATTTTGCAAGACAAAATAATTGTGTGTTTTAATGTCAAACGAAACATTTATTTTAAATTATCACATAGCTGAAAAAATAACCAAGTTTTGTTTAAAAACTTTCAATACGAAATAACTAGTAGGTCTATCATAATCTTTTGTAGGTAGTAGATAATTAGGCTTACCGTTTTTTTACGTTTAAGGTTGTTTGACAACAATCGATTCTACATAGCGCGCTACGGTTTTTTTAACGTAAATATAATACCTAAACAGATGATTTAGCACCGCACTTTTTCTTTTGATTGAGGTTATGTTTATCGCTTTTGTTTACGGTACAATATAAATAATGAAGAAATATATTAATAGGGTTGTATTTTAGATGAAATATTTATGTGGTTGATAAATAGCAATAAAAACAACTAAAGCTGTTGTTCTGCGTAGTTCTTAAGACAACGTTGTCAGTCGTTTTAACAAATTCGAACGTAATTAAAATCATTACTGACAAAATGTCTTTAAGTGGCCGAAGACAGGGAGGTTGGAGGTTGGAGGTAGCCGCAGGATACGTTTAACGACGTCCTTCTAAAGCGCTTAACGACTTCTTAAATACCTCACCAGTATCTTTTTTCAAAGTAATTTTGTCAATAAACTCTTCGTTCCGCCGCGTTACATGTATTGGTATGCAAAGATGGAATAAGTGTAATTTTATTTTATTCGTAAAAACCAAAAACTATAACAAATAAGTTTTATTCTTATATCGTTCAAATAACGTCCTAAATTCACAATTAATCATGATTCCAGTAATTAATTATTGTAATTTCGTCATTAAACAACAATGGGTCATTTGGTGGTTAACATAAACGATGAGCTTTAATCGATTTTTAATGGCGGTTACGTTAAAATGTTGTTATTCACAATATTAAAGCCGTATTATCCAAACAATGATTAATTGAAGATATACGTAAATAATTAATTAATTAGGTGCTTCTTCTATTTATCTATAGGTCTACATTTAATTTGTAAAAACTTATCATGAACTTGCTAACAACAAAATGATTACTAGTATAATTAAACTTAAGGTTAAACAAATTATTACATATTACTATGTAAATAGTACTGTAAATATACATAATTAGCATTTTAATAGAGACTAATAACATACGTGTTATAATAGGCATTATTTAATAGTATCTTCTTTCAAAATGCGTACCTCCATAGCTTCGTTATTATAAAGATGGTTACAGTAATTTAATTACAGTAATTCCCGTTACACTAACTTATTGCTAATGTAGCCCTACTAATTTTCCTTACACTAGGCTATATTTGCTGTACAGTTGTACATTTACAGTTTTTCGTTTCTGTTCATAACAATAATTTTCGTTATTTAAACTACCGTTACAACCGAATTCGTAGAAAAACTACATTACACAAATGTCATTACACTAGCTATCGCTGAACTGTCTTCAATTACACTTATTTCCGTTACATTTACTTCAGCACACTAACTTTCATCTCAACCGACTTATTTACACTAAGGTTTGCTACACTGCTAAAGGTATTCACATTTTCCTTGCATTTTTTTTAATGACTACACTGCTAAAGCTATTCACATTTTCCTTGCATTTTTTTAATGACTAACATAGTGTCACAATCTTCCGTTACATTAAGTTTTACTACACTGAATTCCGTTAAAAAAATTCTTCGCAGTAATTTCGTTTCAATTGACGTTTCGTTTGTAATATCTGAATTACATTAATTTCCCAGGTTGACACCTATACACTTATTTTCCTGAATTTCTTTCATGGCTCTAACTTTCATAAACTATCTTCCAGTACACTAGATTTAACTACACTGACTTCCGTTACACTTGTTTCCGGTACAAAGAATTCTTTATAGCAATTTTCATTACAACTGGATTCCTATACATTATGTATTACATTACTGTGCTATACTGACACCGTTACATTTCCGTATATTTCTCTCATGACTCTTACTGCTGTTACATTAACTTCATTACATTATCTTCGTATACACTAACTTTTGCTACACCGACTTCCGTTACAATAGATTCTTACATTACGTTAAGAATTTTTACTTCGTGCTTGTTGTATTATTACAGAAGACGGAAGATCACTGAAAAGCGAACAGCAGTAACTAGATTCGAACCTGCGTACGCCGAACTGTCCGCTACCTTACCGACTTACCAACGAGCGCTGCCCATAAATTGCATTTAACGATAATTTTTGGCTATTTCCTGTAATACTGGCTGATCGGCAAGACCTGTCTAATTTTAAACTGCTTCACGGAGGAAGAACCTAAAAGTTCCAATAACATTTTTGTAAAATGTTACTGTTACCGGTTCAGTTCCTTTAACCAAAGGCAATTAATAAAAAGTATACTCGTATTGTAAAATCTACTGTTCAGTGCATTACTAGTTAGAATGCATTTACTTCTCTTTTAAGATGGAGGCCTATGATTTAAAAAAAAGTGACCGCAGTTTTAGCCAAACGCAATGCCAACATGTTTTGCAATTGTTACGAAAATACCTTGTGTAAAACACAAAACAAGTATGTGTAACAATTTCCTCCATTTACGTCCGTTTCAAGATGGCAGTCTGTGATTTAACGATGGCGAGTGTACGAAGTTTTATGCAAACGTATTGACCGATTCCGTTTGAAAATGGCTGGCACTGATTTGACCAAACGCACTGACTGATTTTTTTGAAATTAGGTACGAAGTTAACTTATTTAAAGCCCGAAATACGTGAGATTTTTTTCTCCGTGCACTTTCGTTTCAATATGACTGACTCTAAAGTTGAGAGTGCAGTTGTTGGTTATTTCAGGTAATGCTGGCTGAACGGTAAACACTTATTATAATTTTGATCGCTTCATGGAGAAAGAGCAAAACATTTCCAACAAAGTTTGTCCACTAACATGGGCGGAAAATGTTATGAGCTCTGTAGAGGTGCTCTCTGTATATTAATTAATATGTACTACAATGACTAATGTTCTTGGAACTAATAGAATACATAATTATAGTTAACGGCTTTTAATTAATTAATATCAATTATCAGTTATTACAAGCTTTGATGCAGCAATTTGTGTTCATTGTTTCAAGCAATTAAAACTACGTCTGTTCTCTTCAATAAATTGGTTAACAAATTATTTTATTTTATTAATATCGATAAAAGCTTTGAACTTGATTTCAATTACTCTATTATTGAATACATAATGTAATCCCATACTAACACATATTACACCATTAGAAACCCGAAGTCACTTTAATTGAATTAATTATAAGTTATACGGGATTGATTGATTATCCAATGGCCATTAACGTATGTAATTAGGTTATCGCAAATAATTCTGCTCTTATAATCCGTTATGAGATAAAAGCGATCTTGTTTTTAAAGGTATAAAGTACTGACTCGATTAATTTAATATTGTGATCATCTTGTTCTATATAGTTCAGAAATCCATTACGATTATTTAGTAAATAGTACCTGGTAATTGAAAACTGCCATGTTGAAATATTTGAATTTTTAAGAAAATTCTCAAATGGCCCGAATTTTTCTCGATTTTCTGAATAAAACAAGTTTTCTTGATCATGACACCTAGATCACGTTTTCGAGCCCGAAAGTGGTAGATTCCAACATTTTGTCAAAACTGTTTCCATGATTATAGTCGTGACATAAAACTGTCTTGCTGACGTGATAGAAGCGGATTTCCAAAAATATTTTGTTTATCTTATCGTTTTTGAAATTCCGATTTAAACGTCGTAATAAACGTTGAAAGCTGTAAATATTACCATTATAAATTGTCAAATCGCATTGAAAACACGAAAATGATCCTCGACCGCCGTAAACAAATTTCTTAATTTCAAAAGATTTTTTTAAATAAAATGTTAATTTATGCGGTTTTAACGCTGATTGCGAAAGTGAAATCATATTAAAAAAAATTAGGATAAAGTTACGAATCCTTAAATATTTTAAATGCCCGCCATTTTGAAACTGCTGAAAGAATTTTGATGGTTTATGAACTCGCCCGAGCTATAACATTTGTGCTAAACGTGAATCAAGTCGGACCAAAATTACGCACGTGCGCGCGCCCACACATACAAATTTTAACGATCGCTCATGAAGTGGTCTAGAAGACAGGATCGGTGCTCATTTCTAGATCCTGTATCTGAGTCTCGACATGGTGACTGTTTCAATAGCTAATTTTCCAATTGAAATTTTTAAAAAAGGGTATGCATTCACTATTGCTCGTTTAATATTATAATATTACTTCGATACCTCTGTCTGATATGTATCGATTTAATTACTTCATTGTTTGGCCTACAATTAGTATATAAGCCTATATCGGGAGAATTGTATCAATCCGGTCAGCATTTCGGTCAGTACGCTCTAGAACCAACTGTAACTTGTACAATGGTTGTAGTTTATTTAAGAAGTTATTACAATTTGTTATGTAATGATTGAACATTTATTTTATTGTTACTGTTTATTCGGTTCTGTGCCATCATCTGTTTGTGTGTGTGTGTGTGTGTGTGTGTGTGTGTGCGCGCGCGCGCGTGCGGCCGTGCGTGCATGTATGTGTGTAAGTGTGTGTTGTGTGTGTATGTGTGTGTTGTGTGTGTGTGTGTGTGTGTGTGTGTGTGTGTGTGTGTGTGTGTGTGTGTGTGTGTGTGTGTGTGTGTGTGTGTGTGTGTGTGTGTGTGTGTGTGTGTGTGTGTGTGTGTGTGTGTGTGTGTGTGTGTGTGTGTGTGTGTGTGTGTGTGTGTGTGAGTGTATGTGTGTGAGCGTATTTGTGTGAACTCTTGTGAGTGCGCGCGTGCTTGTGTAAAACAATATGACATTATACAAAAACACTGATAGGTTAGATCTCATAAAAACAAAGCACTTAAACGTCAGTGAGAACACCACAAACTATACAGTTTAAAATGTGAATGAGAAAAATTATACATAAGCAAGAGAAAAATACCTCTAAATATCACGACAAATAAATACAAAGGAATCTGGTAGATGAATAAAAAATGGCCGAACTTTAATGATTCGAAAATTATAAATTTAACTGTAAAGAGAAAAAAATAACACACATTGAAAATAACTTATACAAAGAGAAACTGAATAATGGTACAAAAAAATAACCGGTAACTATGTTAATTGAACTAGTGTAGAAATAAACATTTTTGGTATTTGAACATAAAATTTAAAATAAATATAATTTTAAATTTTAAAAAGGCTGCTACTTTTACGGTTTATAAGCGAGCCGTTACGTTAATCATAGGCTAGGAATCCCAAAACGGTTAGGCACGCCTCCGTCCGGTATCGGCTTGAACTGACGTCAGTAAGACTTCTTCTTCTTGACGTTTTATTACAAACTACAAAAAGCATCCGCATATTTAGTTATTATTTTGTGTAATTTTATTATTTGTTGATTCGCTTCCATCACATCATTGACGCAGCTGAGCGCGACGTTATTAAAAGTTATAGTGTTGGTTACAAAGCAGGTCTTTACACGCAAATTATGAACGAGGACAATTTATTAAACCACACACATTCAAGTAGATTAAACAAAGTGATGCGGAATTCCGCGAGCGGTAAACACTATAAGATTTATAGTGTCGCCGTTGTTGTACGAAGGAAACATATTCATTATATATTTCCTGACATATCGCGCGAAGTACTTCCTTAACAACGTACGGTACCTTAATATGTTTATTTGTCAAGTACACACAATGAGCACGTGAAATGGCAATGCATTACTTCGTACTCGAGTTTAAAATGTGCTACACTCTGTTCGTTACGCTTATTGTATTTTGAATGTTTACGGAATTTTTTAAGATTTAGGAAATACCGAATGGCTGAAACAATTTTTAAAGTAACATGTTTTACTAATGTGAAATTATGGAATTCAGGTCAATTTTGTGCTCATTATTGTCCATTAGTAAAAACAATAAGAATAGATATTCGTTGTATAAGCAAACGTTTATAAAAATCTGCAGAGCCAGTTTGGAGAATAAATGAACAAAAATTGTGTTACGTTTTATTTAAAAATCTGTAACAGTTTTTTTTTCTAATTTGGCAAACAAAACAATTGTCAAAAATTTTATAAAGTGATGCAGTATTTTAAGTTATTATTACAGTTGTTAGGACAATTGTGTGTATAAAGCAATACAAGTCTTATCGAGAGTATGGATCAACTCTCGTTCTCAAGTGACTAACTTGAAACCTAAAAACATGCGTTTTTTCTGATCACAAGTCTTAGTTTTATTTCTGCTGTGAGTGTACTTTAACACATTTCTTGGTATCAAGGCTTAAGTTCTTGTTGTTTGTTTAAGTTTTCAGTTACGCACTTGAGAACGAGAGTTGATGCACACTCTCGAAACGTCGTGTATTTTCTTTTTAGTTCGTGTGTCGTACGCTTACTTTCGCTAAGTTTTGTAAATTTACGTTCAGACGTTATAAAAAGCGCTCGTTTGCCACGTCTGCTATTAATAGGTGTATAATAATCAACACCAGGTAAGATGGGATAACCTTCGTGGACATTCCCATTGTAAACGTCCCTTAAGCAAAAGTTTTTTTGGAGGACTCAGAGGCAGCAGATGTCCTGGGCAGAGCACAACTCATGTGGATTATGGGGCTAGTTACTGGGCACTGCGGTCTGAGGGTGCACATGAACAGGATAGGTATGTGCCATGGAGAAACCGTGTGTAGGTTGTGCAGAAAGGAAGAGGAAACTGCTGGTCACTTAATTTATGAGTGTGAGGCTCTTGCCAGTGAGACCCTAGGGATCTTCAGCAAAGTGAGCTAGTCAGTGGGTTGCTGGAACTTATTAAGGAAACCAATCTGCTGAACTAGGTATTTCTAAGAGGTTTAGTCGTACAATAGGTCAGTTGATCGCAGTGCCTGCAGTCGTTTCACCGTAGTTGAACACTTTTCCACAAGATGTCACCAACAGCGTGCGTTCACATAAGGGTTACTATTTTAGTACGTTTACATTCAATGCTAACAGCGACGTCAAATTTGAATAAACTATTATCTAAACTCGTTGACATGTCTGGAAAATTTTTAACACGATATAAAAATTCAACATCCTCACCCTACGAAACGGCACTTCCTTGTGGCATCTGCCTCTTTCAGCTTGACACGAATATCCTGCTAGCCGTATTTTGTCTTCTTTACTCTATAACATGAGCATGTATATACATATACGCCCTATATACACAAGTGGTAGAACTTGTAAAGTTAAACAGTAGAATTAACATGAACTTGCCAAGTTTAAATAGATCTAATATTCATTATGAATATTACGTCGTTTAAAAGCAAGAATAACGTATCATCGTCTGAAAATATTTAGAGCTTCTCGAGGATTAAAGCTAATTTGTTTAGATTTTTTTTTCTCTTATCTGCTCTATACCAAAGGCGTATGACCTTCGAGTAAGTTATCAATGCTCTACAGTGCCCCTATGTATTATTATTGGCCGTTTGCATCTTCATACAACCTGTTTCGCATCTAAAACGTCCCGACTGGATTGAAATCCTCTCATTTTGTATCCGCTCTAAATATCCGTACCATTTCAGTTGGACATTTCAGCTTTTCTATTACGAATGAAATCTTAAATTCTTCTTTGATCTTAAATTCTCTCTCCCCCTCTCTCTCTCTCTCTCTCTCTCTCTCTCTCTCTCTGTCTTTCTACGTTTTATTTGCTATTCGTCTAAGAAACCACATTTCCACTGCTGTCGTGTTACTTTCAGTCCTTGTCTCATTGTCCAAATAATTTGTGAGAATTGATTACAAGTTTCTGAGCCCTGTCAGTCGTATTGAATCTATCCTTACGATCTTAAGGATAGATTCAATACCTAATATTCTGTACCTAATATTCTGTCATTTATTTAGATACAGTTATGATTGATATTTCATTTTGCAGATTTTCTGTTTGTAAATGTGTCCTGTTTTACATTCCGTCTCTCTCTCTCTCTCTCTCTCTCTCTCTCTCTCTCTCTCTCTATATATATATATATATATATATATATATATATATATATATTTCCTAAAAACATTACTAAATTTTGAATTCAATAAAAAGTAATTAAAATATTGGATCAGCGACAGAATATATAAATTGAATAACTTTGTGATTGTTAATATATAGAGGCTGAATGATAAATAAGTCCGTTATTTAATTTTGTTTAATTATGTAAATTTAATAAAATTTTATAATATGAAAATATAGTTAAATAATACAGGTAATCAATAGCCTATATATTAAATAGATGTATTGAAATTATCAAACAAAAAGGCGTTTATGTTGGATTATAAAATTATGATTTGTATTTTGTAGAATTTTAATTTATTTTAGATGGAGGTTTTAGAAAAAAATCATAAATTTAAAATTTAATTGTCCCGGAATTAATTCAAATGATTGAGTTATAAAAAAGAATAATTAATTTTAGATTAAAACAATTTAAAATTGGGTTTTCTACTAAAATAAATATCCATAGTGTTTTGGGACATTGTTGGTTTGATCTTATTACTAAATTTACTCACAAACTCACTATCCTAATTTGGTTTACGATTTAAACTTACTGTTTTTCACAACTTAGTCCTGCAAAACGGTGTCAGATATTTCAAAATCGAATGACCCGGTTTTATGTGCCTCTTTGCCTTTAACAAAATTACCAAAGGTTTAATGGAAACCCAGAGGCTGCGGGCAAATGGTTGCAATTTTAAAGTAATTAATTACGTGAAATTAATTAGTTTAAAACATCGGGCAGTAGGTTTTGCCCTGGGCGGTATGTTAAATCCTTTTTACTTTTATTGCGGCTTTATAAGGTGTTCCTTATTGCAAAAAACTTTGTAACAGTGCGCTAAATAAGTAAATTGTTGTAAATAATAATAGAAAGTAATTAGCGTACATAACGTAACGTCCGCACTGTGTGCGTGCGTGCGTGTGTTTGTTTGTGTGTGCGTGCGCGCGCGTGTATGTGTGTGTGTGTGTGTGTTTGTGTGCGCGCGCGTGTGTATGTGTTTGTGTATATATGTGTGTGTACGTGTGTATATATATATATATATGTGTGTGTGTGTGTGTGTGTGTGTGTGTGTGTGTGTGTGTGTATGTATGTATGTATGTATGTATGTATGTATGTATGTATGTATGTATGTATGTATGTATGTATGTATGTATGTATGTATGTATGTATGTATGTATGTATGTATGTATGTATGTATGTATGTATGTATGTATGTATGTATGTATGTATGTATGTATGTATGTATGTATGTGTGTGTGTGCGCGCGCGCGTGTGTGCGTGTGTGTGTGTTTGCGCACGCGCGTGTGTGTATATGTGTGTGTGTGTGTGTGTGTGTGTGTGTGTGTGTGTGTGTGTGTGTGTGTGTGTGTGTGTGTGTGTGTGTGTGCGTGTGCGCGTGTGTGTGTGTGCGCGCGCGCGTGTGGTTGTGTGTGTGTGTGCGCGCGCACGTGTGTATGTGTGTGTGTGTATATATATATATATATATATATATATATATATATGTGTGTGTGTGTGTGTGTGTGTGTGTGTGTGTGTGTGTGTGTGTGTGTGTTGAACACGTTCGAAATTTCGATGTGATTTCATTCAAACTTTGCACAGACTGTGATTATAGTAACAAGTTGGACTAGTTCTTTAAATAGTAAAATTCGATCAATGGGTTAAAAAATGGCGGTCATTTTAAATGTTTAAGAAATTACAACTGTTTTGTCTTAAACATTTTTGAAAATCCAATTTCACTGTAGCAATCAGTTTTGAAAAACGCTTATCTTTTTTTTTTGAATTTTCAAAATCCGTTTAAATTTAATTTGAGGACGGTCAGGGTTCAATTTCGTATTTTCAATGTAATTTTAAGTTTTAAATTGCTGATTTACGCAGATTATAATGCTGGTTATGTTGATGAAAATAAGAATTCGAAAAGCAATAAGATAATGAAAAATACTTTTGGAAGTTCGCTCCTATCACGGCAGCGAGATAGTTGCGTTCCGCGATTATTTAACTTTTAACGCATAGTTTTCAGTGTGAAATTATTTATCTAACTCGTTAATTTACCTAACAGTTACTACATTTCATCCTCACCCTGTATACACTTAAAAGCAATGCAGTAATTAAAGTGCAATGTCTTGTCTGACTTCATTAAGAAGAAGTAAAGGAAGAAAACCAAGAATCCTGACTTTGTCCTCGACGTCTTTGTAAAAACAGAATGTGCACCTTATAGTCGAATAATACGCTTACTGAAAATACCTTTAGTGAGCGTTATTAGAGCGGCCATTATGATAAGACCCTGATCCGAGATAATATCAATTTTTGAAAGACCGTTAAACATTTTTAAACTCAGCTTGTTTGCGTATAAAAAAAGTACTTGTGTACTTTGAAAATATTATTTAACCGGAATTAAAATCTGCTTACATTGGAAAATGTGTAGTAGGCCTATGTGTAATATTTAATGGCTGATAATCTAGTGGTGAAACAACATTTTAAAAAAGTGTATGCGATTAAAATATTGTTGGTTGAAATTCGCTTCCATTATGTTAGCCAGACATGTGTATGTCGCAAATATTATTCGGGGAAATTTGTTAAATAAATGGAAAATAAAAAAAATATCTGAAAATACAGTGGACTCGCGGTAATGCGGCAAATATAGGACAACGCTAATGTCGGTTTAACGAAAATAACGGATTATTGGAGAGGAAGAAAAACTGAGAAAAAGAAATTACAATACAGTACAAACACTTTTATTTTAGTAACTGAGTTTAAAATGAAATTATTATTGAAAAAATACATAGAAATTAACCGAAAATCTTTTAAAATTACCTTGAAAAAAACATTACAACTGCTATGTGCACGTTACAATATAGAGTACATATGAACGAAAGTTTTGTATGAAAGCATTCACCAAAAGAAACCTCTTTCGTATTGTAAACTTGATTCGGACTTTTTTTTTTAATTTATTTATTAGTATTTACAATCTGTCTACAGTACACTAAGTAAATTTTATGACTAAAATAATGACATGAAAGCATGTGCCCATTGATTCATACAAATAATGAATATTATATAAATAATAATAATAATAAAATATTGTTACATAATGTTATATCTGTTTAGGTCAACTGTTAATTATCTGGCAGGTCACTAGGTATTCTCCTCTTGAGACTTCGTGTTGTCGATCTCATCATTAAATTTTCAGTCAAAACATTTGGATGGGCTAATATTCGATGTCGGTAATTATTGCTATAAGTTTCAATTTCTTCTGTGATGGTCGGAATATTGAGTTGGTTGTGGATTATTTCATTTGCGATTATTTTTGGAGCTGTTAAGATTAAACGTAGTATCTTAGATTGGAAACGTTGTAAAATTGTAATATTTTATTTGCAAGCAGAACCCCATAGTTGTATCCCATATGTAGCCTACATATTGGTTTCAGTATTGTCTTATATAGTAATATTTTATTATTTTGTTGAAAGTTTTGATTTGAACCCACTTTTACATATTTCTGAGTTTAATACCAAGTTGTTTACGATTGGTAAAAATATGTTTCTGCCAATTCAGACGTCTGTCCAAATGAATTCCCAAGTACTTCACTTCTGAGTTCTGTGGTATCAGTTTTTTATTTAGGGATACTGCTGGACATGTATGTTTCCTTAATGTGAAGGTAATATGTTGACATTAACTTTTATACGCCATTTTTACATCCAAAGTTGAACTAGTTTCAAACTATGCTGCAATGTTTGAGAAGCTGTCTGAGGATCATTACTGGAGGCCATTGTAGCAGTGTCATCTGCAAATGTGGCAGTGATTAAATGGGTAAATCACCAGTGAATATAAGGTATAAAACTGGTCCCAGTATGCTTCCTTGTGGTACTCCTGCATTAATCTCACACAGATTGGTTATTGAGCCTTGATGTCTCACCTGAACATATCGTTTATCAAGGTATGATTTTTACAGAATATAAAAGTTTGAAAGCAGATTTTTCTTTATTTTATATAAGAGTATGATAGTATGCCATACTTTATCGAAAGCTTGGGTCACATCCAGGAAGACTGCTGAGCAATATATCTTATCTTCAAAGCTCTGTTGAATTGATTTAACCATATGATGAACCTGTTCAATGGTTCCATACTGCTGGCGGAAACCAAATTGATGATCAGAAATTAGATTTTTAGAGGAAATAATTGGCATTAATCTTTTAAGGATCAGTTTCTTCAGGATCTTAGATGCAATTGGGAGCAAACTAATAGGACAATATGAGGTAACATCCTCTGGCTTTTTACATGGCTTGGGTATCACAATAATTTGAGCTATTTTCCATTGGGGTGGGTAGAAGCTTGTTCTCAGAACAGCATTGAATAATTGTGTCAAATATTTAAAACCCTTGGTCGGCATCTCCTTCAGAACTCTACCCGTTATCAGGTCGTAACCGGGACTCTTTTTTTTTTAGGTTAAGATCTTTCAAAATAATATTTTGTACTTCTTTGATGGTAAATTTTCTTATAGGCGTATCTAGTTGATCTGGACATTCAATAAATTGTTGTACTGCTTCTTCACAGTCAGGATGATTTGACCCTGGGTGAGGTGAAAAAACATTTTCCAGGTGAACAGAAAATAATGTAGCCTTCTCATCATTACTTCTTGCCCAGTTTTCATTGTCTTTCCTTAAAGGAGAAATAGGATACTGTGGACAGTTTAATTTTTTTGTCGCTTTCCATAATGATAATCAGCAGCCTCTGTTGCGCTGAAGCCTATAATATATCTTTCAATGGCTTGTTCCTTTTCAGTTTGTAGAAGCTCTCATAGTTCTTTTATTGTTGTGTTAAGCTTAGTTTTAATTTTTGGGTCCTTTGTAATTTTCCAGTGCTTTCTTAGGCTTTGTTTATATCAAATTTTTTCTTTAACCATTGCAGAGGAAGGGGTTTGTCTCTGTCCGGAATCGTAATCAGAGGTAGAATTCCAAGCCGCTTCCTGAACTCTTCTGTTGAAAAGCTCTACAGCTTCAGTAATATCTTCCCCTGTTAACTGGGGTATATTTGTGTCGAGAGATTCTTCTAGTATTTCTCTAAAACAATCCCAATTAGTTTTTCTGTTGCTCAAGAATGATGGAGGGTCGCTTTCCCTAATATGGCTACTAAAGTTTACAATTACTGGGGAATGATCCGATGATAAGTCCAGGCAAGATTCAGCTCTTAGATAATTGTTATTAGTTCCTTTCACAACACAAAAGTCAATGATATCAGGAACATGTCTTCTATCAGTTGACCAATACGTAGGCTCCCCTGTAGAAACTGTTCTAAGATTCATAGTTGTAATGCATTTGTACAATTCGCGAACTCTTGTAATTAACCTTGAGCCCCAGTGAGTATGTTTGGCATTATAATCTCCTCCTACCAAAAAACACCGTCTAAGGGTTTCGAATAATTGTAAAAAGTGGGCTTCTTTTATTGTGTGTTTTGGTGGGCAATATATATCAGAAACAGTTATCGAACCAAACCAGTCTTCCAAAACCATATTTGTAGCCTGAATAGGTTCTGTTTGAAATTTATCTATTTCGTGATGTTTTATCTTGGTTAGTATGATGATTGCTGATCCTCCATGAGCTGTGCCATCAGGGTGTCTGATGTGATATGTTGTATAGTTGTGTATTTTAAAATAGCTTTTATCTGTGAAATGGATTTCAGAAACCAACATTATATCTATTTCTTTATTTACAAGAAAGGTTTGAATCTCTTGCCTATGTTGAGACAAGCCATTGGCATTCCAGATTACTAGCCTGCATTTTCTCAGCTTTACCGAAGTTTTGATACAACACTTGCAACTAGATTGAGTACAATACTCATCTGCTCCATCAGTCCCTTGATCATAGTTTTAAATTGTTCCATATCATCAGTCCGTTGACTTGGTAATGGCTATTACTACTTAATGTGTTGACTAAAGGTTGTTTTGATTGTGATAGCACTTTAGCATATGCCATTTTATTTTCAATAGCTTGATTTGTTTGAGCTTGTGAATTTTGAGGTATATTTTTAGTTACATTCTTCTGCAAAATTTCTTTTTTGCGTCCTTTATCCAATTAGAGATAGGGAAATTCTAATTATGAAATCATTTAATATATATATATATATAGAACAGATAGTTCTCAAATTTTTTGCCCCTCTTTTTTATATATAAAAATGTGCATGGTTTAATTATTAATATAAGAATTCTTCTTCTTTGTTTTATCTAAAAAAAAGAAGAATTCTCTCTAAATTCCAAAATGATACTTTGACATTTGAAGTTAAATCAATTAAAAACGAACACATTAATAATTAATTTTAATAATATCGTAATATTACTAACTAGAATTTTTCTCTATATAATAAGTAATTATTAATAATTAAATCTCTTATTGACCATTTAAATTTATGAAAACAAAAAAAATCATAATCAATATTTTCATACAATATATATATATATATATATATATATATATATATATATATATATATATATATATATATATATATAATAAAAAAATAACTAAGCAAAATAAAGAATAAATAAAATTTTCAAAACTTGATTATCAAAAACCTATTTAACAATTTATTTCAATAACAAACCATACAAAAAAAATTTTCATTATACAATAAGATGTATGAGAAAAGGATTAGTTTGATGTAATAAATTACGTAACATAAATTACTCTTATTATATCACTTAGAATTAAACTAAATCTTCTAACATCAAAAATTAAAGTGCATCAATTACACTTAGATAGTATATATCTAACCTCTGTAGTTCCTTATAAACACTACAACCTTTGCAATTAGCTGGGTGGTTTCCGTCACACAATACACATTTAACAAAATTAGATTTTGATTTACTTGAGCAATGAGAAGTAAAACGATTGCCAGCACATTTAACACATCTTGGTTGCCTACTACAAAAGTTTTTAGTCTATAAACGTATAAAAAAAGTTATAAAAATACAAAAGTTAAAAATTATGTTTTAAAACAGTGACATAGCAAGTAATCATTTCACATTTGTTCACTTATTTTTCTATTTTGCACAAATTATAATTACAATAAAGTAATATATAACAAATTACAATATTACTATGTTCAGTTTAATGATCTGCCTTCCCTAGCTTCGTCAATTCTAATTTCGTTGACGCGTTTCGGAGAACCTCCATCTTCAAAACCATATCTATACTCCTATAAACTTAGTATAGATATAGTTTTTGAAGATGTAGGTTCTCCGAAACGCGTCAACGATAGTAGAATTGACGAAGCTAGGGAAGGCAGATCATTATACTGAACATAGTGATAATAATCCCAGCAGAAAAGAAGAAGAATATAAAAAGAATTACAATATTATTTTAGAAAATGTTACTATTAAAAATTAAATATTACCAAAAATATGACAGACTATTTACTATAGTAAAATACCAGCTAAGATACCTAACAAGAACATTTTAATTAATTACAAACATGAATAAATAATATAAAAGCTTAAAAAGGTAGGCATGTAGGTAGCCTACATGTATTATTATATTATATTGTATGTCATAACATGTAATATAATAGGATACATGTAGCCTATTATATGGTATTAATATACGAGTACAGTATAATTTTTTAAATAATATTTTATTAAATTATGAACCTGAATAAATAATAGTAGTTTAAATCATGAAGTGGGTACTATAAAAACGGGAATTACAAGGGATATATTTTTTTTTATTCCGTATGGCTTAACTGTGCGTCCAAGCAAACCAAGCACAATTAATTAGATCTTTGAAGTTAACCTGTTAATGGTATTTTTCATTATTGTCAGAGGTTTAAAAAAAATCTTATAGATTAGAATGCTGGTAGGCTACGACAAAACGTGTCAACTGCACCCTTACTGTTTTTTTCAATAGCCGCCTCGGTGGCCTAGTTGATAGCGTACTGGGCTTTTACCCCTGGACCCGGGTTCGATTCCTGACCAGGACTTGGCATTTTCATACGCTATAAATCATCCCATCGTCTGCATTAGGCCAAGTGTGCACAATAGTCGGACGTTAAAAAAAATGTGTATCTCAGTTGTCAAGATTAGGAATGAAAAATACAGTATTGCAACTTCAATATTATGCTTGCTCTGCTAAGAGCATTACGTCAGCAGTCTAGAAAATTGACAGTTGTATCTGTTATTTATAACCGCTAATTCTAATTAGTATTAAGAGATAGCAGCTGCTAAATAAAATTAGCGCTTTGCCCATCAGTAGACTGAGGGGTTGGCAGTCGTATCGGCGGCAGAAATGGATAGAAGGGATGTCACGTAACTCGGCAATGTAGCATTTGACCTTGATTCATTTGCTGCTTCATAAGGTGATGATAAGAGAAAAATTAACCTCTGATTACTGAAAAGTTGAAAAGTATTGAAGCTGCAAACTTGTGCAGCCTTTGTTCTCTACACGAACGGTTCCAGAAGTTCAGAGCGGATTTTGAAAAACTATAATTTTTTAATTTAGAAGTTGAGGTTCCTTTTCTTAATTTCTATGTTTTGATTTTCCCTTAAGATATAGGTTATGCTTTCTCTTCCTAATACAATGATAAACTTAATCTGAAGTTAACCTTTAGACCAATTTTTTTAAAATTTCTATTTTCGAATAGTTATACCGTTTGGTAACCAACACTTTGTTGTAATAAAATAACAATGACTTTATTCATAATAACAGTGTAAACAATTTCGTATCGTTCAATTCACACTATTTTAAAACAATTTAAAATTAGTATTCTTGCGTAAAAATAAGCAAAAAACTAATAATTCTCCAAATTCTTCAAAGTTGGCAATTTGTTAAGTTCCAGAAAATATACAAATTCCATTAATTTTTAACTACAAAAGATTTGAACAAGTTTAAAATAAAATACACTTTTATAAAAAACTACTAACGTAGTGTTTAACATCGTTATTATGAGACTTAAAACAAAAAAGAACTGCTATAATTTCCTCAGTTTTGAAATTGAGCCAATATTTTACGTTCAATATTAATTATTTATGAAACCTTAAATTCAGTAGAAATTCTCTTAAATTATTTAAAATTACACCATAGATTAACCATTGTCATAACATATACAATGATCTATTTCTTCCAAGAAAAGTGTTTTGAATGAAAGAAAAGAAAAGAAAAAGAAATGATGATGAAAAGTGTTTTTCTACTTGCCTAGCTTGAATAAATTGAACCGACTTGCCGAAGTTCCATCGAAATCTCTTTTAGTCTTCAATCCAGTTCACAGACTTTCGTGTAAAAACCACATTTCGAACTTAAAAGTCTTAAAGACAAACATCTATCTGGAACAACAATGGAACAAAACAACGAGGCCCGTAAGCATACATACATTCGATAAAGTCTTCCGCTCTATCGAATCTGGCAATATTACGAATTATCCTGATGACAAATTGTTCACACACAAAAAATACAAGCCGACAGAAGCTTACGTGAAAATGAAAAAGATAATTTTACCAAAATAAAACAAAACTGTCAAAGAGATTTTTTTCAAGTAAAATACGTTTTATCTCTGTTTGAGTGGATTACAGATAACACGATAAAGTATAGAGCTTTGTTTCGAAAACTTTTATCTGTTTAATTCTATTATGAGAGCGCTATATAGAGATCGAACCAAAATGTGTGTTCGAAAAGCAAATAGGATTAGCCAGTTAATTGAATGTGACATATTTATTTAATTTCGCCAGTTATTCTGTAAAGAGAATAATTTATAATCAGTTTGTAATTATTGATTGAGTTTGTGTTATTTTAAACGGATTAAAAGCGGATTTTAGCTTATGTTCTTTGAAGATATTTGTGATCAGATATAGAGCTTGAAGCTCTCTCAATATTCGATTTAGGCAAATGAAAAGTTTAATACTGTAATATTACAGTATAAAGTAAAAAAATAAAGTTACATATATATAACTCTGTTTATTAAAACGATACAATTTTCTAAAAATCAAATATAACGATTTTGAGATCAAATAGTTCCCTCAATTGCCCAAAAATCATGAATAAGAATGAGTTTAAAATTCTAGAATGTGTTTTACACCAACATTACTGCTCCAATAACAACACATTTCCTATTGGAAAATACAGAAGGTTAATGTTTGTTTTTTTTTGTGTAACATATAATTTGAAACTTTTAAAACGTATTTCATTTGGAAAATGAGCTATTGGAAAGATTATTATGGTAAGACTCATAATCGATACTATAATATGAGTGTCAAACTTGACACTAGATCATTTTTGAGGGGTTGTTAATAATCTAAATGTATATAAATTTTACATAATTTTATAATGTGTCTTAAAAAATATGTATATTTTATAGTATCATTTGTACATTCCCCGGTTGATTCTATACAAACGTTAACAGTTTTTTAACCAAGATTTTTGAAAAAGTTTTGTAAAAATTTCAACTATCTCGGATTTGTAGAAACATAACGGCTGGTTTCAAATAGAAACTTGGAATTATTAACAACTAGAAATGTGATATTCGTTACGAAACAGCTGGCAAAAATCATAAAAAACAAACGGTGTATTGTTAAACAGCTCTATTGTGACATCCATGCTTGTTTTATGGATTGCTGTAAAGCTTTTGATAGCCTTAAACACGACAAGCTTATTGATGTACTTAAAAATATTGGTATATGCAATCTATAATGTCACAGAAAACATCGTATTTGAAGCAGTTTCATGTAAAGCTGTAGAAATAAAAAGCAACAGCTGTACATCAGGGGTGCATCTTGTCGACTTTGTTGTTCAAACTTTATTCAAAACAAATATTGTAGGAAGACTTCATAGTCATGTACCAGGGATCATGCTGAACGTAGAACGACTACATAACATCACGTATACAGATGATACCGTTGTACTTGCAAACAGTCTTGAAGGATTGCAAGAACTCTTTACATGTATCAAGCTTAAACGAGTCATTGATAACAACAGGTCTTCTCAATGTAGTACGAACTGTTATGCAGCAAACATCCGGAACAGATAAGCACAATACGAAAAACATTCTGTTACCGAACCAAAAATATAAATCATATATCATGTTTCACTCGATTCCTAGTTTTTGGTTTTTACTAGTTGATGTTGCTTTTATTAATTGTAACATTTTCATAATTAGTTTCATTTTTTCGTTTTAATTTATTTTCTAATTGTCGTAGTCTTTCTCCTAATTTTTTTTCTTAATCTTTGTTCTTCATTTATAACAAATTGTTTAAAATAATTTTATTGTCCATTTTATTTACAAATTGAGTTATTAACATAACATCATTTGAAATGATATTGAAGCAACAGCTGTTGAGCGAAATCAGCTGTTTAGAAGTAGTTACAATTATACTTTTACCAGGGGGCCGTGCGAAATTTCGCACTATGACGTTTTAAGGGCGTTAATTGGAAGGAAGGGATAACATATTTAAAAAATAAATCGGTTTGAAATAATAATCACACATTTCTGATTTATTGCAGTGTATAAATTTCAATACAGATAATTGTTTTTTTATGAGCAATTTTTACAGTGCTTTACAATACCTCGTTGTAAACGATATTGGATGTAAGAATGTAATCTTTTTGTACATTTTGGATTTCATTTTTTTAAATGGATACATACTAGTTAGTTGATTTAGTTATCCTTGAAAAGGCTACATACGAATGTCCGTGAGTAATAACGGTATTTGGTAAAAACAATCCTACTCTTTGAAATATTTGTCCCTGCAATTTGTTTATAATGATAGTAACAAGCAATTGTAATATGTAATTGTTTTCTAGTCAATTGAAAAGGCATGCTTGATAATCCCTAAATTAATTTTAACATTTTAACTGTACCTCGTATTTTATGATGTCTGTATTAACAATAGATAAATGCACAATGGAAGGAAAAATAACAAACATATTTGTGAAAAATGTATCCAAAGTGCACAGTGTCTGCAATTCGAAATGCTTGTCCCGGCTCGTACGAGGGGCAGGGATAAGGGACTGTCAGTAAGGCCACATAACCTGTAAGTTTAATGACTTTTAAGTGAATATTGAAATTGTTCTAAGCACGTTATGCAAAAACGTGGCATTTGTAATGGAATTGTCAATTCGTGATTAATAAATTAGCTTTGTAAAATATATTGTCTGATTTCTTGTGCCGCGCATGCGCATCCATGACGTCGTTTTGCCTGTGACAGTTAAAAGTGTAAAATTTTCCACAAACCGTAATTTCTAGCACAAAATCGTTTTAAAATGTCAGAAGCCGGTTAAAAAATCTTTCTAAAAATACATTATTTATGACTGTAAGAATAGTATGTGCTAAGAAAAATGGATGTTGACTTGAGAAATAATATGTATGGTGTATACTATTTTAATAGGCAAAGTACTAACGCTTAAATATGCTATTACACGCAATATGACATTGGCATTCATCGCGCAAATTCCAGCATCACAACCAGCCGTGAAATATGATACATGTTAAAAGATATCTAATTCATATTATATTTCTGAAAGTTTGTGTGTTTGTTTGTTTGTTATTCAATCACGCTTTAACCACTGGACCAATTGAGATGAAATTTGGTACGAATATGGTTTAAGTATCAGAGATACATATAGGCCTATTCCCGTTTTACAAAACGTCATTATACTACTTACCCAGCCCAAAATAATTATTAGTTTTTAGTTTTGTGGCAATTGTTAATTGTAGTTATTTACTGGACCTGTGATTTAGGTACCTGAGATGAACATAGATTCAATCCTATTTTAAGAATCTTAATCTGTGTTTTATTTATTGCAAAATTATTGCTTTTAATGTAACATTTTCAATATTTTAGTTGAAATTTTTTTCAAAACTGATTTTAATTTGTTACTTTGTGTTGAATTTTCAATATTAAATGTAAAAAAATCCCTACACAGAGTGCCAATTGTAAGGTAGTATATATATTTGTGTAATTACATTATATGAAAAAATGGTAAATATACAGTGTAGCATAACCTGGATTTTTCGATATTTTTGTTACTAAAATGCTATATTATGTGCCCAAAAGCAAGAATCCAAAATATGAAAGCACGAGAGGTACGATAAAAATCGAAAATAAAAGTGACCAACATAACCTCAAAATTGCTATCCGGCGAAAATCAGTAACGTGTTGTAAATCGGTAAAATAATAAAAATACGTCTAACACGGGTTTTGGGTGATAAGAAACCAATTTTTTAAAAGAATACTGCATAACCAAGCTGACACGGTTGTTAGGCCTAACAAGGTGATGCGTAAAAAAACCTTTATATTTTTTTTAAAAAATAGCCTACTATATATCCTGACACGGTTGTTGGGCCTGTCACGATGATAAGTGAAAAAACCTTTATATTTTTTTAAAGAATACAACATAACCTAATTGACAAGGTTGTTAGGCCTAACACGGTGATGCGTGAAAAACCTTTATATTTTTTTAAAGAATACTACATATCCTAACTGACATGGTTGTTGGGCCTAACACGGTGATGCGTGAAAAACCTTTATATTTTTTTAAAGAATACGAGGCTACATATCCTAACTGACACGGTGGTGCGTAAAAAAACCTTTATATTTTTCTAAAAGAATACTACATATCGTAACTGACATGGTTGTTGGTCCTATCATGGCGATGTGTGAGAAAACCGTTATTTTTTTTAAAGAGTACTCCAAACCTTAACTGACATGGTTGTTAGGCCTAACACGGTGATGCGGGAAAAAACCGTTATTTTTTTAAAAGAGTTCTCCAAACCTTAACTGACACGTTTGTTAGACCTAACATGGTGATGTGTGAAAAATCTTTATATTTTTTTTAAAGAATACTGCATAAGTTAACTAACATGGTTGTTAAGCCTAACGCGGTGATGCATTAAAAAACACCTTTATTTATTTTTAAAAAAATAGTACTCCAGAACCTAACTGACACGGTTGTTGGGCCTAATACGGTAATGCAGGAAAAAACCCTTAATTTTTTTTAAAGAGTACTCCATAACTTAACTAACACGGTGGTGCGTTAAAAAAACCTTTATTTTAAAAAAGAAATACACCATAACCTAACTGACACGGTTGTTGGTCCTAACACGGTGATGCGTGATCTTTAATGTAGTCTATATTACGATTGCGGGCAAAGCCGTGACGGTTAACAGGTAATCATATTATATTTCTGAAAGTTTGTTTTTGTTTATTTGTTTGTTATTCAATCACACTTTAACTACTGGACCAATTGAGATTAAATTTGGTATGAACACGGTTTAGGTACCTGAGATAAACACAATACCATTCCAGTTTAATTGAATAATAGTGATTTTTTAATAATACTGTATTTTATTAAAATATGACAGGACCCTGTTTTAGAGTATCGAGTAGCAAAAATGTATATTTCTTGGCCGAAAACCATAAATCGTATAATATTGTAAATAGAAATATATTAAAATGAAATTACATATTCTGATTTTGAAAATCGACTATAAATTTTATTGCCTACATTATAATTGCAGGCAAAGCCACAATGGGTAACAGCTAGTACATTTATATACAAAGGAATATCAATAGAAAATTTATATATATACAAATATATATGTACACTACTATCTGTAAACTTGTCAGATAGTTAGTAAATACTTGAGTTATGCGGACGCGTTCGCTCTGCTGTACTTAATACCCGTTGAATCAAACCAAGTGTCCAAGTTTCCTGTTGTATTTAAACTTATATATTATTGTTATTCCACTGTCTAGGACAGTATAGTTTGTCCCTTTGTAAAATATGAATGTCTCACTAAACCTTTCAACAGGAAGTTACGTGAATTATGCCAGCTGTAACTTACAAACTTCAGTTACTAGTTTTGTAATAACAGGAAACTCGGGCACTTTGCTTGATTCACCGGTTATTGAGTGCAGCAGAGTGAAAGCACTTGCACAAGACAGAAGTTTACCTACTGGCCAATTATCTGACAAGTTTAGTCATCAGTAACATTTAAATACCTACTATTTAATTCTAAACCGAGTTTTACCTTTAATTACAAAGTAATATATCCCCGCAGAGAGATTTTGTTGGCATATGAAGGATTCAAATAAGATAAACAAACTTTTTCTGGTTAATATTGCAAATGTACATGCCAAAAGCCTTCTTAAAATTAATGATAGTCTTATGTAATCGTCAGCGTATGCCATGTCTTTATAATTTACGTATAGTTCGGTGTAAAAAATTTGTAAAAAACTTGTTTCAAACTTTAACACTCAGTTATTTATCGATAGTCAAAATTAGTTATTCATATTTTATACAAGTCCTAAACGTTGCACAAATCATTGGCACAAAACTGTTTTAAGAATAAATAAACCGAAACTAAGCCAACTGCACCCAGTCTTTATTTTCGTATTGATGTTCATTACTTTTTAAAATCTGATAAAAATTCTTTGTTGAAAAAAAGCTATTTTTCGATTATTTCCTAATAGCTTCCGGTCCTATTTACTCGGTATAAAGTGACAACAATATTTTATTTGGGTACTAATGATCTAAATTGAGTAGTATTATCAAAATCGAAACGCATTTTTTTTTTTGATAAAATGAAGTAAACCTTGCAAAACACTTCCGCAGTTATTTTCTTGAAATAGACATTCGTGTATAGGGTATTGAAGTTTGAAAGAATACCAATCAGATGTACTTTCAATCTCACTTCATAAAATCTAAAATGGTGAGTTTAATCTGTGCAGATCGAGACGTCTAGACACCGCGGTCATCTGTGTGCTACTGTCACAAGTGTTTCCGTTTTGATAATAATCTAAAATTACAGCACTATGTTGGTTTTGAACGTAGTTGGTCAATTTTAAAATTACTTTGACTTATAGTTTATTTGCTCACCATTGTTTAACCATATTCGGAATAGAGATCTTAAAAAAGTTTTTATTTAAAAAATGTTTAGAATTATTTTAACGGTTATTAAAATGGAAGAATTTTAAAGCAATAAATCGTATTATGTAAATAGTCCTTACATATAGGTGACCTATATTCGAATGCCATTGGTCAGCTTGTTTAGTGGACAGTGTGCAATGAATATTTACGTAAGGGGGCTGGCAAGTATATAAGAATCCATAATTGTCACTGCCACAATACATAATTCATATTGTGGAAAATAAAGTAAATCAAATCGTGAATATATCTGAATTTTACTTAATAGTCTTCAATTACGTGAAAATTTAATCAATCAATCAATATTTGCGGTATTAGGTTTGTGCCAAAATTAGATTTTGTTTTTTAAACAAAAAATAGTTTTTAAAAAACCTATTTAAAAAAAATAGGTTACTACGGATTTTTATAGTTCTTAAATATTAGTATATTTCAGAAAAATCCGAGTTGTCTTTGTAAAAATATCTAAATAAAGTTTTAATAAATAGAAAACATTTATAATCAACCATGAAAATGAAAACACATATTATGTTCCCTTGCTTAATATTTGAATGTGAAATTTGCAGAAAGGCAAGTAAATAAAGAAGTCGAATCAATTTTAAGACATTTATTTAAATAATTTATTTTTATTTTTTTACACTGATATTAATTTGATAAAATTACAAGGAGCACCAGTTTTAAAGTTATGTATAAAAACACTTCACATATAAGATTCGATAGACAATCACAGAGGTAAATAGAAATGTATTAAATAAAACAAAATTTATTCAATTACATCATCCTTTAAACGTGACAATAAATAGGCCCATCAAGTGCTTTCTATAAACACAAATTGTATAAGTGTTTTTAAAAACAACGTAAGGGAATTAATTACTTTTTTTAAAAAAAAGGCAACTTAATATATTTGTAGTCTAATAACAACAGAACTATTATATACAATGAAATATATATTTATTACTGTACCAAATAATTCGGATTTCAAACATTTAAATTTTCATTTTAAACATGGAACAAGTAATTTTCTTTATGATAAAATTTCAAATATAATTAATTTACAATATTTATAATAGAGTTCACAATTCCATAACTATGAATCAAAATTGATTAATATCCAATAACAAATTTATATAGACAATATCTCATATAAATTATTCAACCTCTTCTGTACACGTACTTGAATTAATTATTAATACAATTCAAACTTACACTATTTTTTTAAGCCCGCTTGCTCATTTTCACAATATTACCTTATAATTTGAGTCAATTATCGTTTTGATATTCTTCAATCAAATTTTTTTAATAATCTTCAACTTCAACACAATAACGAATATTTTATGTGAGCAAAAATTCCATAAATAATATGTTATTGTATTGTTATTCTTTAAATAACTCATAATTTGTCTGATATAGCTGCAGTTGCATATTTTAATAGTCTTTAAAAAAATCATCATTTATCCAGTTATGGGTCAAACATATCTTCAATTCGTATTCAAAGTTGTATTGACAAGCACACACCAATCGATAGAAATGTGTTATTTAACTTTGAAAGCTCACAGTAGGTGGCAGCACTGTGATCATAGCGCATTAAAGTAAATTCAGTTAGTAACATATGCTCCTCTAATGTATCTGAAATAATAGCCAGCATATGATCCAAATCACTGATAAAAATTATCTTTAGTACGAAAAGTGCTTTGTACAATTTTATAATTAATTTACTTGTTTCATACTGTTGAAGCTAAATGTATAAAATTATACTGTTTTTTTCTCTTCTTGAAACTCGTTCGTACAATATAAGTTAAAAAAAACATGTGGTAGTTTTCATTAAAAAGAAAATATTAAAAAACAGTTTAATAAGAAAGAACAACAAAAGAAATATATAGTTATTGTTCTCTCTTTACTATTTGTTATTTGGCTTAAACGTATATTAATTTAATAAATAATAATAAATATAACTATTCACTTAAATTAATACAGCTTACAATACTAAAAATAACCTTTGGAGAATTGATAATATTATACAACATAAATTATTTTTACATATGTAAATTAGTCTTAATGATCACAGAAGAAAGAGATTTGTCTGGTACATCTGAATAACACAATATTACATGTTATGTGCAAACCAGTTGTTTTATACCTACTAAATCTAAAATATTAAATGTAAACATTAATAAAAATAAACCACGTAAGACTTTACACACAATCATTTGGTGTCATATTTATATATATACTAAAAATATATCGGTACGAAAAAACAATGAAATTTTCTTCGTTTGATGAAAGTTGATGAAATTATATAAAAAATATAATTTTAATATTGGATCGACTGATTTCATTCAAACTTTGCTATTCCTTTGTTGTAACTTTCTGAAGAAAATTATTTTTTTTTAAAATCGTGTGTCTAGAAATTTTCGCCCAAATTTACTCCTAAACGTTGTTATTAAAATATTTTTAAATTTATTTATTTACTGCTATATCGTTATAAAGTACAATATTAAAAACAATTCCTATTAATTTTTGGCACGTTGAAAAGGAAGACTGAAAGATTTTAACAATTATGTTGTCTTTAATTTTGTTTACAATGATATAGTATCGTGTCACATTTATTTAGAAATAATAACAAGTAGTTGTAGATATTTAAAATCAGAGCTAATGAATACTTTTATTATTTTTTATAATGTGCGTATTTAAATAAATTCAAATTACTAATATTTTCTTTAATTTAACATTTTAAAATGTTTACTAGTAACAACTTAATTGTCAGATGAAACTTTATAAATTAACCTAGCTGATAGTTTCGCTACAAACAAGTTACAGTTTAAACAGTGAAAAAATAAAATAATTTACGAGTTGTATTTTTATCTCATGATGATATTTGATATTTTCAGAAAGATGAGATACTTGCACGAGATGGAGTTATAAACTGTAAACAAAGTGCACGAAGATGTATTCTATGAATTTCAAAACAAGTTAGAAGGTAATTTAAAAAGTTCACTCTCGTATTGTATGCTAAGTATAAACGTATTTCTAATACGTCTTTGCACAAAGAATGGGTATAACAACATTTACTGACAGCCTTTGTATTTTACACTGTAACACCTAAAATTGAAAAGAACGTAATTATTTCAACGCTATTTCCGAAAGAAAATGAAAACACACAAACACCGTTCACAGTTCATAGTGCTATATTTATGTATGAAGTGAGTTACATTTATTTATAAGCCTTAAAATACATTTACACATTTAGTATCTATCCAAGTAAAATGTACAAATATTCTTTTGGTCCAATTTAATACGTACATTAAACATAATTACATTGAAAGCGATACAAAATGTACACAAAGAAATGTTCTGTAAACCGAGGAAGGTTCGGAAGTTATCGCTTGTTACAATTACTTAAGGTCAACGTTCGGTTCGGTTATACGGTGAAGTTTTCAAGTATTGTACTTCGACACTGATTCCATCATTTCAATGTGTTAAAAATTTGTAACGTCAAATTAGATTTCATAGAGCAAATTTTCGATAATCCCGTAACTTAAAATTTGTAACAAGACATGGACAATATTTCGTTAATTTCTTTGTCATATACAATATAATGTGTCCATATTTAGTACATTTATTGTGTATTTTTTCAGATTCAAAAAACTCCAATTGTTTTAATTAACTGTTGGCTGTCTTATGTTACCCTGTATTAAACTATAAATACCCCTTTGTTGTATGAACTAAAAGGGACGAAATAGGAGTATTTAGGGTAACTTAATTTTTGCCTACTTAGGCTTTAATCATTTAAATTCGGTTCTCTGTACTCATAAGAGAACCGAAATGTTTTGACATATATTTATAACGAATTCTTTACATAGTTCAAACTTCTACAATTAACTATTATTCAATTAATTCAATACATATTATTCAAATATATGATGAATATTATTCAAATCATTCAATTGGTACCATTTGTTTTTGTGAAACCGTAAAAATAATACCGCTTCACCGTACTACGTCATTTGAACGATGACCGTCTTACCATAAATATAAATAATTTCAACATGTATAAAGGATCAATAATTTTTAGTAACAAACAGTATTTAAAATGTTTACACTCTTATTAACCAAAGAATTTTCCTTCTCAAACAAATTACTGAACAAGTTGATCTTTCTCTATTTTTGCACATTGTGAAACCTATTTAGGCGTTTCCTTACATTTTATACTCTTTTCTTTTCCATTCAATTATTAATTTTTACTTTTTCAGAGATAGAATCTAATACGTTTTCGTAGACGTGTATAAAAAATCGTAACCTTATTTGCCCAAATCTAAGTTGCATTAGCATTGTATGTAAATGCTTAATACTTTTAAAAGGACAAATAAATATTTTTTTTTAATTTATTGAAATTTCGCATCCTTATTCAAGCACGCTTTTGTTATACATACTTTTTATTTCCTAATAAAACAATTAAACAATACTACGTACACGGCTGTTGAACTTATATTGATTCAAAAATATTTATATTTTGAATCAATATATTTTATATATTGAGTTATATTGTATTTATTATAAATAAATACAATCGACTTAAATATTTTTTTTCTATAAAAAAAATTGTCAACAAAATATTTAGCGTGTAGGAAATACATTACACACAGAAACGTTTCCTACAGAATATAAATTTCATGCAAGAAAGTTTTTAAACTGTTCCTGTACACCCGGACTATGTATTGTAATGCGCCACGAGGTAAACATGTTTACGGTGAACATTAATACAAGTTGGGCAAAGTTACTTGCTTATAACGTCCTGGGAGGATTATGTCTTTAGTTTTCCTAGTTTTGAATTATAACTTTACTGTGAGTTGGTTAAGTAAGTTGTACTACGTCACTGAAGCGGTCAATACGGCAAACTGTGTCAGAGTACGATCTTGTGTGATTTTAACACTGTATTGTAAAAACAGAACAGTATGCTACAACACTTCATTCAAACTCCAGTTGGTGTTCATTTTCAATGTACCGTATCATTTTTTTATTTAAATTAGTTCTGACAAAACTAATACAATTTTTGTAACATTTTTCTTTTCTTTTAATTATAAATCTGAGATTTCTCTGTTATTGACGTTTCAGTATTTTGATACAGTTTTCGAATCGAAATGACAACGCAAAACTTTACTTAAATGATAATTCCACGAAAAGGTAGTTCTATGGGTCAGCCATTTAAAAAATGGCCTGCTAAGAACACCAGTGGGATAAAGAGGAAACAATGTGCGAGTGAGAGGTCGAGTTTCCACTTCCTCACGACAGCCTTTTCCTTCACTTCGCTGAGTAGTAACAGTTTGTAAACTCAGATTGGCAGACGTCTGTGTCATTGGACTGTTAAAGGGTGGTGGAGGAGAATGTGTTCTACACACGCGAGAAATTCTCGTACAGGCCGTTTACTAAGTGGTTGGACTATAGTTTAATCATTTTTAAGAAATAGTTTTTAAATAAGATTTTTCCATAACAAAAACAAATATTACATTTTTAAACGATTTTTTATACATTATCTAATTTCTCTCATTCACCAATCTCTGAAATATATCAATAACGTTTTATCGATAATGAAATCGAAATAAGCGCAAAACTGTGCAAAGTGGAATTCAAAATACTTCAGAAAATAATGTTATTGAAGTGCAACATACTGGTGTTACAATGCATACATTATTCCACTTTGCATGATGTTAAATTGGTTGCCACTTATTCAGTAAACTTGTTCGAGAAATCCTGACCAAAATAGTAGCAAGCCGCTTCGGAGACCGAATGATGCTCTTCATTCCAAAACGCAGCCTTCTTAATTAATTCAGGATCAGTGTTTCCGCTGCAATTAATGCGTCCTCCCTTAAACTTGTGATTGTTGGTATGGTTCTCCTAAAACATATTCATTCGTTATTAAAAGTTATTGTTGTTTTTATTATGTAGATTTATCAGCAGGTAAAATTGAAGAATGGAATAATAAGCTGATAACCCAAGTATTTTACGCTATGAGTGGATCTTGCATATGGAATTTACTCTAACAACTGATTCTAGGTAACAGCTGTTTCGCAGTTGTGGTAATTATGAGGTTATGTTTATTTTTACTAACGGTTTACGACAAGAACAGTTGATTCACCCTTTTATACAGTTGGTTTTGCTATTGCAAGACACCTTCGGATTCAGTTTGGTAGAAAAATAAAACTACGTATGGTTGTGAAGAATGAAAAGTGAGCGTCTCGTTATGTAGGTTTTACAAGTTATGCATCCTTAGAGAATTTAATGGTTTGATATCGTTGTGTATCGATAAGGGACAATATCCTTAGAAGATGTAAGAAGGAATCTAAAAGTACAAGAGGTTGTGAGTGTCAACAATACGCGCTGATACAATTTACAGAATATTGACAAGGTTTCTGGATCTCATTTAGGCTCAATCGTAAATTGAGCAACGTTTCACGCCGAAAGCCAGTAAACTGTTTGTTGTGTAAAGGAGTATTTAGGCCAAATAATAAAATCAGTTCTTAAACTAACTTTTCTACTTAGGCTACACCCTTTATGGAGGATCAGTCTGGTAGTATAGATATTAATTTTGATCAGTCAAAATCCTAAAGACAAGCTGACCTAACTGGCAAGATGTTCGGAACGACTTTGCGTACTGTACAGTCGCCGGTGATCAATCGCTGCGGTTAGGAAGGTCACTAACCTACATACTTTGATGGAAACTCATAAAATTGACTGGAAAGAAAAACGTGTTTTAATTAGCACCGAACTGGTTGTCAGATTTAGTTAAGACGTAGAGAGAAAAAAAACGCACTTCAACTACACGCGGACACTGTGGCCGCTGGCAGGTAAGAGTTGAGCAGTTGCGGAATTCAACTATACTCGGACACTGTGATCGATGGCAGTGATAATTGGAAATTGAAATTGAACTGTACGCGGATACTTGTGGTCGCTAGCGTTGAAAGTTGGGAACTGAACAGGGGTCAGTACAGGCCCTGGCTGCATTTACATGTCACGAATGACATATTTTATATTAAGAGTGGGTCGGAAATTTTACTCTTACCCATTTGTAATGTGCGTCAGGGGCTGATATGGCGATGCGTGTGTGACCAGATCTTTGGCCTGTGCCGCTCTGGCTCTTGCCAGTATTGACAACACTGTACGTTTAGTCGGCGACATGGCAATCCTGGTTCCTCCTCCCGGTAACAGTGGTCTCTTTCTTCCCCCAGGACTGCATGACACAACTCCTAAAAATTAAAGAAAACAATTCAGTGAATCCTATAAATTTAATTATATTTATAGAGGCTATGTGTTTTCTATTTAGCATTGCTGTATCGCTTAAAATATATTTAGCATGCTGTCATCCTTTGCGCGCTTGCAAATATATATATATATATATATATATATATATATATATATATATAGATATATATCATAGATAAATATATAATATCTATAAATTTAGTTTAAGCGCTAAAACAATTTGCAGTTTTAGTAGATTAATAAATTTATTTGAATAAATAATGACGGATTTATCGTAATTAATCCAAATTATAATAGTTAATTATTCAGGTAATTAATTCGTCGACGTATATATTTTATAATTTCTAATTTCGATTCGATATGCATATTCATAATTTGAATTTAATTCCAGTAGATCGTTATTTAATTAACTAATAACCGATAACAGTTAACCTGAGAAGTATTCATCAGGTCTACTGCAGACTTGCTTAACTTGTTCGTGAAATTTGCTGATTTAAATTATTTCGTTATTGTCGTTGGTTCAACGAATTCGCGTAAACTGTCGAAGCGTAAATAACTGCTTTAATTTGGTTGAAGCTGTAGTTTGGTGTTTTTGTTGGTATTTTTAATTGGCAATTTTCACCTGAAAATATACGTGGATTACAACTGTTTTCTGTTTATAAACACTGTCAGTTTACTTTTTTTTAATGAAATACCAATGGGAAAATGAGCTATAGAGCCTCCATCATGGTACGACCCTGAGCCGGGATCATGAAATGAGTGCCGATCCTGACCCATCAGTACTTCAGGGATCGTTAAAATGTGTGTGTGTGTGTGTGTGTGTGTGTGTGTGTGTGTGTGTGTGTTGTGTGTCTTTAAGCACGCTCACGTTCGAAAATTTGGCACGATTTAATTCAAACTTTGCACAAAAATAAAAATCGACAATGGTAATAGCTTCAACAACTTCGTCAACCAGTAAAATTCGTTACAGTTTCTAAATGGCGGCTATGTAAAATCTGTAAAAATTCATAACTTTTTTTCGTATTTTTGTTTTCAAATCAAATTTCATCGTCGCAATCAGCATTATTAGCATTTTGAATTTTCAAAATCCGTTGAAATTAGGAATTTTAATTTGACGGCGATTAGGGTTCATTTTTGTATTATCAGTGTAACTTAAAAGTTTAAAAAGCTAGTATAATCAGATTTCTATGATGATTTGGTTTTTAAAATAGGATTTTCCAAAATAAGGTTGTTTTAAAAAAATACTTTTGAAAATTCGCTTTTATCATGTCAGCGGTACAGTTGCGTAAAGGTATTATTTTACTAGTTTTCTCGGTGACGGAATCGAGATGAAAAGTGGAAACTTTGGCTTCATAGGCCAACGAACTCGATACGCTCGCTCTTGAATTGTGATCCCCTTCAAGTTCTAGACGTTATAAAGAAACTAAGAATAGAGAGGGCATCGTAACTGAGCGTCTCAGGAATACAGAAAGGTAACACAAAAGATGTACGTAGGGCACAGTACAATAGTAGCACTACAGGCTCATTCATTCACTTAATCACATTTAATTTTTAATATTTTTACAACAATTGTTTGAAGAAGTATCGCATTTAAGTATAACAATTTGAGGATTTAAGTATAACAATTAATGTAGCAAATTTTAAATTCGAAAATATAGGAACGTTTTCCTTTCGTTATATTTGTCAACATTGTTAATAATTATAAGTATTATTATTAGTTTTTGAACTTGCTAGGTTATTTGTAAAATATGCTAGGTACGTAAAGTGATAAATATAAAATATTTGCTAAGGATTGGCCAGGTGAATGCAGAGAAGAAAACAGCTGTGCTATTTGGTATAAAAGAGGCTCATAGCACACTAGATTTCGTCTCAAATCAACCTTCATTCTATACATCTTCCTCCACTTAATTCGTTCTTAAACGTTGTCATTTCAGTTTTATCGGTCCTGTCTTCCTAGAATGCATACAGGGAGAATTCAACAGGACACTTCGTGTGTTATTGGAAGTTGATCCCCTCGAATCACTCCTTCTTTCAACTGTGGTCTGCAGTCCAGTCGTGACAGGAATTGACTTTTATTTCTCCCCGTAAACCAACCTCATTTTGCTTTCTATCCTTCCCTTGCCGATATCATCCTGTTGGTCAACTCATGATAACGTAATAACGTGATTGATTATTGTTCACACGCCCAGGCCAACAGATATGTATCACAAAGATGTTCGGAATTTAGTTTAGTTTTTGAAATGAATTATTCTTTAAACATAAATGTATTTAATTTAAATTTACTGCACTTAATCTTTATGTATGACCAAGAAATTATGTTTTCAGAAATTAGGCAGGTTTTTTTGTTGTTATATATAACCCCTGAAGTGTATTTCTTTTGGTATTAACTCTGCCTTAAGCAGAGTTTTTAAGCAGATTATTAAGTATACGTACTAAATTTCATCAAAGCCGAAACGATTGTTAGAAACAATATTTTCTGTTAACTCTTCAGGTTTTTTAAGAAAAACAGAGCTCAAAAAATAATTGTTTAAGTTATGAGCACACTTTATTAAAATCAGTCAGTTTGTTTCGTCACCAACTTTGTAGACATACTGACGGACATATAAAGGTCTCAGAAAACTTGGACTTTTTTTGGTTTCAGAAAACTTTGGAACTGACTCAAGATTGATTTTTTACGATTACAAATGGTACTCTGGTACATCACTGTACATCGTATAGTGATAATTAGGAATATCGTTTTCTTGTGCAAGTTTTTCAAAGATTGTTCTGATTGAAGGAACCATAACATTTCTCTTGTAACTTAACGATTTGTCAATATCCCCTCTTAACTATCACCTGTGTTATTGTTGTTCGGCACCACGCCTCTCAACGCCGGATGCTGTGCCGGAGGGAACAACGACTCCTGAGGAGACATGCTACCTTGCGAAGACTCCGTGCTCTCGCCCAGGGCTTCGCTGCTGTCGCTTATCTCTTCGGACTTGCCGTTGTTCAGGATCTGCATCTCCCACATCTGTTCCTGTCGGATTTCGTCGTTGTAATCCTGCAATGATAATAAATGGATTTACTGAAATAATATTTTATTCGAAACGGAAAATATACAAGAAATATTTGGCACGAATCAATAGAGAATGAAGGCAATGAAAGGAAATTTCAAACTATTAAACATAGCTTATTACAAAATATTAATGATTATAACTAAAACGAAAATCAATTATGGACTTTTTTTATGACTAGCATATGTGTTCGTTTATATTTAAACATTGTGTAAAAATGTCTAATATCTACTTGTTTTACGAGTATTTTAAATGTTTTTTCCAGTGGATTCATATTTTTTATAAGTATTTAGATCCATGTATCTTAGAAATCATCTGTATGTCATTTCTTTTTTATATTTAAGTAACGCCAAACGATATTGACTAACCTAAAAAAATTGATTTATTATGTTATGCTTTGAAAGAACCTGGACGAATTTAGTTGCGAAATTCTGTAAAGGAGTAAAATAAAATATAAATCGGCAGTGATACGAAGTTCACATTTTCAAAATCGGTTTAACTAATTTTACTAAAACTGTCATTACTTACTGGTACAAGGAATCTGCGCACTTCGGCCAGTGCGTAAGCTATCCGCGCGTGCGCCTCTGCAGGTGGCGCGAATGCTGTAATTTCCACGTGCAGCTCGTCCAACAGGTGCGAGAACTTGGGGTCGCCGCTGTTCCGCAGCTCTTCCTCCTGAAGCAAAAATTTATCAATTTATATGCTAAGTGGATGTAAGTGGAAATAAAAGAACTTTACGTTACGGAGGAAGTCGAAAAAAACAAAAATATTCCCGGGAGCGTTTTCGTATTTTCCCCATATTTACTCTTCAAACGTAAGTCTCTTGTGTTTTATAATTTGTAACGATGCTTTAAGTCTGATTCTTTATAACATAACCTCTAGTTTAAACAACGATCTGAAAACTGTTAAAAAAATACTACATTTTATAATTTCGGTGGAAATAATTCAATGTCTAAATTAGTGTAATGTTCTTGAATCGTCTTTTTAAACACGTGCAGGTTATTTTTAGTAACGTGCAGGTTATATAATAGCTTATATATATATATATGCGACGAATTGGTGCTACGATTATTTTGAATTTGTAAAAGAGAATTTATTTTTGTGAAATCCTTATATATATATATATATATATATATATATATATATATATATATATATATATATATAAATATTATATATATAATATTTACACATGATGAGATTTGGCGTTTTTTTAAGATATCTGAAAAGTATTTTATATGAGCGATTTAATTGACGAAGGTTAGTCGTTCTGGCCAAAGTTGTACTATCTTGGCACAAAACATCGGTCTGTGTAATCACAACCATAGGAGTGGCTTTCAAATGGCAAATATTGCAGGTAAATAAGTAGTGGAACTTCTCGTATTACTAAGTCTTATATAATAACAGTTTGTTATACTAAAATAAATTTCATGCAGTAGCGAAAATGAGGTGTCAATGTTTTTGGAATGCGTGTATTTCCCACGCTTGCCTTGCTTTGTCCTTACCGTTCAAGGTCACGCGCGCAGCTGAACTTCGTCAACTGTTGACCTATTTGTACCGTTTGATTGGTAAGGTTAGGTTAAGAAAATTCTAGCACATACAAGATCGTCTAATAAAATTCGTTGAAGTCCACAGAACTATTTCACAAGGATTTTTCTTTGTGTTGCTGATAAAGACACAGTGAATAACTTCCCCCTCTCGAGTAAAGGGGGTAGGTGCTACTTGCTTTGTTTCACGAGTACGCCTTGCTTCGGGGTGGGGGCAGCTAATCTTGTAATTGTACAATTGAAGTACGTAAACAAAAGTGAAGACTTTTCGAGACAGACAAAGAAGCCTGGCTGCATTGTTGTGTCTTATGACTGGGTTTGTGCATTATGTAGTTGACGCCCAAGTACATTCACAACCCTCTCGAACTTTTATGCTGTAGGTAGATTTAATTTCTCACTGCGTAAAGTATATATAAAGTATGGAGATCGTGAAAAAAATCGATTTATAATTTTTGATGGATTCATCAGTTTTTTGGTTTGGCAAAAACCTCTCTGAAAACTCGGACTTTTTTAAAAATTTTGTCTAAACATTTATGTAATTAGTTGAGCATTTACTAAAAAAACAACATTAAATAACCTTAACAATCAACAAGTAATCAGTTGTTTAAATCATTAGGCTCCAACTTTCTAACTTATCGCGTAACTTAAATAACGGCATTTCATTTTAAAACAAAAAGCAGAGTAAATAATATTGTTCGAATGAAATTACTGTACATGTGTTACAAAAATAAATATTTAAAAAACGATACATCATTAAAAACAAAATTCTAGTTGAACTACGTTCAATCTCAAGTGAATTCTTCGGTGACACCCCCTACACTACTACATATTCAACGATATTTCATTACTACAGAGTGATCATCAGTCTGAACATTGCGAGAAAAACATCTGGAGTAAACTGTGGAAAATGTAGGGCGATAAGCGATCTGAAATACATTCCGATAAAAAAATAGTTTTCACTTGATTTTACGGATGGCTTTGAGTATTTTTGCGATTTTAATTTTAGACCGTCTACGATGTTCTGCAAAGTTATTAGTGCAGTTATATAAAATATTGAGAAATATGGTTCATCTTTGATCTACCGTTACACGTACAAAGATCCAGATATCCATAGGGAGTGCAAAAGATCAAGCGTAACCGCAACCAAGTGTAGTTTCCTAAGGAAAGAAAAACCCCAGTATCCTGAACTATCTATCCACTTATCTCAAGAGTCTTTGACTTTGAAAATGTTTACGATAATCTCAGGTTGCAGAACCAAAATCGTGCCGTGTGTGTGTTTGTGTTTGTGTTTCTTTATTGCATTCACGTTCGCAATTCGGTCTGCTTTGATTAAAATTTAGTACAAACATCAATTTCCGGTAATATTTTGGACAACTTCGTTAACCAGTGAAATTCGTTCGTTTCATTATGGTGACCTATTTTTACTAAAAATTTTGTACACCGGTTTTCTCCATCGTAATCATTGTTAAAAACCGCATGAATTAGTATTTTAAATTTTCATAATCCGTTGAAATTAAGAAATTCATTTCCACAGCGGTCAGGGTTCATTTTGTAGTTTTCATTGCAATTTGAATTTTTTTTTCAGATTTTTAATACTGTTATGATGGTGAAAGCAGACTTTCAAAAGACGGTAAAATAATAAAAATTACTTTTGAAAGTTATTTTCGATCAGGTTATTGAAAATTAAAATGTGTTTATGGTCGAATATTTAACGAAACTGCTAAGTATAATAATTTCCTGACTTACTGTATATACGCTAGTGGGATTGAATCACTTTACAACAAGCGATAATATTTTTATGTGATTTTAATACTCAGTAAATAAATGCGTATATAAAAAAAAAATGTACCACTCTTCCAAGGCGTATTTCTTAACTGCAACCTGCGAACCCCTAAGGAGCGTTGTCAGCGTCAACCGTTCCTGTGATAATTGGATCAACTATTCCGCATCCAAGAGTTGCTCTTCCCTTCGGGAATATTTCCTTGGATTGCGGTTATACTTGATCCCTGTCATTCCTCTGGGATGCCGAGAGTCTATCTGACCTCCGCTCTTTTTGTAGCATTATGTTAAAAGACAAACTGCTTTTTCGTAACTGATAACACGTGTAATATATGAATTGGAAACATAAATTAATTTTAAAACACTTTTTGAAGTGTGTGTGTGTGTGTGTGTGTGTGTGTGTGTGTGTGTGTGTGTGTGGTGCGCACGCGCGTGTGCGTTAGTGATTTATACATTTTTTAATTCCAAGGACTTAAAAGTTAATAACCCTATCAAATAGTCAAAATCGGTTATTCACAATCTCATTACTGTATTTATCTTATATTCTCGTAGTAAAAGAAGTATTTATTTGATATATAATATGTGCATACGTACTTTATGCCTGTCCCGCATCGAACCTCTGCCCAAAATAGCCATCTTAGTCATTGTGTCCTCTTGAAGTCGTTTCAAAGAGTTGCCCTTAGGTCCTAATAGCTTTCCTACGAAATTAAACTAAAATAAAACAAAAAAAGCATCTCTCAATAAAACATGAGACATTAAGAGTAAAACTTGTCATGTCAATATTAACTAGTTTTATGATTGCATTACAAGTTATAAAATTTAAATAGGAATTTCTTAATATAACTTGTTTATTTTTAATGAAATTTCAGTTAAACACTTGTCACAATTATTGTTTTATTAAGCATGTCTCAGTTTGTATTTTAATTATTGTCAAATGTCACTTTTTATTTTTATTTTTTTACTGTGTGTAATTTTTTTACGTGTTAACTTTTTATATAATTACGTAAAATTAATTTTTTAATAAAATATACAGTTTCAAAACTTTCCATGAATATTATTTAGATGTCCAAATACTTATTACGTTACTAGTAAATACTCACGTACTCACGTACGTAATTATGGAAATTCAAATTTTATTCCTCAGGAAGATTTTTTCTTCTTCTTCACGTACTTTGTCTTCAAATAGCGTCGAAAATCAATAGTGGTGACATGGACTTTGTCTGCTGCCCTACTAAACAGAGATTTATACCATCCGCCTCGAATGACGACCGGTTAGTTATAGCCAATAGTAGAGCAACAGTAGCGCGCTGTTATTAGTTGGAACAATTCCTTGTCAGAAGACACCAGACGAAGGCACAGACGCCAAATGAAGGCTGGACACCAAAGCAAGGCACATACTATAGAAAAAGGTACAGACACCAAACGAAGGCATAAACACCAGATTGTACAGATACCATACTAAAGCACAGACACCAGATGAAGACATAGACATCAGACGGAGTCAGAGACACTAGGAAAGGCACAGACACCAGACGAAGGCACACACTCTAGAAAAAGGTACAGACACCAAACGAAGGTACAATCACGAGACGAAATCACAGGCACCAAAGAAGACATAGACATCAGGTGAAGGCATAGACACTGGAAAAAGGCACAGACACCAGACGAAGGCACGCAATCTAGTAAAAGGTACGGACACCAAACGAAGATACAAACTCCAGAATGCACAGACACCAGACGAATGCACAGACACTAGACGAATGCACAGATACCAGACGAAAACGTAGACACCAGTAAATGGCTATAGCACAGACACCAGACAAAAACACAGATTCCAATCGAAGGCACAGACACAAAACGAAGGAACAGACACAAGACAAAGGCACAAACACCAGACGAAGGTACAGACACCATGAGACGACGATGGCAGACACCATCGACTGACCCTCCGGTCACCTCACAAGCAACTAATCCTCCTGTTTCATGAAAGGGGACTGACCCTCCAGTCTTCTTACAAACGACTGACCCTCCGGTCTCCTCACATACAACTGACCCTCCGGTCTCCCCAGAATCGATTGGCCTTCTTGTCCTCCCAGAATCGACTGACCTTTCGGTCTCCTCAAAAACGGCTGACCCTCCGGTCTCCTCACAAGTGACCGACTTCCTGACTCCCCAAAATTGACTGACATCGACCTTCTTCTTCCTCAAGTTTTTATCTAAACTGCTGTTCTATATACCTTATTGTTTATAACAACAGGCAGTATGTCAGCAGTTTCATAATTTTTTTGAGTCTTTGTCAATAGTGTTTACTCTTTGGCTGTACCCTCTTTACTATCTTTGAAATTAAAAAATAAAATTATAATCTTAAATTATTCTTATCGACCTTTTCAAAATAGCGTTCATTAAAAGTTTTATGAATATAAGAACTTTCTATCTTAATTTAACACCATCTTTAACAGCTTCAAAATTTGCATTGATTGGGGTTTGCAACTAATGCTAGTTTGTGAAAGTTTTAACGCAGGTTAGGATGGTATGTTTTTATGAATCTGTGTACTGCTATTTTAAAGCGTTTTCCACGGTGAAATTCACTTCTTGGTTCCAGCTTTAGGACTCACTATGATGAGCCAATTTACACATATAAATTTGATAATAAACTAAGAATAATATAAAACGAAGAAAACACTGTTCGGCGAAGGAATAAAAGCAAATTATTAATTGGAAATTTTAAAATATAAATTCAAACATATTTTAATTATAAATTTATACCCACCTACAAAAGAAATTTAAACATATAACATTAGGTCAGGAGCTACAGTGGTGTATTGGGGTGGAATGCTTGCAGAGAATTGATGTGAAATAAAAAATGCAGCGCTGCAACACGCTCTGAGATTAACCCCGACTGTAGGGTGTAGGTGAAGAGGGAGTAGGGGTAGTTTGCTCTTAGTTTATTGTTTCAAGGACTGTTTTAGTTCGAACACATCTACTTGATCTTTTTTTAAATTTATTAAACCTACGTATTTTTAAAAATTGTATTTCTAATGTATAAAGACGAAGTAAAGTTTTTACACAAGTTTTATGAGGGACTTAATTTCATAATATTTTCTGCCTTTTGTTTATTTTCCATAGATTTAAAAACTTAGCGGCAGGTGCTCAAAGATATGGTTTTTAGAGAAATTCTACAAATTTGTTTGGCTTATTTTCACGTACTATTACAGTATGAAACTAATTTTTATGTAACAAGCCAGGTTGGTGATCGTATAAAAATATCGATTATCGGATCTTCTTTGGCTCTTTACGTTTTTAGATCTCCTGAGTACAAAGAAGGGGTTTCTACTTCGATGTCTGTTCATATGTGCGCGTAAATGTATGCGTGATTCAAAATTGGCAAAAAATTGGTATTAGCTTATACACTTAAACAAGTTCGTTACCCACCAAAACGTTCGTCCAACAAGTTTAAAATTGGTGACCATTTCACAGTATTAAAAATGTCATAACTTTTGTCTTATAGTTCTTAACATTTTTTAAATGTTCATTTTATTGTATATTACAATGTTGAATAATACGTTTAACTAAGTAATAAGCTGGCACTGAGGTGAAACTGACACTATAACAGTTGAAATTAAATTCATATTTAACTTTACCCAAATCTAACACGTTAACAAAACGAAAAATTTAATGATAAAAGTATACAGTCTTCCCCACGAAGAGTTTTACGCATTTGATCCTCCATTTTCTCATTCCTCTATTGATCATTTTGAAGCTATACATACTTCTTTAAAAAAATAGTACTAGAAATAGTATGTGAGAATTGCATCTGGCTGATGTTTGTAGAAACAAAATGGCGGCCAAAATAAAGTTCAGTTAAAGTATAGAACTGATTTTGTTATTTTTTTCAAACAAAACTTTATTTTTTTAAATTTAATTATACAAACTACTTAAAAGAACACTAAATAGCAATGGACGTTTCATAAATCAGACCTATTCAACTGGAATCCATCCACAGCTACACGCTGATAACAACGCCGATTTAATACGGATAGAATTTATTTATTTTGGCCGCCATTTTGTTTCTACAACATCAGTCAGACGCAATTTTTACATTCTATTTCTGGTACCTTCTTTAAAAAGTGTGTATAGTTTGAAAATTATCAATGGAGAATAAGAAAATAACGGATGATCAAATGCGTAAAAACATGTATGTAAAAACATGGAATAGGCTATATATTAAACGTAAATCAATAAATTACGTAATTGTGTTAACTCTAAAGGGTTTCTTCGCTTCAGACACAGTGGATGCTTTCTATTAAAAAAGTAATGGGTTTTCACATGACATCATTTTGCAATCTTCTTTATGAATGTTTTGATTGTATTTTCAACGAAATTTAAGTCGGAATTACGTTGGTACCACTTGGAATTTGTAAGAATGATCATTCTGTACTCTCTAAATTTTCAAACTGTAATATTTTCTTGTGCATTTCCAAACGTGCATTCATGCGTTCAAGTAGATTTAATGACAGATTGGTACAATTACATGACTTCTGCTGTAAAAAAGTTTTTAAAAAATTGATTTGATAATCAACGTTGATATATGTATAAATTTACAGTGTACATTTTCAAAAAACCCATTGAAATTAGGAAAAGGAACTGCAACGCTAATTTGAGTTTAAAATTCTTGCACATCCAGAATGTATTGCTGATTGTGACGCTCAAATTATTTTAAATATGAGAATTGTAGTAGACCACATTACTGTGAAAAAAAGTTTGTGTTTTCATTGCATAGAGTCCTAACCGCACTGATTCCAAAACAGCAGTTTCTTAAAACTCAAAACTGCCAAATCGAAAACCCTGTTAAGTAATACTCATTTTAAGGGCCACTGCACTCCTAGGGTCAGCTATCTTGCATCAATCCAAAATAACAAAATATAACAATAACAATTTTTTTTTAATTACTAATTGCATTTTTAACAAATAATAAGTTCAGTGCTGTACAGTATTATTGCTATTATTATAGTTAACAAGTCCGGGCGCTATCAAGTGCGGAGTGGACTACACATTGTGTTTTTAATATAATTGCGTAACAGAGTTGAACGCAGTCAGGCGGCGACAATGGCCTCCGCTTCGACTCTGCTTAGTCATTTTTGAAGCTGATCTCGCTTCTCCCACCACACTGACCACGTCACCAAATTTATTGTTTCTCGTTACCAAGGTTACCGTTGCCTTCATTACAGTTTTTAAACATAGTAGTTTCCTAGAATCCTTTACAGTAGGCCTAAATATTTAGATTTAAAAGATACATACTCGTTCTTTAAAGTGACTGAAATCCGCTTCCTGTTACCATTCATCTTCATTCCGTTCAGCTCCGCTCCTCATTTGATGGTCGCCCGGTCTTATCTTTTCTTATTAAATGTTTTAAATTGTACAGATGATTTTGTTTGATAAATTTTCAAGTTTAGTAGTATTTGTTAAATTTACTAGTTAGAAGTTTTAAAGTTTGATTGGTAACATTTAACAGATAACATGGAAAGGAGGTACAGGGCATTACCACATAAAGCGTTGTCATCGATACTGACCTTAGGATGATCTCGGACTGGTACAACCACCCTGATGGTGACCTTGATGGGTTTGTCCCGCGTTATATCCACCATTCTTCTCTGCGACACTTCTGTTACCGTTTTCAGCCTGGAACCGTTTACGCAATCTTCTGAAAGCATAAATTATTTCAGTTTTTTCAAGCAAACAAGTTGCAATAAAATGGACGATTGTATTTTTTAAGTGAACAGTTATTTAGGCGGGCCAAACACTATTTGTATTAAGACAAGTAGAAACTCGCTATAGCACGAATAACATGCAAAAAGCATCACTGTGTACACATTATTAGTATGCTTGAAGTGAATTTAAGTCTATCAGTGAGCTGAATATTTCTGTGCCCATTATGGCTCAGAGCTATGATTATTCTTTTGAAACTTGGTGAGTTCTAAACTCTTTGCTCACTACAACGTTTTGTATTTAATATTTATTTGTGTAAATAAACTGAGTTCTTAAATTATAATAAACGCCGTTATACTACATAACCGACTAATCTTGCAAAAAATTGTTTAAAGAGTTTACATTACATTATAATATAATATATTGAACTATGTAAATAAATATGTTCATATGTATAGGCTGTGTAAATATTATTAACAAACGCCGTTGTACTACATGCTCAACCTAGCCATCAAAATTATTAGATCATTAACAGTTGAATATATTGTACATAATTGATGTTTTGTAGGAATGTATATTTGCATATGACGTAAGTAAGGGTAACTGTATTTCAAGTAAAGTACAAATTTGTTTCCAAACTTTTTTTTTGAGACAGTTTAACAATTTTGTCAAATTAGATATAATATACATATACATATATATGCCCGCCTCGATGGCCTAGTGGATAGCGTACTAGGCTTTCATCCCGAGGACCCGGGTTCGATTCCCGGCGAGGGCTTGGCATTTTCATACGCTATAAATCATCCCATCGTCTGCATTAGCCCAAGTGTGCACAATAGTCGGACGTTAAACACAAAAAAAACAATATATATATATATATATATATATATATATATATATATATATATATATTGTGCCCGTGAATTTCCCAATTCGATACAGCAAAACTTACTTTAATCAAATTTGGCAACTTTTATTTGTAATACTCCCTAATTTTTAGAAAAAGAACTAGGTCCGAGACTCAGTTACTGCCGAAAGCTTTACACTTTGCATTAACGCCACATTATTTATTAGTAGGCCTATACGGCATAAGTTATGGACGTTAAACAAAAAGAGTACGATAAAATAATAGTTTTGGAATTAGTACCCTTCCGATTAATAAACGTTTTTTAATTCTAAAATAAAATTTAGTTTAGGTTTTTATAGATTTGCTAGAATAACAGGGGGCTTGGTGGTCGATACGGCTAAAGCACCGGTCAGTCTGCCGCGTCTCTGAACCCGTTGCTTTTCCCTTACCGTTAGCGCTAACTGGCACGGTCCTCATTAGTCTAACTGGCACAGAATATGGACGATAAGAAAAAAAAGTTATAATAACGATTCTAATTAAAAATATTAAAAATTGTAAATATTCGTTATTATTTGCATATAGAGTTACACTCATAAACAACTTTTATAAACTGAAATCACTGAATTATAACTAGTACATTTCGTAAATACAACAAAACCGAGCAGAGTACTACAAAGTCTGTATTTCAACATTACAACAGTCTTATACAACACGTACCGATATATATTTTGTTTTCCTTACTTTGCCATTTATCTTAAACTGTTACATTACTTCGAACTAGCTGCGCTACCTGTTCGCATTTTATCGTCTTTGAATTAAAGAATGGAAAACAATTTTGGATTGGAATTGAATTTTTTCTACAGTTCAATAAGTGTTTATCAGCTATTGTTAGAGGAAATTCTTTCATTATAAAAAATATAAGCAAAGTGTTGAGATAATGAAAAGTTGATCGTGAAATTTTGATGACCTACGCAATGAATCCCAGTATAATTACAGACCCAACACCTTTTTTAAACAGCCGTTGAATTTTGAAGAAGTTAATCCTTGTCGAGCTTGGAAAAATATCAATAGAGGATACTTAAGTCTAAAAGGCGGGTAAAAAAATCTCGAGACTTTTTTTACTTAAAAACGTTTTGAAGACAGCCATTTTCTCAAAATTGGTTATAATGATTTTTCATAAAATCGGAACACAAACTATATAGTCTATAAAACACACTCTAGCGTTCGGATTTTCTGTCCGATTTTATTCAAATTTTATTCAAAATGTTTATAGCCTAACAGTTTCATAATGGTGCCAATTCAAAATCATAATTTTAGTAACTTTCAGTATTATTTAATCCAATCGTAATCAGAGTTAACAAATAGGAATTTTAAATTTTCAAAATACGCTCACACATTAAGGCTCTTTGTCCTTCGCTTTTTAAAAAACCGTTTTTTTTACTCTAACAGTAGCCTATTTATAAAGCGCTTTAAAAAACTGCTCTTTTCACCTCCTTTCTCGCTCTATAGTTTCTTTTACACACGCTCTCTTTATTATAAAAACATTTCTTTAAACAAACGTGTTCCTTCAGTAATAATAATAATTAAATTTTAACCGTACTAATTAAATTTACCGTTACGCTGCTGCGACCATGAATAATTACTGAACTTGTTTTTAATTAAAACAAATTTTCTTAGAACAACCACTACATTTATAGTTGCCTGCATTCCTTCTACTGAAACATATATTTCAATATTAATAAAAAAAAGTGCAATTATTATTAATTTTGATTTTACTATTACTCGAATTAAGCAATTGCTCTAACCTTCGTTGAACAATAATTAATGAAAGGTTAATTTTGCACTGCGACCTTTATAAACTGTATATTGTGCCTTCTTTTTATAATCCTTAATGTTTAGTTACAGCGCCTTCTCCAGTCCTAATCTCTTCATAAAATCTAAGATTTGGAAACGGTTCAAGTGGATAACTGCCCACTTTTAATTGGTGACGTCCCAGTTCATTACGTACTTACAGATGCTTGTTCTGCTATGTTGTTCCCGTGAGTAGCTAGGATAATGTGTGATCATACAGATCCACGCTTACATGGGTAAGGTGTACTGGGTCACTAGGTATCCAAGAGCTCTGTTTTATACACCATTAGGTCGGTGTCATTCACTCCATCAGCACGGATGGCTTTACACTATACTTTTTTTTATTTTTTAAAAGCGAAAAGCACATTGAGGCTATTATCGCCTCCCTAAATGTAAGTGTAAGTGTAAAGTGTTAAAGTCGTAGGTGTAGTGTTGTAAGTGTAAGTGTATGTTAGATTCGGGTACCGCGAGGGACGTCTAAATCCTCTCAATGTGCAGCTAATCTGCACCCCTACGGGTTTACACTTTAATGTTAGCCCAGCTTTGTTTAGTAGTGAATGTGTGTGTCTTGAACAGATGTATGAGCTAGACATAGAGTGGGATCTCTAAACCGATCAACTGCCTTAATCGTGGTTGAAGAGTTTTATAAAAGGGATAGATGTTTAGCTGAATATTACCTGCATCAGTGAATATAAATGGACTAAATTTACAGCTAATATTATAAAAAGCGTGCTCGATATTAGCGGCTGATTCCAAGTGATTGGACTACCTAGATACTTCTATTATTATCTGCTTAACTGTAGTTGAACACTCTGCCTTAAGATTAAAGCCCTTATACTTTTCTAATTCTAATACGTTTATATTCAGTGCCTACATACGCTATAAATCATCCCATCGTCTGTATTAGCCCAAGTATGCACAATAGTCGGATGTTAAAAAAAAAATCTTCACATAATTCGTTAAAATTTTTCCGTTACTCTACTCCATATACGAGGTGTGTTCAGAAAGTAACGAGAATTTTAATTTTTTGAACAAAATATTTTTTTTATTCTTCTACATTGGTATTGTTGCCTTCAAAATAGTCCCCATTGGAGATTATGCACTTGTGCCAGCGCTTCTTCCAATCCTCGAAACAATCCTCAAACTCGATCTTTGAGATAGCCTTTAGTTCTTTCAGCGATGCGCTTTTAATGTCATCTACGGCTGTAAAACGACGGCCCTTTAAGGTTCTCTTAATTTTTGGAAATAGGAAAAAGTCACACGGAGCCATGTCTGACGAATATGGAGGCTGGGGCATCGTTACAGTACTGTTTTTGGCAAAACATTCACGAACAAGTGTGAGCTGGTGAATTATCGTGGTGCAAAAGCCATGAATTATTTCTCCACAGATCCGGGCGTTTTTTTTTTATTGCTTCACGCAAGCGGCATTGAACTTGTAGGTCCTTATTGACCATTGCACTTGGTGGCAGGAATTCATGATACACTATGCCATTAATATCGAAGAAAACAGAGAGCATAACCTTCACGTTCGACCGCACTTGTAGAGCCTTTTTCGGTCTTGGCGAGCCAGAATGCCTCCACTGGGATGATTGAGCCTTAGTTTCGACGTCATATCCATAAACCCATATTTCGTCACCTGTTATAATACATTTCAGTAATTGTGCATCGTCATTGACTTCATTTAGTGACTCCTGAGCAACTTCCATTCACCGCTGTTTTTGTTCAAAATTCAACAATTTTGGAACGAATTTTGCTGCCACGCGTTTCATACACAAAACACTGGAAACAATGTCATGGTATGATCCAATCGATATGCCAACATCATCAGCAGCCTTTCTAATTGTGATTCGGCGATTGTTCATAACCATTTCTTTCACTTTTTCCACGTTTTCATTGGTTGTTGATGTGCTGGGGCGTCCAGGGCGTTCGTCATCTTCAACGTCTTCACGGCCTTCTTGGAAACGCTTATACCACTCATAAGCTCTTGCTTTACTCATAGCAGACTCACCATAGGCCTTTATTAACATTTCACACACTTTGTTACACTTTATTCCATTTTTTACGCAAAATTTGATACAAATTCTTTGATCCATTTCTTTTAACAAACGAAAATCGCCGAGCTCATAAAAACACGTCTAACCATATTGGCTGTCACAGGCAAAGTCAACAATGAAAACAGCTGAAAGTTTTATCATACTTCAAGGGCATGTATACGAACATAATAAAAACAAATATTTGACAATCGAACTCTCCAAGCTCGCGAAATTTATAAATTCTCGTTACTTTCTGAACACACTTCGTATATATAATTTTTAACATAGTCTAATTGTTTTTTTTAAGTCTTGATGAGGGTATATTTCACGGTCTTCGATCCCTGTCTTACTCATAGTTCATTTCTCAGTGGATATTAAAGGGCAAAGAACAGCTTACTTGATATGTTCCAGCATATTCTCTCGTACCTAAAGTAACTGCAAATTACTAAAGGGCAAACCTTAGTGAACAAAGTGGAAGCGGTAACGCGTTATGGTCTCCCTTTGAAGGGCTTACCGTCTACATTACGGATTAACGTGAAAGTTTACAAAGAGAAAGTATTTTATAAATTAAATTATTTTATAAGTTTCGAACAGGTATTACGTAGCGTGCAGTATACCTTGTTTCTCTTTAACAATAATTTCTTGTGATAATATATGCGTAATATTTTGTGGCTAAGTCTTCGTAATAGCGGCACGCAGCTGCCTCGCTGACGTGACAGAAGCAAATTTCGGAAAGTAATTTTGTTTGTTGTGCCCTCTATTTTCAACTCCGCTTTCAGCTCCACGCTTATAACACTAATTACGAGTGTGAAATCAAATTTACAAAAATATTGTACAGAAAAATGTAAAGAATTTTTAGAAATTCCTTAAGAGAGTTGAAAATTTTAGCAAATTTCCATTGGAAAAAATTGCTGTTGATGACCATATCATAGTAATACTCATACCAGAGTCCTTGAAATGAGCAACAATCTTGAACTCTGAATCGTTATTTCAGGAATTTCTAAAATTTATGCTCGTTTTAGCTCGTTCATGTTCGCAATTTTAGTCCGATTTAGTTGAAACTTGGCACAGTAATCGATTTCGGTAATATCTTGGACAACCAGCAAAATTCATTCAGCAGTTTCGGAACACCCGTTATTCCAAAGTCATGAAAATTTGTGAACTATTTGTCTTAAAGGTTCTTTGACGTCGGTCAGGGTTCATGTTTCTTACTGTCGAAGTAATTTTAAGTTATAAAATCCTAATGTATGCAGATTTTAAGCTGATTTTATTAGGATGAATTAAGGATGAAATTAGCGTTTCAAAAACAAACGTAATACGAACCAGTTATTTTTGGACATTTGTTTCCATCACGTCTGCGTGACAGATGCGTGACGCCACTAGTGTTTTTTCTTCGTCTATCTGTTTTTGTATTTTTTAGGATTACCTTGTTTGTGGTTTGTCTGAGTGTTGGCGTTCGTTGTATCTCTTACGTAACTGTCTTCGTCTGTTGTTCCTATAACTTCCATTTCCGTCATAACACAGACTGGACCTGCAAAAATATTTTTTTAATATATACAAAAATTACTACCTACAACATCGTACTATTTATTTTTATTTTTATCGTAAATATTTGATCAAGACGAATGATAACACACTTCAAAGATAGATTAGATGTATTTCTTGAGACGGTAAAACATGTGTGCTTTATTTCAGTGTTGTGCGGTCGATTTTATAAGTTTTTTTTATTCGTTAAAAACTTAGATACTTACTGCACTCAGCTCTCTCGCTGACGTGATACAAGTGAATTTCCAAAAGTCCTTTTCTCTTACCCTTTTTGAATGTAGAACATTCTCAAGATAGATTTTTTCTCACAATTAGTAAAACTATACAGTTAAAAAAAACTGTACAGGGAATTTTTAAATTAAAATATTTCCAATCAGATTTTTGTCATTCGTAATTTATAAAATTATCATAAATTGTTGCTAATTTATAGAACAAACCAGGGTAAAAAGTTAAGCGTTTCCAGCACGCGTAAGAGTAGGAAATAATCACCGCACGCGCTCTCTCGTCAAGTGAAGAAGCCGCAAATAATGTTTTTGTGTTGCACTTTTTTGAAAATCTGATTTAACCATTATAATCATAATTAAAGTCTGCATTATACATTATCAAATTACACTGACATAAGCTATTGACAGATGTTAAGTTCATTATAGTATTTTAAATGGACTTTGAAAATTTCGAATGCTAATTCAATTAGTGAAGATTTAAGAAACGTTATGATTTCTTTAAGATTTAACTTGCCATTTTGAAATTATTAAACGCATTATGGTGGATAATGAGCTTGTCCGAGGCATTACGAAAATCTATTGTTTACCAAAGTTAAGTAGAAAACCTTCCACACACACACACACGCGCGCGCGCGCGCACGCACGCACGCACGCACGCACGCACGCACGCACGCACGCACGCACACACACACACACACACACACACACACACACACACACATACACGAAATATTTTAACGACTCCTCATCATAAAAGTGATTTAGATATCACGATCGGCTTTTTAAAGGGTCCTGGTTGTGTGCCTTACCATAACAGCCTCTCTAGTAGCTTGTTTTCCATACAACAATTGCTAATAATAAGTGCAGCTATAGTCCTTTGCTTGAAATGCAAAACAGAACAAGTATTACCGATAAATGAGCAATTACCGAACTTAATCATTGCCAATACATACATTTCGACACACGCTGTATATCACAAACAGTTTCTTTGTGCGCTGGCTAATTTTGCAGCGGCGCTTTTATCCCTATTGATTCGTCGCGCGTTACGCAGTCAAAGAACGGAATTGCGGATCGAAACTCACAAAAAAAAACTACTTTAATATTCTACATCAAACGTAAACCATTTCGAAACTGCCCTTAACGTTACTAAAATCGAAAAGTTCTCTCTTATTTTCTCTGTGAGTGTATTACGGGAAATGTTTTCCTTTCAGTTTGTAAAGGTGGTTCTGGAATTGTGTAAGTGCAAGTTTTGTTTGTAAAAAATGACTGCTGAAATCTGAAGTGTATATTTGTGCTATACCAAACGATGTTGGGCGTCTTTAGAGAATTTTCATCGGAAAATGAGCTATTGGAACAGCCATCATGGTGAGAACCAGACACTCGGACTTTAAAATGAGCGCCGATCCTTAAATGGAGTTCATTCAATACATAAATATACGAAAAACGTTCATAAAAATATTCAATAATAATTCCTTTTGCTAGTTGTTATTTAAAAAAATTTTTTATATCTTTAAATTTCAAACAACATGCTTTTTTACTCGATATCATATTCTGATATCGCTTAGGTGTCTGTTGGGTCCGTAAGGCACTAATTTACGTAAGTTAGCTATTTTACTTCTCCGTATCTTTGAAAAATACCCCATCGATAGGAAATCAACAAGGGTTAAAACATTTATTTTGATCTTGTAACAAATTAATTTGGTTTTAATTTTTAAAAGTTCGCCTTAAAACGGGCTAATATATGAAATGGTTATTTTCCCTAATTACGCTTCTATCAGGTAAAGAAGCATGCTAGGTTTAAATGTTATTGATTGTAACGTTCTAGAGTTTTTTTTTAGATTAAGACCGGGCGGCCACCAGCTGAACACCGCCACTGAAATCGTAACGGAGCTGAGCGAAATCAAGCGACGTTGCTGAACTTCACTCCGCATTGGTTCGACTCTGTCTAGGTTCGGTTTTCAAGCTGACTCCGCTTCTCCCCCCCACGCTTACCACTCGTCTAAACGTATCATTTCTCGTTACCTAGGTTACGGTTTTAAACACATTAGTTCCTAGAATCCGTTACAGTAGGCCTAAATATTTAAACTTAAACGATAAAAACATGTTCATCAAACTGACTTAACTCCGGCTTCCGGTTGTCGTTCATCTTCATTCCACTCCGTTCGGTTCAGCTCCGCAGTACCGCTCTGCTTTTGATGGCTGCCCGCTTAATATTATTAATAAAAGAAAAATGACATTTTTTACCAAATTATTAGTCAATTACTCACATTTTACTGAATTATTTTTCACAAGACGAAATGAAAAAAAAACCACTTAACAATATGATTAAAACGATCCGAATTAAAATTAGATAAGTAGCTAGTCACCATTATAGTCACAAGAAAGTAAAAAAACTGCTGAAATGTGTTCATTTGTTTCTGAACGGATATTGCAAGCGCAATGGATCAAGAAGAATCTAGACTGAGAGCTTATGAAAAACACCGGCGTTTGACATTACAAACAAGGTTGCTTTGCAAATACTTTGCCTTTCATAACAGACGGTTACATTTAACCGTACCAGCAGTTAAATAAGCTGTCATGGCGCTAATTGTTGATGGTCCGGCGGCGTCATGAAATTTGCATCCCATAATTGCTGTTGAATAATCCGTCGCCGGTTTCATACGGTGCAGTAAGCCTTAATTAAAATAATTATATAGTATTTCACGACGGACAGAAAGTCGTTTGGTAATTTAAACGGAAATATCAATTAGACCTAATCGACCGCCATTATTGTTTACTTGGAATTAATTAAAATTTGTAATATGTTTTGTTCATTTATAATTACGTAATGCATTACCAATCAGTCGTTAAAAATAATAAATAGTTATAATTATAACCAAAAATGTAAAATAACAACAAATTATACTAACATATGTTAATTAGCGAAAGATTGTCATTTATGAATATTTGTAAGATAACTTTGATTTATTACGTAGAATTTTGTCTGGTTTACACTATTACTTAGTATATTTTCCTGCTAATTATTTATTTCTTGGTTCAGTGAAATCTACCTACATTCATCGTCAGCAAATATTATTTCGTTGTTATTTTTCTTCCTGAAGCCCTTTTTACGGTAAGACCTTATAACAGAAAGTTTGGGGTAATTTTATGAACATCAAAGTTCTTTTTTTCTTTTTCGCGATTTTCTCTTTTGTTTTGTAAAGGTCTTAAGAGTGATTTGATAATTCGCCAAGTAAATCTATATTTTCGTAAAAAGTATTTCTGTATAATTCTATAATTTATCTACGGCTAGGTGGTCTATGTGGGTAAGTCTGGTGCGCCTCTGAATTGCGTACATTGAATTCACTGGGAATATTTTATTGAATCTTTGAGAATACTTTTAAATATCTTTAAATGTATTCCTATATTTAATATTAAATATCTCTTAAGGTATTGCTATAAGAGCACTTATATTTATACTTTCCAAGTAGTATGTTTATCATTCCTTAGAAGAATTTGTATGATTCCTTGTGTGTATTTCTGTATTTATTGGTAATCTCATATTTTTCTTGCAGTGTTCCTAAAATTCATTTAGATTATGTTTGTAATTCAATAGGAGTATTCTCATAATTCCTTGAAAATATTCCTTTAATTATCCTGTATTTCTCTTTGCGAGTGTTTTTTTTTTATTATTTTGTCGAAATATTATTATTACTATTCTTTGAAAGTATTTCAATATATAATTTCATGTGAGTATTTCTGTAATTCATTGCTAATATTTTCAGACTCCTTAAAAGTTTTTATATCATTCGCTTGACGTATTCTTATCATTTCCTGTGCGTATTTCTACATTTCACTGCTAGTATTTTCAAATTTGTTAAGAGTTTTTCTATCATTCGCTTGACGTATTATCACTTCGTGTGAATATTTCTGTAATTCATTGCAAGTATTTTCCAATTTGTTAATAGTTTTTCTCATTCTCTTAAGATATTTTTATTATTTCCTGTGAATATTTTTGTAATTCTTTGCTAGTACTTTCAAAATGTTTGAAAGTTTCTATATCATTGGTTTGACTTATTCTTATCATTCCCTGGGAATATTCCTACAATTCTCTAGGAGTAATGCTAAGTATTACATGATTTGTGATTTAAGTATTAATATATTTACTTCTTGCACAACATTTCTAACAGCACATAGATTAAGAAACATGTGTGCTTGATGCGGTGTTTATTAAATCTTAAATTTATTATTTTTTTAAATTAGCAACACTCATTTCTGTTCGATCCTATATAAGAGTAAATATTAAACAAAATATAATGAACCGATTTCAATAAAAAAGACCCATTTCCCTATTTATGGTCGATAACTACTCTACCAAACTTTTTCATGAAATTATTGAACGTGAGAAAGTTTGAGTTATATTTTTGTAAAGTTTTTTACTTTTTAAGTGAGTATTTTATATGGAGTAAGTCCGATTTTCATCTCTCAGATTTGATTGTTAGACCCTGTCTATACGTTCGTAAATACAATATTCTTAGATATATAATCACAAACCAACACCTCATCAGGTCTTTAATGAAGGTAAATAGAGGCCGTCTGAAGCACATTAAGGTAGCACTGGATATGACCACTTCAGGGATCACTAACACTCGTGATCTTCAAGAGTGATCCAGATTGTAGGCTGTGCAATCGGTTTGAAGAGACTGCTAAGCTTGTAATCTTGGAATGTGAGAAACTTGAGATTAGGCGAAGAGCCATTTCTGGGCCTCTACAACCAGGTGATTAATCTGATGCCTAAGTCTCGTTGAAGATACAGGCATCGGTTTGTACAATAAGCCTAGTTCGACGTACAAGAAACTAAAGTCCGCATACTCCAATCCAATCTAAGTATACCATTTTTACAGACTTTGTTTTGTATTCAGTCAAATATTTTAGTCTCCAGAATTGTGCATAGAGTCACAGATGGACAAACGTTAATATGAACGATTCATGAAACCTAAAAACGGATCATCCATCAATACTTCACGTATCAATATTTCTAGGATCAATATTCTTAAGATTAATATTTCAAGGATACATTTTCTAGGATCAATATTTCAAGGACTAAGATTAAGTTTGTAAGGATCAATATTTCTAGGATTAGTAATTCAAGGATTAATATTTCTAGGATAAATATTTCAAGATCAGTACTTCTAGGATCAATATTTCAAGGATTTTTAAAATTAGAAAGGAAAATTTCACCCAGTGTATTACTTTTAGGCAGTGAAAATAAAGAGGAAATAGTACTGAGTACAATGTGTAAGTTATGGCTTAATTTCCTCTCTAATCTCGTGTTTCATGATTAACGATCGTTTCCGGTTTCACGGAAACCCGCTGTAAATAACGAATGACCAATTGCTTTTATTTCCTATTTCAACAACATTAATTGGCTGCAAATAAAAGAAATACAATTGCACCTATAAATTACGGTCTAAATAAAAATTTTAAACGTCGGGGGGATCACGGTTGCACTTAATTTAAAATGTACAAAATAATTTTGAAAACCGCTTTGAAGAAAATATTCTGTCATAGTTAATGGAATTAATTAATTACAATTTAAAAATTTTGCGTCGAAGTTGTGCAAACTATTTCAATTTATCCGCGAAAATTCCGGTTCTGTGATTATCGAGAAAAACGTTTGCCTAATTTAACACTATGTGGTTAGGTAATTTTTCGAAATCTTTTTTATGAGATTTTGCTCGAGTATTGTAATAAATAAAGAATCCTTATTCAGGTAGTGAATCACGTTTTAAATTAAAGCATTTACGACTTCAGAGTAAGGGATAAATAAATAAACGTTTACAGCTTTCGGGGTTGTATATTTTTTTTCTATTTACTCTGATTTGATACTGATTTTCCAATATACAAATTAAGATTTTTTAAGATAGGCCTATATTTTATTTTTTATGTAAATTGATTGGGAGGATATTCGTATAATGTGTTTGTAGCAGTTTTTGTTAACTAATTAACGTTGGAAAATTAAACGAGCAATTTGAGTTGATAAAGAAGCATGTTAAGGTTGAATTTTGTTGGTCGCACCCTTGTAGTGGATATGAAATAATTTGTTGAAAAACAAAATGGCGTCTGATGGAGAAATATGATATGTTTCAGGACATATGCTTGCATGATTTAATTAAAGTTTTTTGGTATAGAATCAGCAACTAAGTGTACCGTGTAGTTTTTACGTATAATAATTAGACGTTACACTAGAGTTATATAATATAATGTATATTACGTGGCTCGTACATGTTATGGAATTCCAAAACATTGCCCCGAGTAAAACGTGTAACCGGTTATATTTATGAATTGAGTGATTAACTAAATAATTTATTAAATACATGTGTATAATGAGGGCTCGCCAGGTATCACACAGCTCAGTTTGATACACCAATATACCGGTGTCATTCATTCCATCCGCACGGGTTGCTTAGTACTTTTAGAGTTAGACAAGCTATCTGCTGCCTCCACATGATTATGTAAAGTTATAAGTCAGTTCAAAACTTTTACGTATTACAGTGTATCAGTTATTTTTTTTACCTTAAAAAAATAAGTGTACTTTAATTTATATCTAATATATATTAATTATATTATTAATATGTATATATTAATATCTACATATTAATTAATCTACTCTAATTTATATTTAATCTAAGTATAATTTAGATTTATGTAAATTTCATATTTTATTTATTTATTCAAAAATTTACTGTAGATTGGGAAAGCACTGAGGTTTTTAAAATGTGTTTAGTCGAAATGTCAATCACTCTAAAACCACTACAGTTACTGCCGTAAGCTTTCCTACCCTTTTCAAAACGTTGATCCCTAGTCCTCATTAGTCTAACTAGCATAAATTATGAACGATAAGCAAAATGATATACACACACACACACACACACACACACATATATATATATATATATATATATATATATATATATATATATATATATATATATATATGTGTATATGTGTGTGTGTGTGTGTGTGTGTGTGTGTGTGTGTGTGTGTGTGTGTGTGTGTGTGTGTGTGTGTGTGTGTGTGTGTGTGTGTGTGTGTGTGTGTGTGTGTGTGTGTGTGTGTGTGTGTGTGTGTGTGTGTGTGTGTGTGTGTGTGTGTTAACAAAAATCTTTAATTTAATTTAAAACTTTAAAAAACCACCACGTTGGACACCCATTGGTAATATAAAATATGTTACAAATAAATAAATTTACACAGCAAAGAAGATTGACTTTTGATGATAACTAAAATTTATTCATTTATTTGAACACAAACAAAATATAATTTAATATACAGCCCTTCAGATTTGCAGAGATCTCTGTAAACAGTTAGTATTACTTTAAATAATTATACTACTACATTTACAGATTTACTTTTTAAATTCCCTGATTGTTGAAATTTGTAATTTATTTTATGATAATTCTTTAAATTTCTAAAATTATCTTCAATGTTTTTATGCTCGGGGTCTTTAATTACAACCAAAGTGAACCAAAGGTCTTTAAATTCACTTGGTAGTTACTTTACTTTTATTAACCTTACATGAATTACGCTATAATCTTTCTCTGTTGTTGGACACTGGAGTTGATTGATGTCGTTGTAGGTGTTTATCTCGATTCAACTGAAATTATCGAAATTTTTAAAAAAACTTCAATAGGCAACAGTTAATACAAAATAAACGAAACTTTTGCCTTAGGCTAACGTATAATTTAAACGAAGAAATTTAACTCTATTGAAAATTATTATTTAATTATAAAAAAAACTTTAATAAAACTCTTGACTTATATACATCTGCATAGTACAATCTGCTTGAAAAACTATTAATTCTAACGATTCTTGCGATTGACTACATGGTGCTCTGAGACAAACTTTCCCAGACGCAACTGTGGTGCGAAAGACTGCGAAACTTTGGGTTCACTCCATTTTAGAACTTCCCAGTGACACAATCTTATGCACAGCACAGTAACGAAAAGCCTATTATTCTAAATGCATTGCAGTTTTATAATTCTTTGAAAACTTAACGGAACACGGTTAAATTCCAACGTTGTTCTTTCTAATAGAATTTTTGCGTTTGTTAATTGGCGTTGCTCATGCCAATAAAGGCTCTCTATGTGAGAAAACTCAAATTTATGTACATTCCATTCGTTTTGTACTACAACTGATTGATGACTCATACCTGCCTTTAGGCACACCTGAATTATTTAAAAAGTTTTGAACACTAGCTACAAATCCAGTGCGAGTCTAACGCATCGTTATAATGTAGTGTGACGATAAATAAGTATCGCAGCTAGATTTAGAAATTTATGTAGCAATTTTCTGAAATTACATTAAGAAAGTTAGTCTTCAAAACTTTGTAGAATATTAGGGTGTGCCTAATTAACAGGTGCGAATCATAAATCTGTTAGCATACAATAGGAATGAAATTTTCATAAATTTGAGTTCTGTCATGTAGAAGTGTTTTGTTGACATTAGCACCGCCAATTAACAAAGTCATAAATTCAATTATAAAGTTTTACGACTTCTTGCAATCGTTAGACGACAAAAACGGTTATGTTTCCAAAGAATTAGAAAGCTAAAATCTAACTGTAGTTTTGAATGGCATGCTTTTTGTTGCTTGTTGTTCATAAGATAATGGTATTGTGTCAGTGAAAAATTAATAAAAAGGAGTGCTTCTGAAAAGTCTCAGTCTTAGCCGGGAAAAGATCTCTAGCACCATACAGCCAGCGTGAGAGTCCTTTAGAATTAATAGTATTAAAGTAGATTAAAGTATACAGATACTTGTAAAAGTAAAAATGTTTTATTAAAGTTCTTGGGAATAATTAATTATTAAATTTGTATAGAGGTAAAGTGCTTTGTCTGATTAGAAACTAAACAAGAGCTCAAGTATTTTTATTTTTGTATTAATTGTCACCATTTTAAGTGTTTTTTTAAATCATCATTAACTTAAGTTGCATCGAGAATATGGATCTAGCGTCATTAATTAATTTCAGTACCCAACTAGAGAAAAGACAGTAGTGTAATTCAAGTAAGATTAATAACAGTAAAGTTACTACCAGGAAACTTTGAAGAACTGTAATTATCTTATATTTTAATTAGAGGGTGTGAGCATTATATCAATGATCACAATTTTACAAATTTAAAGAAATTACAGACATAAAATATTGTTATAAATTTAAACAAGTTGGTAATTTAAAAAGTAATTTTATAGAGTTAGTAGTATAATTACTGAAAGTGATAATAACAGATTGCACAAATTTCAGCATACCTAAAAAGTACAGAAGTTAACGTTTTTTTTTTTTGTTTGTGTTTGAATAAATATCAATTTTCATTAAAGGCGAAATTTGTTTACTGTATAAATTATTTATTCGTAAATATAATTTTATGTTGTAAAATTGACGCCCAAAGTTGTGGTTCTTTAAAGTTAAATTTAAAATTAAATTAAATTGATAAATATTTTTATTACATAATTTAATTATATATATATATATATATATATATATATATATATATATATATATATATATATATATATATATATATATATATATATAATTAAATATATGCGCTAATATAATAGCCAAATAAATCTAGAACAACGTACGCAAAATGTAAGCTATGTGATTTAATCTTAAGGTTTCGTTATTTAATGATCCAACGTGACTGTGACTTGAAACTCCCGGCATGTAACAAAGCCCTTGGGGCCGATACATTTAACTTCGTAATCGGACATGATGTTTTAATAAGTGTTAACTTTGCCGACTTCATACTGCTTGTTAGTTTACTGAAAGGAACAGAAATACCGTTAGCGCCATCGGAAGATTGTGAAGCTAGGCTGTGTTACGTAAAAATTGTTTCGGACATAGAGAATTCTAGTTTCAAGGTTGTTGATCCTTCAACTTTGAACCTAAAAAAACGGCGATAATTTAAAGTTTTTAAGGTTGAACTTCTCGAAAACCTGTTGCTTAAAAAAAATTAAAAGAGAAACATGTTTACATTTTTAACGGAAAAGGAAATAGTGTTTTGACGATTACTTTAATTTGGAGTGTAATTGAGATATCTAAAATATACGTAAACACAATCCAAATATTTTGTTGTTGAAAATAACAAATAAATTAATTGTGTTTTCGATATTGTATTGATAACTCTCATATTCTTGAGATACAGTAAAAATTATTATTTAGGTTTGGCTTATACATTAAAAAATCTCCCCTGTGTGTGTGTGTGTGTGTGTGTGTGTGTGTGTGTGTGTGTGTGTGTGTGTGTGTGTGTGTGTATGCGTCAGTTTCCAAAAAGCTGTAATTTAAAATATTAAAAAAATCATAATTTTTTATCTTGCACATTTTGTAAACATGATGTTTTACAATCACAATTTAAATTGGCGTTACTAGCACTAAATTTTCAAGTTTGAGTGAGCAGTTAAAATTTTGTTTTCAGTTCACCGGTTGATCTATACGATTTTTACTGTACTAATCACACGAAAAACATTACCATAAAACGACCTGCAGAATATATTTTACGACGGTCCCACTGTAAATTGCTAATATAATATTCAGGAATTGACATCACTTAAACTTCTCACGCAATAAACAGGGGTTGCTAACGAGCCGGATGGGTTAACTCACCCTCTCCTTTACCGCCGCCACCGCACCTGAACAAGCCAAGTTCTTTTTGCAGAATAAATCCACCGCTCTTCTGCGACTGACTTGTAGGAAATTCGTTGGATAAATGGAATTTAAAGTCAAAATAAATGCATAAAATGTAACACAAACGGGAAACAACATCATTGAAAATGTTTTTCGTGTTTAGTAAAGTTAAAAAAAAAATGGACAACAATAAGCATTAAAAATTGGAAAATTGAGAAAGAGGACAATAAGAAAGACAGAATCTCTTAAAATTTATTTAGGTCTCTTCGGTTTTCTACTGAGCTTTAAAATCAATATACTTCAAATAAAGATGTGTTATGGATCTACTATATATAGTATGACTGATACGCATAAAAAATTCCACTAGCATTTTTTGAAAAAATACGTCTTGTAATTTTTTAAATTTCCAGTTTAAATCGATTTATAATCATTAAAGTTTTTAAAATGAACACATCTTTATGCAGGCCCTACTATTTGTGTGAAAGAAAATTATAAACACGTTATAACAGCACAATATAACTTGTACAACTTTATATTCTTGAAGTGAGTTAAAAAGTACAACAGTAAGCTAATGATTTTTAAAGCATTCGTGGCTGGGTGCTATGATCTCGGGTTATTAATGAAAGGAACGCGAGTTCGAAACCGGATATTTCAGGTAAGTTTTTTTACATTTAATATGTATTTGTTTAAAGTTAAGAATATGAAAAAGTTTTAAAATAATTATTTACATTATAATTAACACTATTTTACTACAAATCCAACGTCTAGAATAAAATTGTTTATTGCGTTTACTATTGCATAGCCACATTGTATACAAATACAATAACGAACGCCGTTATACTACATGCTTAGCCCAGCCCGTCCAGTTAATTATTACAGTATTAACATTTGGATATATTGTACAAGACTAATTGTAATGGATTCATTTTCGTTGATATCAGTTGTATATAATTTTAGTTCTCAACATCAGTAATTCAATTGAACCAATACGAACCACAAATGTACAGTGATTATGTAAACTTTTAACGATTTTACTTATGTCCTACAAAAATATAATTATATCCGTCAAAAACAAAATAAATCTGTTTAAATTTGCTTTAGTATTAGTCGATTACTAAAATCAAAATACTGTACTTAAGTGCTTTTTAAATTTGCCATGATATATCCACGTATCAAGTAATAACAATAAACTTCTTTAATATGTTAAAATTATTTTCATCCACTATACGGTTATGAATAGCATCCGAAACAACACAGTGCAAAAGTACGTTTCAACGATTTATGTTTATGGCGCTGTCTTGTATATTTCTCGTAGTTCAAAAACCTTAAAGGAAAATAATAACTACTATCACAGCATATCAAATATAACAGTCTTACTTCACAACTATTTCGAATTTGAAACCATTTATAAAATGTTTCCAGATAGAGTGTGTGTGCAATTTGGCGATTAATTTGGCAACAGTGTACGGTTAAATGCAACATTGTTTTGTGCTAATAAATTTTACCCACAATGCATTGAATCTGTCCGTCAAACCTGGGCGATTTATTTCAGTAAACACGCAGTGCAAAAGGTGCGACCGTTTTGACTGTGGGATATATATCACAGAGGGTTGTGAAATACCCCAAGCATTCTGTTCCGCCCTGTGGCATCGTTTTAGGGTTGTTAACTCATGCTAGTAGGTTTATATTGCTTTGGGGACCGTATATTGTGTTCCCAGTAGATATAACAGGGTTTTTAAGGAGACATGTTTGTTCGTAAACTAATATTTTTTTAATCCATTATTAATGGATGAAATATAGTTATATGTGATTTTGTTGCATGTAATTTGCGTTGAAATCTTTATAAAATTGCATTTAAAATTTTCAAATTCAAGTCTACAAGAAAGAAAATTATTGAATACCCATTATGATGGTGAAATTAGATTAAAAATAAAAATGTTATCAAAAAAGTCTTATTAATTTCAGCGATACGTGACAAATAAGCATTAGTTGGTCGTCCGACATTTCTATTCATCTCCTGATCCTTCGCAGTTAAGTTAAGCTTGCCTCAACTTGTTCATGAGAAGGCTGATAACCTAATCTTATTAGTGGTGTTTGCACAAACCAAGACAGTATAGATTTTGTCACCTTCCAAGAGTCTTGTGTTGAGAAAGTGCAATAAATGTATAAATTAATTACCGCGTGAGTACATGCATGGCTTTTATGTGAAATATGTAAATCTTAAAGGCCATTTTAATACGTGCCCACTACCTTGAATTTATAATGCCATAAGTAATAGGTATATAAAAACGTTCTGGAGAAAACGATTGTTTCCGTGTAATATTGTTTGATAGGACTTAAAAATATAATCGCGACTCACGCCTGTCTCGCTGCCTTGATGGAAAATAATCCTTCGTCTTAAACGTTTTTGAAAATTTGATTTTACCATTCTAATCAGCGTTTAAATCTGCGTAAATTAGTAGACTATTTAAAATTTTGAAACTACATTTTCAATACGAAAATGAACCCTGGTGGAATATAGGCATATAAAATGCAGATATATGCCTATAAGAAAGTTAAAAAAAAGATAATATAAACTTTATGAATTAAAGGAATATGAGTGAGCAGGTGAAAATGTTTGAAGACGTAACAAAATAGTTGTTTCTATATGCATTTCAAAGGGGTTTGTATGAATTTGTATGTTAGAAGGTTTTGGGAAGAAAAGGAAGTTTGGAGACAAGACAATGAGCTCTTTGGAGAATTTGGAAAGAGGAAAGAAGTTTGACGCAGGCCGAGGAACGCCTTCGGAAAATGTGGGAAAAGAAGATGGGTTTAAGGCAGGCCTAAGAACTCCTCAGAAAATTTGGGAAGAGAAGAGAGGTTTAAGGCAAGTCAAGAAACTCTTCAGAAAATTTGGGAAAAGAAAAGAGGTTTAAGGCAGGCTAAGGAGCTCCTAAAAAAATATGGGCAGAAAAGAGAAGTTTAAGGCAAGCCAAGGAGCTCCTCGTAAAATATGAAAAAAGAAGAGAAGTTTAAGGCAGGCCAAGATGTTCTCAGAGAATTTGGGAAGAGAGGTTTAAGATAAGCCAAGGAGCTCCTAGGAATCTTTGATAAGAGCAGAGCAGAGATCTGTGTCGGTCTTAATAAAAATAATCAAAGACTGCTAAAAGGTTTTCTTACGGGGCATCAATCTTGACGTACATCTTAGGAATTTTGGCTTAAAAGAAGACGCAACTTGAGATAGTGCGTGTAGGAAGAGGAAACGTCTATCATCTGCTGGTAAACTGTGGGGCGTTGCTACAAGAAGAGTTAGTATTTTGGAAAATTATATCAATTAGAACTGAAGGATATACCTACCTTGAATTCCGTAAAAATCCTAGATTTCATGAAATGACCAGGACCGAAGAAGATTCCATAAGTGAGTGTCTCATGAAGTACGTCTACATCGTAGTAGTACATCTACGAACTCCTAAAATTCATTTATTTACGTTTTGAATTTTTACGGTTTTTAATGGCTGTCATTTTGAAACTGTGTAACGGAATAGTGTGGTAACAAAACTGTTCAAGCATCAAAATTATCAAAGTAGATATTTATGTTACAATAGAATAGGACCAAAATTTGAGAAAGCTAATCGAGTCACAGAAGTTTTTGAACATTCAAACAGTAACTGTTTGGCGCGGGATCCGTAGCTATTGGGCCGTATTGTTTCTTTTTTCTCAAAGAAAAAATGGAGACTGGAAATGGCGTGATATTGTTCTGTGAAATTTACATTACAATAGTGGAATGATCTCTACTGAATAGTTTCGATTGGGAAACATGTGGTTTCAAGTCATTCTGCGCCTGAAATTATTGCATTCTTGACAGAAAATTTTTTGTGTGTTTTACTTCACGCGACGCCGATAAGGATTTATCGATTGTTAAATTAGAGAAGTCGACAAATCACGAACAGTATTATAACTAAAGCCAAGGTTGGAAAACAAACTCAATTCGACGATGAGAAAGTACATCAAAATGTCGTACAGCTGACAATAAATGTGCCAGAAATCGTCTCGGGGGAATTTAATAGATATTATTTTCCACACAAGTGTAGTTACGTTCCACACAAGTGTAGTTACGTTCACACACGCACGCACACACGCAAACAGGATTGGCGCACTCTTAAGTTCTCCGTACTGCATCTTACCTTGTTCGCTACATAACCTTGTTCTCTGTCATAAAACCTCTGATGAAAGAGCCTTACAGAAACAAAAATCTTGCATTTCCAGTGCCAACCTAAAAAATATTATACTGAGAAAAAAACACGGTTTTGTAACACAAAACAAACTTTAAACAAGTTTTACATTGTATGTTTAATTAAAGAACTCTGAAATGTTGATTTTTTTAACACTTAACTATACTAAGTGTAAATTTAAAATACAATTTCAATTTGTCCTTCTCTACTTTGTCTGCCTTCTTTTTGTTCAAACGTTGGAGAAGTTCTTGTTAGCGCCGGTCAAAAAGCACACAAACCCTCCCTTCTTGCCGCTAAAACTTGACGTCCCTACCTCCTCCCAGTTCCGTTTTTCATTAACGGAAGGATCACGTAAGTGGGGCAAACACTCCAAGCCTCTTCGACCGTAAGCTGTAAACTAATTATACAGGGTGCGCTGATGGACCACCTTTGCTGACATAAATATATCCGAATTTTCTCAATTGATACACTCGGAATAATATAATTTAAAAAAATTAATTTTTTTAAAGAACATAAGCAATATAAATTTTTGCTATTTTTCTACAAAATAAAAAGAAACTAATTAGATTAATCATCATAATTGTTAACCCAATTTACCTTGATGTACATTTCTGTGACCTTCCTAGAGGGACGTGAACCCGTTACTTCTGTTTGATATCCCTCTGAAGATGGTATCTGTGTACCGAAATATACAACAAAATTAAGTAATTTAACTAATTGTTTTCCTGTTTATATCAAAATTAGTTTCTTTCCATTTTGTATGAAAGAAGTTTCCTTGGGCATATTTGCTTAAAATCGGTTTATCATATTAAGCAAACAACCAGGGGTCCCGTGCGAAATTTTGCACTATGAAGGTGAATACAGTCTTTTATATAAGCGAAGTCGTTGGTGTGAGGTCGGTTGTTGGAAGAGAAAACATGTTTAAAAAATAAATCGAAAAGCGTTCGATTAACAATAGATCAATATATGATCGAAGGGGAAATCACAAATATATTTGTGTAAAAACAGTGTCCAAAACATGTGTTTGGTATTCGAAATGCTTGTCCCGGCTTGTACGACGGGCAGGGATAGGAGACTGTCAGTAGGGCCACATAACCTGTACGGTTAATGACTTTTAAGTAAATATTGAAATTGTTATAATCAAGTTATGTAAAAGTCGCATTTGTAATGGCACTGTCTTTTCGTGATTCGTAAAATGTACAACATATTGTCTGATTTATGATGCCGCGCATGCGTGTCCATGCCTTTTTGCCTGCGACAGTTAAAAGTGTCTTTTATGTTAACATTTTCCACAAACAGAACGTTTTAGCGCAAAATCGTTTTGCAATGTCAGAAGCCGGTTAAAAAATCTTTCTAGAGATACCTTATTTATGCCTGTACGAATAGTGTGTGCTGAGAAAAAGGAACGTTGACTAGAGAAATAATATACATGATGTGTATGAAAGTTTATTACTAAATTCATTAAATGAAAAACAAACTCGACGACAGTCATTGTTCATTTGTATAATTTGGTCGATGAGGCAGAGACACAGGTCAGTCTGCTGCGCTCTAAACTGCGCACCTCAAGGTCATATGTTCTAAACCTGTATTGCGATAAGCTTTATCCTATGCATTAACACTGATCTATCCTCATAAATCTAACCGGCATAAAGTATGGACTTTAAGCAAAACAGTCTTTTGTGTCTTATCTGGCACGTGATTAGAGTTAGAAAACTTCATGTGTGGCAAATCCTGATGTACCTCGTTTTGAGAAATTGATCGGTTTGCTTATAAATACCAAACTGGTCTTTTTGTGGGATTGCAATCTAAACTTTTTATTTAAATATTTAGGCAAATATATTATTAAATATTTGAACGAATTTTTATCAAAATCCTATGTCAATTTAAAAAAAATATATTTATTTTTACATATATTATTATTTTGTTTTATTAAAACTCTAAGTCAACTTTCATATTATTATATCATATGTTTTTACATTTATATTAATTGATGTATTTATATTTTTTTAAAATAAAAATCTTTTGTCATTTTTAAGAAAATATTATTTTTTATTATTTATTTATTTATTTCCATTTATTACTTCATGGTACGAAATTTTACTCATGAGAAGGACCTATAGGGGGCATTAATACCCGTACATAGGATGGTCCTAAAAAAAATATTATTTTTTTTAGATTTAAACAATTTGTAAGACTTACCTCACATACAAATATATTATAAAATATTTGATTAATTAATGCGATTAAAAATATAACATGTTGCCACAAAACACTAGAATAGTATTTTTGTTTTCTGACAATTTATTTACACAAACTACACTAAAAAGTTATTATTCAATCTCTAAATTAATGATCTCACTTTTAAACTTTTTTTAGCACTTTATTGTTAACTTCCAAACTTTTAAGGCTATTTGATAATTCATTAAAATACTTTATTGCTTAATAAGTATAGCTTTATTGACTTATAGTTAAAGCATGAAACGGAAGCTGAACACTTTTCAGACGCGTATTAAATACTTTCCCATTATATTCTGTTTTAAGTTTGTTATATTCATATAAAATAAGTTTGATGACAAAGAATTACTTAATATCCAATGGTTTATCTACATCTTGACACAATTTTTATGTTATATATTTTATGTATTATGTTTGTGTGTTATATATTTTATGATATGTATTTTTTTTTTTTTTGAAACCATCACAATTAAACATATACTGCTCGATTGTGATGGTTTTCAAAATGTGCATGTTATGTGTGGTCTGAGCAACTGTTTGCAGACGATGTTGGCAGATAGTGCCTCGGCCGTTGACCGGGTTCTAGACTTCCTTCATCGTCTGAATGTTTTAAATAAAATTTAATTTATATAGTTGTTATTTCTTGTGTTATATTATTTATTTATTTTATCTAAAAACTTTATTTTTGTTATGTTTATGCATAGTTTTACGAATTGTTATTAAATTTTATTCATTATTTATTGTTATTTAGTTCTTAAGTGTAATATATCTATATCTGTTATCTAAATTTTTAATGTATTTTTACTGTTATAGTTTGTTGTTGTTGTTTTGTTGTTTTTGTTGCTTTTTTCTTAAGTAAAATTTTGTTTAATTTTTTTGTATATATACTTTCATTTTTCGTGACGGCGATGATAACCTGAACGGTTTTTCGCCGGAAAAAAAAATGATATGTATTTTTATGTAATTATATTTTACAATTTAATATTCGTATTTATTTTAATATTTTTTTACATTACTAAGAAAGAATCTTAAGGAAAATTGTTTTAAAGTAAGAAGAAAACGGAAATATGGGTAAGCGAAACGCACATGTCACATTTTGTCGAAAGGGGTAATTTATTATACCCCAACTCTGTGCGCAGGTACATTGGTACGGCAATTTTCTAAATCGCAAATAAAATTGAGCACTCCGTCCACGGATTATGTTGCTTCTGTTTCAGTTTGGAGAATTGTGTACGTGGATTGCCTATACAGCGCCTTAAACCCGAGATTGGATGACGCATGTGCTTGTAAGCCTCTGTTTGGTCAATAGATAGGTCTAATACCACAATAGGCAATCATTTTGCTCAAGTACTTGTACATATGAACGCCCCTATAGCGTTAAAACAATAGTTTTTCAATTTACAAACACAATATAATAATCAATATAATAATGTAAAATTAGAGATATTACAAGTAAATATTGAATATTTGTAAGTGCTGCATTTTTTTTTTTTTTTTTTTTTTTTTTAGATAAATCATGTTATTTTTTCTAAACCTAATAAAAAATTTCACTTCAGAATACGAATTGCCAATTTGTAATTGGGCTTCAACTTTGTCACCCCTACATGCAAAAAAAAATGGTTTTTCGTTGGATTTAGATGTGTAGCCATTTATCGAGCGAGGCATAGTCTCTATTTCAACTCGACCGTTCGAAAATTGGTTTGTCTGTTTGTTTGTTACTCAGTTTTGACCAAACGCACTAACCGATTGTTTTGAAATTTGGTACGAAGGTACCTTGTGTAAAGCCCGTACAAAGTGAATGTTAAGATTTGTTTTTCTTATTGACTTCCCTTTCAAGATGACGGCTTCTAATTTACAATAACGAGAGTACGCAGTTTTAGCCAACTGCGCTGACCGATTGTTTTGAAATTTTATATCTGAGTACCTTATATATAGTTCAAATGACTTATGTATAAGAGTTTTCCCCATCTACGTATTTTCAAGATGGCAGATTCTAATTTAATGATGACGGGTGTACACAGTTTTGGCCAAACGCATTGACCGACTGTTATGAAATTCGGTATGAAGGTCAAAACCCTTATACGATGTATTGTATAAAGGTTTTTATAAAACCCGTACGATGTATTGTACGATTTTGTGTCTTTACTTCCGTTTCAAAATGGCGGCCTCTGATTTGTAAGGACGTGTGTATGCAGTTTCGGTCAAGCGCACCAACCGATTGTTTTGAAATTTGAAACGAAGATACCTTGCAAAAAGCACAAATAACGTGTGTGTATGTGTGTGTGTGTGTGTGTGTGTGTGTGTGTGTGTGTGTGTGTGTGTGTGTGTGTGTGTGTGTGTGTGTGTTGTGTTTTGTCTGTCTGTCTGTCTGTGTGTGCGCGTGTGTGTGTCTGTGTCAATGTGTGTGTGTGTGTGTGTGTGTGTGTGTGTGTGTGTGTGTGTGTGTGTGTGTGTGTGCACGCGTTTGTGTGTGTATTTGTTTGTGTGTGTGTGTGTGTGTGTGTGTTTGTTTGTTTGTGTGAGATAGATAGAGAGAGAGAGATAGAGAATATTTTACGGTTTTAATCAAACACAGTTTCTTTCTATTCTCTCCGTTTCAAGATGGCGGGCTCTGATTCAACAATGAGAGTACAGTTGCTGGTTTTTTCCTGTAATACTGGCTGAACGGCAAAATCTATCACAATTTTGACCGCTTAACGGAGAAAGATTTCCAGTAAAGTTGGTCCAGTAATATTTTTCGTAAATATTACGAAAAATGTGTACAGGTAAGAAAAATATTACCGCTAATATGGTAACCGGTTAAATTATCGTGGAACACTATTATATTAATGAAGAGTATACTGAGAGGTCTACTGTTCTTTGAACTACTAGTTCCTGTCATTTCAGTTCAGTACTGTTCAATACACACCGATATCCATTTAACAGGTTCAAAATGGCGAACATTCCATATGTTTAAAAATTAATACATTTTTTAAAATTCGTTTCAACAATCATATCCAGCATTTTAAATTCCATTAAAAACTCAAAATTCAACCTGAAGGCAGTATGGGTTCCTTTTTGTATTTTCAGTGTTGGGCTATTTGAAAAATTTAAGTAGGCCTACTAATTCTTAATTAAGGTTCTTAAACTTAATTCTGATTAAGGTGGTGAGATTATGTATTCAAAAAATTTGTGAAAAACCTGTACGTTTGCTTGCAGCACGTCAAGGAGACAACACGCCTGGATTATAAATAAATTAAAATTTTTAAAAATAATATTAAATATTTTGCAAAACATTACGTGCACAATATAAAGTGAACTTGGAATATTTGCTAATTTTGAATTCAGTTATACATTTGCCTTATGGTATTTAGATATGTGTAGGATAACATGTATTAGTATAACCTAGTGCGCTTTGTAATTCTGACTTTGTAAAATTCATTTTGTGTACAGGATTTCAACTAACCCAGTGATTAAAACTTGTTTAAATATTACAAATTACACCTGGAAAGTATTTCTTGAGTTATGTAAAGGAGCAATTGAGTGTACCTACAATTGCATATTAATAGTGTCTAATCATAAAACTGAACTAAAAACTAGAAGCAATTTTTACTTAATAGTGATTTCGTTTTGTTTCAGGAAGTTCTAAACAGAGCCACCTTTGAAGTATAATGAAAATAACTCAAAGAAAGGTAGTAACATAGTTGTTTGATTACTTATTTTACTTTAAAAATATATTTTCTGTCTAGGGAAAAACTAAATTAGCAAATAATTTTATGAATTTTAAGTTTAAGGAATCAGATTAAAAGAGGTTATGGCGTTTTAAGGGTAAACAAAGTGGTGTGAGGCACAACCCCCATCCAACCTTCAAAGCGCAACCTCTTTGTACAACATTCAGAATGGCTTAATTAATTTCCATCAAGGGGTTATTAGGAATTAATGAAACCATGTATAATTCAAAACTGAACGTTACAAACAAGTACGAATCTTGCCGTGGGGGAGGGGTGCTGGATTACAAATTTATCTGTTTTAATAACACGGAATGATGAAATTATTTATGGGGGTGGAGTTGAAATTTGTTGAAAGAGCGAAGCACAGTATCTGACTCAAATTGACTTTCGAAATTTGGTTTGTGTGTCACTTTTGGCCCAACGTTTTGACCGATTGTTTTGAAATTCGGTACGAAGGTGCCTTGTTTCAAGCCCATACCGACTTGTGTGTAAGACATTTTTCATTCATTTATATTTGAAGATAACGGTCTTACATTTAATAACAGTCTTGGACGAGTGTAATTGTTTCTGAAAAACTTAAAATAAAAACAAATAAGCACTTACAAAATGTATTTTCATTCATTTGGAAAATCGGTTAAAAACTGAAAGCATGAACCGTTTGTATATTAAAAACAGAAGCGTTATTTCCCTTAGCTCTTGAAGACAGGAGAAAGTTAAGTGGAGGTAGGGTGTAGACATCAGGTGTTCAGTGAAGTAAGAAATTAAATTATACCGGTCTTTAATAAAACTGTTTTCTTGTAAGAGCAAAAAACCGTCGAGTAGTCGATCGAAATTAACTTGTAAAAATTTTGTTTTTAAAAATACGGTTTGACATCTATTAATAAAATTACTAAATAGAGCTTGTACCCGTGTTTGCTACGGAATTCATTTTTAACTCTTTAAAAGTGAATAATTTTTTACTCCCGGTATGGCAAATGTTTTGAGAGTAAAGTAATTAAAATGAACAGCTGATGGTCGAAACAGCTGGTTATCACAAAAATGCCAGTCATTGAGTTATAATAATATTTATTACAAAATAATGCTACTTGTCCATAGGTAGAATACTGAAAGGCAAGAATGGAATTAATATTAAACAAAACAATGGTAAAATTTAGAAGTTCAAAAAGTTAAAATGAATAAAAGAAGTGTAATATTATTACTTATAAATTTTGGTAATAGTAACAGAAACTATAATTATACAGGAAGTTCCGTATTTGGTACAAAAAACATAACGTATAAGACCGATGGTGACGTCACAACCAAAGCGATACTATATTTTTTAAGTGAATACTTCTTTACGTCCGGTACGGCAAATTTTGTGGTGCGGTGAAATCGAATTGAGAGTTACGCAATTAAATTAAGGTTGAATTACGGTGCTTAAGGTAATTGAAGTGAATATTTCTTTACGACCGGTACGGCAAATTTTGTGGTGCGTTGAAATCGAATTGAGAGTTACGCAATTAAACTAAGGTTGAATTACGGTGCTTAAGGTAATTGAAGTGAATATTTCTTTACGACCGGTACGGCAAATTTTGTGGTGCGGTGAAATCGAATTAAGAGTTACGCAATTAAATTAAGGTTCAATTACGGTGCTTAAGGCAGTTGAAGTGAATATTTCTTTACGACCGGTACGGCAAATTTTGTGGTGCGGTGAAATCGAATCGAGAGTTACGAAATTAAATTAAGGTTGAATTACGGTGCTTAAGGTAATTGAAGTGAATATTTCTTTACGACCCGTACGGCAAATTTTGTGGTGCGGTGAAATCGAATTGAGAGTTACGCAATTAAATTAAGGTTGAATTACGGTGCTTAAGGTAATTGAAGTGAATATTTCTTTACGCCCGGTACGGCAAATTTTGTGGTGCAGTGAAATCGAATTGAGAGTTACGCAATTAAATTAAGGTTGAATTACGGTGCTTAAGGTAATTGAAGTGAATATTTCTTTACGCCCGGTACGGCAAATTTTGTGGTGCAGTGAAATCGAATTGAGAGTTACGCAATTAAATTAAGGTTGAATTACGGAGCTTAAGGTAATTGAAGTGAATATTTCTTTACGACCGGTACGGAAAATTTTGTGGTGCGGTGAAATCGAATCGAGACTTACGCAATTAAATTAAGGTTGAATTACGGTGGTTAAGGTAATTGAAGTGAATATTTCTTTACGCCCGGTACGGCAAATTTTGTGGTGCGGTGAAATCGAATTGAGAGTTACGCAATTAAATTAAGGTTGAATTACGGTGCTTAAGGTAATTGAAGTGAATATTTCTTTACGCCCGGTACGGCAAATTTTGTGGTGCAGTGAAATCGAATTGAGAGTTACGCAATTAAATTAAGGTTGAATTACGGTGCTTAAGGTAATTGAAGTGAATATTTTTTTACGCCCGGTACGGCAAATTTTGTGGTGCGGTGAAATCGAATTGAGAGTTACGCAATTAAATTAAGGTTAAATTACGGAGCTTAAGGTAATTGATGTGAATATTTCTTTACGATCGGTACGGCAAATTTTGTGGTGCGGTGAAATTGAATTGAGAGTTACGCAATTAAATTAAGGTTGAATTACGGAGCTTAAGGTAATTAAAGTGAATATTTCTTTACGACCGGTACGGCAAATTTTGTGGTGCGGTGTAATCGAATTGAGAGTTACGCAATTAAATTAAGGTTGAATTACGGTGCTTAAGGTAATTGAAGTGAATATTTCTTTACGACCGGTACGGCAAATTTTATGGTGCGGTGAAATCGAATTGAGAGTTACGCAATTAAATTAAGGTTGAATTACGGTGCTTAAGGTAATTGAAGTGAATATTTCTTTACGCCCGGTACGGCAAATTTTGTGGTGCGGTGAAATCGAATTGAGAGTTACGCAATTAAATTAAGGTTGAATTACGGTGCTTAAGGTAATTGAAGTGAATATTTCTTTACGACCGGTACGGAAAATTTTGTAGTTTAGTTAAATCAAGTTGAGAGTAAAATTAAAAACTGACAAGTCGTCAACCTCATTTCAAGTTGATCCCGGATACCCCTGTAAACAGAGTCATTAATAAGTCATTTCAAAGGCGCGTTGTCGCTATGTACCATTATTATTATTATTATTATTATTATTATTATTATTATTATTATTATTATTATTATTATTATCATCATTATTATTATTATTATTATTATTATTATTATTATTATTATTATTATTATTATTATTATTATTATTATTATTATTATTATTATTATTATTATTATTTTTGTAACGATTTGACATTATTTTATGTTATTATTTCATAGTATTTTGTCTGTGTTCTTTCCTTACAGCTCCTCCAATAGATCAATTCCCAACAGAAATGCTCTAATTACAAAATAGCGAAACGTTGAATTATTGACACACAATCTTTTCTATAGCGAGATATTTAAATATATCATGACGTAGAAACCGCAATTTATATAGATTTTTTTGTACGGGTATTTTTTAAATTAATTATGAAATTCGGACGCCAAATTCAGGTCTCCGGCCGCAAAGCAGTATCTGAATAAATAATTTCCGCATGAACATATTTTATTTACTTTTGAAGTGTTTAAAATTAAACAACACAAAGCTGAGTGAACTGTAATTACGGGAAATGTTAATTAAAACACCATTAATTAAAATACTTGTTTGCATTCGTCATAGCCAACCCTTCAATATTTCAATATTAATAATTAAAAAGTACTTAATGGTTGGGATTATTTGTTATTACTGTATGTACAGTAAGGGTAAATAGTGGTAATAAAGCATGTCATCAGTTTAAATAGTGCGGAGTATTTCTGGTAATTCAGTGTGAAATATTCTGTTTGTTAACGATATTCCACGCCCCTTGCGACGTATTATTAAACCGTAATAAGTCTTATTTTGTTTGCATATATTAGAGCTTTGTTTTTAAAAAGAATTACCATTGGAAATGAGCTATTGGAGCGGATATCGTGGTAAAACTATTCGGTGCCCGGTACCTTAAAACGAGTGCCGATCAATTAATACATGAGGCATCGTTAAATTCTTATATATATATATATATATATTAATATGATATATTATCTTAATAAAAGAAAGTGTGTGTGTGTGTGTGTGTGTGTGTGTGTGTGTATAATAATATATATATCAATCATAATAATTAACATAAAAATATCAGTATCAGGAATTTGCAAACGTAATTATAAGGTTAAAGATGTAAGTATACCCTTAAAATGTAAATTGTGTGATACTACAAAAGATACCATATTAATATTTGTTCACTTAGAGTTACAGCATGTTCCAAGATCACCCACGACACATGGAGTAGTATCTCATTCTAGTCCCCAATTCTTTGTTGCGTGCATAAAAATCAGGAGCAAACAAATGTCTGAACGTTTTGGCGTTTGTGTTTTGTTGTAGTTGTGGTGTATGTTGGATAAAGACCTTGAGACCTTGAAGGGTACAGAAAGTCCAAAATAATATTTCTTAGAGGACCCAAGACACCTTTCCTTCCAGATATGTTCCCAATTTTAGCCTTTAAATTTCTCACCATACTCCACGAGACTGTGACAAAACTCGTCAGTCGTAGATGATCACAAGGTTGAAGTCGGACTCGAGGACGTATTGGTGGTGGTAGTGAATATTCCTGATTGTTTTTATTACAGGTAGGAGAAGACGTAGATTCGAAAGGAAGAGGAATACAGAATAACGAGTAATTGGTCGATATCATTAGGATAAGTTCAAGTTCTGAATGTATGTTGGGCGTTTGCAATACTGAAGTGGTGATCGTCTGGTTAATGAGTCCTTTCGTAGACAGCTGAAGTGAGCAGCTAATAGCCCCGCTCAGCTGAGATCCCATAGAGATCCCACCGTACCTCTAGCTCATACTACTCTCACACATCTACTCAAGACACACACACACACACACACACACACACTAACTGCAAAGCGTAAGACGATATGTGCTGCAGCACAAAGAATGAACAACCAAATCGCTCCGGAAAACATGACGCAACTCTTTCTTGCTCAAAGTGCTTTCAGCCCCCAAAAAATCATTTAATGGAAATTTTTAACTACCAATGCAGTGATCAGTCTGACTGAGCCTTATGCTTAGTGATACCTCTCTTACCTTATCTTTAGTTTACTCCAAATAGGGTTTTCCCTGTGAAATAAATCATGATTCTAAGAGTCGAAGAGTTAACTTAGTTGGTGGGATGAAAAAAATATTAAAGTGTTTGCTGCTGTTATGAAAGCGAATTGTTAATATCACAATACAATAAGACATGTTTACTAAGTATACAAATTAAACATCCTCAAAAAAATCTTGTAAAAGTCAGAACCGGCACTCCTTTAAAATTCTTCGAATCTGTGCCTCATATTAAAGCTAAATGTCTCACTTTCCAATGCCAAAGACAGATAATGATATTTACAAATAATTCTTTTTTTTACAGTAAACTGACAGTTGTTGAGGTACTTTGTTCAAGGTACGACCAGTAATTGTATCTTTTTCAGACATTAAAAAGTTTATTCCTCAATAATTGCGTTAACCGATCTGTGCAAACAAACGAAAACCTTAACAATAGTGCTAAGTTAACCAATCTGTGCAAACAAACAATAGTATTTAGTTATTCGATCTGTGCAAAACAAACATAAACCTTAACAATAATACGAGGTTGATCAAATATAAACGAGACTGACTTTCTAAAAACTTTTCCGTTGGACATTGAACTCTAAAGGGTGGGGTTTCAGGTAGCCTTGGAGGTTTGGGACGGGCGTAGACGGGCAACATTTCCGTTCGGACCCTTCAGTATAAAACTATACAATGAGTGGGAGTGAAGTGCATGTTTCCGTGGAGCAGAGAATTATTATTAAGTTTTTGGCCAAGGAGGGGGTCAATCCGACTGAAATCTTTCGTAGATTGACGGCTCAATACGGGGACAGGACCCTGTCAAGAGCTCGCGTTTTTGCTTGGCACAAGGAATTCGCCAAAGGACGGGAAGCAGTAGAAAACCTCAGCCATGATCGTCGCCCGACCACTTCCGTCACGGAAGAAAACATTGATGCTGCTCGGAAGCTCCTGGACGAAGACAGACGTATATCGCTGCGATTTATTGCAGATGAACTCCAGTTGAGCTATGGTAGCGTTCAAAAAATCGTTACATCAAACCTGGAACTCAGCAAAGTATCTGCAAGGTGGGTTCCATGAATTTTGACCGACGTTCACAAACGGAATCGTTTGGAGATTTGCCAGCGACTATTGACCCAATTTGAACGAGATGGTGAGGCATTATTAAACCGAATTGTCACCTGTGACGAAACATGGGTTCACCATTACACTCCCGAGTCGAAACAGGCAAGTATGGAGTGGCGGAAGAGGGGAGAGAGGGCGCCACTGAAGGCCAAATCACGATCGTCGGCCGGGAAGGTAATGGCCACTGTATTTTTCGACAATCAAGGCGCCTTTCACGTCGATTTCCTCCATCAACGACGCACAATATATGCACAATATTATTGCGATGTTTTAGAGGCCGCAAAACAGTCTTTTCGTAGGAAAAGGAAATCTAAACCGGCGAGAAACGTCATTCTTCTTCACGATAATGTCCGACCACATTCGGCGAACGCTACGAGGCTTAAATTCGATAAAATTGGCTGGGAACCAATGGAACATCCCCCATACAGTCCAGACTTATCACCCTGCGACTATCACCTGTTTGGGCCACTCAAAGAGGCGCTTTGAGGCCAGCGTTTCGAAGACGATTCTGCGGTGGAGACCTTCGTGCTCCAATGAACGCCCGAGAACTTTTTACGAAGATTGAATTAAAAAACTTCCAATCCGGTGGGAAAAATGTGTTACTCGTACGGGAGACTATGTAGAAAAATAAGTTGTATCAAGAATAATTTGTAAGTAAGCAATAATTTTTTTAAAAAATCAGTCTCGTTTATATTTGATCAACCCTCGTACTATTAAGTTAACCGATCTGTGCAAACAAACGAAAACCTTAACAATAGTGCTAAGTTAACCAATCTGTGCAAAACAAACATAAACCTTAACAATAACATTATTAAGTTAACCGATCTGTGCAAACAAACATAAACCTTAACAATAATACTATTAAGTTAACCGATCTGTGCAAACAAACGAAAACCTGAACAATAGTGCTAAGTTAATCAATCTGTGCAAAACAAACATAAACCTTAACAATAATACTATTAAGTTAACTTATCTGTGTAAACAAACGAAAACCTTAACAATAGTGCTAAGTTTACCAATCTGTGAAAACAAACAATAGTATTTAGTTATTCGATCTGTGCAAAACAAACATAAACCTTAACAATAATACTATTAACTTAACCGATCTGTGCAAACAAACGAAAATCTCAACAATAGTGCTAAGTTAACCAATCTGTGCAAAAAAACAATAGTATTTAGTAATTCGATCTGTGCAAAAAAAACATAAACCTTAACAATAATACTATTAAGTTAACCGATCTGTGCAAAGAAACGAAAATCTTAACAATAGTGCTAAGTTAATCAATCTGTGCAAAACAAACATAAACCCTAACAATAATATTATTTAGTTAATCGATCTGTGCAAACAAACGAAAACATTAACAATAATATTATTAAGTTAACCGATCTGTGCAAACAAAGGAAAACCATAACAAAAGTGCTAAGTTAACCAATCTGTGCAAACAAACAATAGTATTTAGTTAACCGATCTGTGCAAAACAAACGAAAACCTTAACAATAGTGCTAAGTTAATCAATCTGTGCAAAACAAACAAATCTTAACAATAATATTATTAAGTTAACCGATCTGTGCAAACAAACAATAGTACTTGGTTAACCGATCTGTGCAAAATAAGCATAAACCTTAACAATAATATTATTAAGTTAATCGATCTGTGCAAACAAAAAATAGTACTTGGTTAAACGATCTGTGCAAAATAAACATAAACTTCAACAATAGTACTAAGTTAACTGATCTGTACAAACAAAAAATAAACCATAACAATAGTTTAATTACGATAATAGTACTCGGTTCGGTGAGTGGAAAAGATTTATAGTACTTAACAACAATTATAACCACCACAATTTATGTAAAATCGTTATAATTTTTGAACGACAAATTTTGCATTTTAGTCGTGAAATGGCTATAATATTTGCCTTTAAAATTAGCGGAAAAAAGATTTCCAAATATTAAACATTTCTTAAATAAAACAAACCTCAGTTTCCTTAGATGTTGATTTCGCAGCACAGACAAAACGGATGATACATATTTTCAGCAAATTGTGCGTTGTTTGTAAATATATTTACCTTTTCCTCACATTGGTACAGATAGTGTTGAAGTAATTCAGATATTCCAGGCAACGTATAAATGAGGTCAAAATAACTATTCAGTCTGATACAGTCTGTCACGAGTGAATTAGATTACCGCGCATGCATTTTGAACAAAAATGTGTCACATTTATCATGTATGAAACGTTTGTATTGGTGTATTCGCTTCAAAGTGCTACAAAGAGTATTCAGCGTTTATACTCAGTCGTCATTGTGGGATAGTAAATGCCTTGGATTTTCCCATGCGTGAAGTCAAACCCTTAACTTTATTTGCATAACGGAATAGAGTAAAAAGTTTCAAAAATAAAGTGGGATCTTTAAATCACTAGTGAAACCTGTAAATGCAGGAACGAGAGTAGACTGAAAACGACTTCAAGAAATGAGTTTATTTTTCCTTTAAAAACGAATTTCTATCGGAAAATAAGTTATTGGAACAGCACTGATGACAAAATCCGCTCCAGGCACTTTAAGTAATACCAAAATGTAGGTCACTTTTTGATGTTTCGTTGAAATTTTTAAAGGTGTGTGTGTGTGTGTGTGTGTGTGTGTGTGTGTGTGTGTGTGTGATTTTGGTTAGATTTAATGTAAAGTTGGTGTATCACATTCATTTTGGTAGTAGCTTGTAAAAATTCGTTTTTCGGCAATATTCACTTAATCGTTTCAAAATATCGGGTGAATTCAATTATATATATATATATATATATATATATATATATATATCAAATTACTGATTTTTAAAAACTGATTTTAGCACTTAAAGTCTGCATAAATTAGCACTTTAATTTTTTCTTTATTTCATTGAAACACGAACCTGGTGGCCTTTTGGTGAAATTATCTAATCGTAATGGTGAAATCAAAATTTTAAGAATTGTAGGATAAAAGGTTGTATTGTTAACTTTTATTAATTCGCTTCTATTACGTCAACTGTGAACAGAGATCGCTACAGTGAAATTAACGCCCTAGGCAAAGTAGAAAAAGCGCATGAAGAAATTTTCACAGCCGACGCCTTGATTATTCTTTCGCATGCAGTGCCCTTATCAAACATTCGATCCAACATTTGTATTGATCGGCCAAAAACGAAGGTAGCAAATCTTAAAGCTTAAACTCGAAAAAATAATTAAAATGCTAGTTATAACTCTTAAACCGTAGACAAATAGCAAACGTTCAAGAAGAAAATGTTTTCTTCCTCGAATTTGGGTGCTCCTTGACTTTCGGCGCCTAAATGGTAAAGGTGTAGCTGCTTATACAGTTATTGTTCAGATTAAATAGAAACTAGGCTATTGAGTTTTTATGGTCGAAATCGATGTAAAAATGAGATCAAATTATAAAAAAAAATAGACATAAAATTTTCCTCAAATCAATGAATTTCTAGGGTTACCAAAGGAGGCGACCTTTGTAGATCTATGTGCCTCCTTTCTGTATTACTTATTTGTTCAGTTTATAGCATTTTTTCCAGTCCTCTTCAGTTCTCTTCATAGTGTCTAGAATTTGGAGGGGTTGCAAGCTGGATAAATCCTCTCACTGCTAATTGGTGATTTCTCAGTTTTTGCAAATGCTTGCTCTCCTAATTCCTCTTTCAGTTTATCTTTCTATTGTCCCTTATTACGCAGGTCCTGCTCTATTTGGCCAGCATTTATGGGAACAGCCACAAATAGCTAAAGAAAGGAGGTCCGTTCTTGCAGAACCCTACGTGCTTCAAGTACACTGGAAGGTCGCCAGGGTTTCCCGGAGCTCAGTTTGATACACGATTAGACCGGTGTCATTTACTCCATCTGCACGGATCGCTTTACACTTTAGAGTTAACCAAGTTATGTATAGTAGTGAATGAGTATGTCTTGAGTAGATGAGTTAGAGTAGTACGAGCTAGAGGTACGGAGGAATCGCTAAGTCCTTCGACAATTTTATTCCATACTGGTTTCTTGGTTAATTTACCAACCAAAACGCATTTTTTTAAACAGTAATGTTAGTCTTATCAGCGTAGTACAGCTTGTTATAATAAGAAAATTGTTGTATCTGGGGAAACAATTATTGTCTATCGAAAACATAGTTGTCTGGATCTACAGATTTAGTTTTTGATCAATGTTATACAGTAATGTAAAAACTTCTAGACAGATTTTAAGTGAAATTTGCTGTTTTTTAAGGAAATTCTGGTTACGTAATTTTCCAAAATGTATTTTACATATTTTTAATCTATAATTATTTTAATTTTATTACCGAATTTCGTGAATTACTTAAATAAAAACTAAAACTACTATAAAACCTTTTTTTTTACCTTTTTGAAAATACACTGGTCGTTATAACACCGTATGCATTAATGTGCATAAGGTAGGCGAAGCTGTGCAACACGAGATTGTGTTTCAAATCGTTCACAACTTTGTAAATAGCGGTTAGAGATAATCGTGTCCCATTATCTTTGTATTCACAATATAAGCCAATTCATAATAATTGGCTTTATTATATACTCGTATACTTTAAAGGATGTATCGAGGCACTTCGTTTCTTGTCCTTGTAATATAGGTTTTTAAAACTTATAACGCTGACACAAGAATGGATCAACAGACCTTCTTGTCGTCTGAACTGCCGTGATGCGGACTAAACAGTGTCAGTCGCTCTGGAAACTGTGTAATGTTTAGTGCGTACTGTTACTGCTAAGTGCTCATTTTAAGACGTACTTTGAAAAAAATAAAAAAAGAATTTTCAATTGTATTTTAATTACTTCTGCTCACACAACTAAAGTACGGGCGGCGTAAATAACATCTTACAAAGTAGTTTCTTTACTCTCTTATTTGAGATCCATAAATACGAAAATATTTTAAAAAGCGAAAACATCTGAGGCCGTTTTTTGTTTCTATTCAAACTAGGTTTATACATTTTTTGAGATTTTTCTGAAATTACTTATAGAAATTGGAAAGAGGACATTAAAACTTGAACGTTTATAGAAATATATTGCGGTTCTCTTAAAACTCTTTATGTGTCAAACACACACACACACACACACACACACACACACACACACACACACACACACACACACACACACATGTACACACACATGTGTGTGTGTGTGTGTGTGTGTGTGTGTGTGTGTGTGTGTGTGTGTGTGTGTGTGTGTGTGTGTGTGTGTGTGTGTTCGGAATCAGTGTGACATAATTTAAAACTATAACGCGATACCTTACAATAGATGAATTAAAAACAAATTGCCTTTAAGACTGTCAGTATCCATTACTTTCCTTGGTTCAGACGTTTGCAAAGACCATTTTTAAGTGATCGATCACGTCGTTAAGAAATAAAAGGTACACTACTGACAGACAGACAGACGGACCGCTAATATATAAGGGTTCTTTACTTCGCCTGAGGGCACTAAAAGAGTTTGACTCGAAATCGATTATCAAACCTGAACCAATAAAGCATTTTTTTGCAGTTTTTAGGTCATTGAAATCGAAGAAGATATATATTTCTTAAAAATATTGAAGTTTTAACAATTAAATACGTTTATATTAAAATAATAAATTTTTTATTATTTTTATAATCATTGTTTAGGCAAATTGTAAAATTATATTTCGACACAATGTCCGACGGACACGATACGTCTCTAACTAAAATTTTTCAAGTATCATTTTTTTCGTTTAGTTTAGCGTGGCTTGACCAGTTGTTTTTCCTCATGTAAATCGAATTTTTAAAAAATCATTCTATTAAATAAAGTATAAAATTAATGGTTCAAAAAAGTTAAACACAGTTCTTCCTTTGAATTATTTCTGTAAACATTCATTTTTGAACTACCAACAAATTTGAACAAATCGTTCGAATTTCTCAAAATATTTTAATCAGATTATGACAAAATTGTGATAAAATTTTTGATAACTATAAGTATTCATATGAGGTCAGTAGTCAATTTTGAAAAACGATACAATTGGTTCGAGAGCAACTAGAAATAATTGCTGCACGCAGCTGTCTCGTTGACGTTATGGCGACTAATTCCCAAAAGTATTTTTTTTCTTTAATTCATTATTTTTTCAAATTCAGATTTCACCATCATAACCAACATTAAAATCTGCATATTTTACCATTAAACTGTCAAATTACTTTGAAAATACAAAAATGAACCCCGACAGTTGTCAAATTAAAATTGTATAGTATTTTGAAAACTAAAACGCTAATTTATTCAGTTTACACGCTGATTAAACGATGGTTAAATGACATTAAAAAAATAAGACAAAAAGTAGTACTACCGCCATTTTGAAACTGTTGAACGAATTTTTCTGATTAACGAACTTGTCCAAGTTATTATGAAAAATCGTTTTTTTGTGCCAAATCAGATCGGACTACAATTTCAGACATGAGTATGCTAAAACACACACACACACACACACACAATTTTAATGCCTACCCCTCTAAAAGTGATCCGAATGTATTAATCAACGCTAATTTTAAGGTCCTGGCTCTTACTGTGATGGCTTCTCCAATAGTTCATTTTCCAATCGACACATGCTAGAATTATGACAGCTGTCAGTCTTTATTTTTAAACTTCCTATTTACACCTTAACCGTAAATTTAATTAAGATTCGCTACGATGTCTTTACGATTCTTTACGATTCGCAACCTATGTCTTTACGACCATAGGTTGGTACATTGTTTAACCAAACCTTCAGTAAAATATAATGTTTTCAAGAACTTATGCATATTTTCCGGTTATTTTCGAATCCGTAGCATTTTTTTGAGATAATCCTTTAAATACCCTTATGTTTTTTCGATAATTATATACTAGCTATGTTCGAAAAAAGCTAGTACTTATTCTAAAAAATCTAAGTTTTAACCAATTTTTGCTCAAGAATAAGTCTAAAAAAGGGTTTTTTGAAAGTTAAACAAATATTTTGAATGTATACGAACCTTATAACATTTAATTGGATGAATTTCAACGAATATTTTCATTAGTTTAGGCTTCGATAACGTGTACAGACCGACAGATGACAGAAGCGAACAGATTCATCAAAATATGAAGATCGATTGTGCACGGCTGCACTGTGTACTTCAAAGCCTATAATGAGAAATTAACTGTTTAACAAATCTAATGAAAAATTAAAAGTATCCTGTTTTTAATACCCCTAGTTCGTTTTTTTGATGTTTTTCATATCAAACATATTTTTATAAAATCGAAAAGAAAATAATAATATTACACAGGTACTATGAGTTTTTCGTCACTCGGTCCACTTTAAATGGTAGAGTATTAAAATATTAATATTTTGGCGCCTTATTGCCGCCATATTGTATTTTTTCATAACAAAAACATATTTACTTTTTGTTTTAATAATATCACACCAAACACTGTACGTTTTCAGAAGGTAATTTTGTTTTATTTATTTTCAATGTACCAAAACAAATTGTAAATGCACTGTGTTGATTATGATTATTTTACAATTTCTTAATCGTCTGAATGTTAAAGCATATGCTTGTGTGAAGGTATGAATATGCTAGATTATTATAGATGTGTTCTTAAAGTTAAATTAATAAAGATAAATGAAATATAACAATGCACTCTATTATTGTCTTGTTTTAAATAAAAAGCTATCATTTTCTATAAACTAAAACTAATTGGCTATTTTTTTAAAAAAATTATCGCTCACCCAACTCTGTGTTTAAATCCTTCTCATTTTTGCACAACACAAAAAGTCATCCACAAAAATGAAAAACACCCTCGACAAAAATCTACAAGAAATGTGTACGTGTACCAGAGTAATACACCATAAAATAACAAATTATAATTCAAAGTTTTTAACGGAAGTAATTACCAGTCTGGAAACGGTCCGATGAGCGCACCGATCTGTACCTGATGTCAGTCAGATACACACTGAGAGAATCCGGTGTTTGCACTGTGTTTACGTTGCTCCAGGTTGAGCCGAACGAGGGAAATTTCTGGGAAAAGCGGGGAATTTCGTTATCCCGCTTAACGTCACTAATGCTCGCTAAGTCTCAGTGTAATTGTTGGTTAATTTTATGTGTTTTTAAGCTGTCCGTTTTCCTAGCTTTCAGCGGTTTGTTACGGGAATATCTTCAAACTTCCTTTTGGAAAATAAGTTTTTTTTTAAATCTGGAAACAATTTTTAAGAAGTTTTAGTGTTTTGGAAAAAAATCTCTAGGTTTTAAAGAATGCGTGAACATTGCAAAAACAAATTCACACTCCTATATTTACCTGAAATCATGTTTCTAATGGAAGGAAAACTTCTCTCGTATCTCAAGCCGTTGTAGTAAATGTAAAAGTAAGATACGTTTATCGACCATAGAAACGTTTCAAATATGGCACAAGGACTTGGGTTCTACATCTCCGCACAATGCATACCTATAGCGTAACCCTAATTTCAGTTAATTCGACGAACCGATTTCAACAAATCACACAAATTTCCGGAGACAATCGACCTAACTGTTTTCTTAGAACTAAAATAAAAAAATTGATCAGAATTGTTGAACAATTAAAGAATTAAGAATAAAAAAACCTTTTCAAAACGGCGCATATTTATAGCTTCGTTATTTTGGAAAAAATAATCCTAACAAAGTAACTATCGTAAAACGATGGGTGATAAGAAAATGGGTGATAACAATCAGATTAAAATTATTTCAATTATAATTAATGTTCTAATAACATATAGTAAATGTCTAATTAGATTAGATTAGAGACTAGAGGCAAGGGATAGTACAACCCTAGGCACTGCGATCGACTGACCTATTGTGCAACTAAACCTTTTGAAAGTACCTAGTTCAGCAGATTGGTGCCCTTAATAAGTTCCAGCAACCAACTGACTAGCTTACTCTGCTGAAGATCCCTAGGGTCTTGGAAACCAAAAACCCCTAGCCTCCTACTAGCGAGAGCCTCACAATTATGTGACCTGCAGTCTCCTCTTCCTTCCTGCACAACCTACACACGGTTTCTCCATGGTACATACCTATCCTGTTCATGTGCACCCTCAAACCACCTGTAATAGACCCCATGATTTAATCTAATCTAAGTTCCTAATAGTTTACTTTTAATTATTGATATAACAAAGTAATAGGCTTTTTAAAGCCAAATAAAAATGATGTATTAATCAGCCCATATGCTAGTTCTTCGTAATTCAATCTTAAATCTTTAACTGTAAAACAATATTGTCGTAATAGTTTTTCTGTAATAGTTATCAAAATAATTATTAAAACTATGAAAACAGAAGTGTTAAACCTAATATATTATGATACAGTTTCTATTACGTTTTAAATGTACTTTTAAGTATCAAACTGAGCCCTGGAATACCTGGCGACTTCCCGCCTTAACCATGCATGTAGGGATCTGTATCCGCAGACCTCATTCCTTAGATACTTGTTGATGTTTCTATATGCAGGAATGTAAAATAGATGAAGTTGGACAAGTGAAGGATAAAACAGAAAGAAACATTGAAAGGGATTTAGCAGAGAAAGCGTCTGCAAGTACTTCACGTGGGAAGTGACTAATTAGAATTTGGGAAGTTTCTCCCTTCCAAAAGTTTATTAAGAGATTAGAGCTGGACAAGGCGCCCTAACTGAGTGTCTAGGAATATAGACTGAGGCACAATAGATCTACAAAATTGCAGTGCAATAATAACATTTGAACTTCATTCAAACATTCATTCTCGTTGTTATTAACATTCTCGCTTCATTAACATTCTCGTTGTTATTAACATTCTCGCTTTATTAACATTCTCGTTGTTATTGCTAACCGGATATTTGTTTTTGTTTAGTGTAATGTTTTCTGTTAATACTTCCGTAAAGTTAGTTGTGTACAATCAGTATAGTGCCTTGAATTTTTTTTTTTTAACGTCCGACTATTGTGCACACTTGGGCTAATGCAGACGATGGGATGATTTATAGCGTATGATAATGCTAGGCCTTGGCCGGGAATCGAACCCGGGTCCTCGGGGGGAAAGTCCAGTACGCTATCAACTAGGCCACCGAGGCGGCTAGTGCCTTGAAGAAAAACGTTTATAAGATGGAGGTCAGGGTTAGTTTTTTGTATTTGCAATATAATTAGAAAATGTTAAATACTAATTAAACGCTGATTAAGATATTTAAGTTTTTTTTCCAAAGCAATATAAGGTCAACAGAGAGTGATGGTGTTCTTATATTTTGGATATTCAATCACCTTTTAGTGAATAAAGGTACTTATTTTTGTATGTTTTAGAAAATGAATGTACTTATTTATTGTACTTTTTTATTAATGACGGTACTTATTTGTTGTCCCTTTAGGTGATTGAAAGTACTTACTTGTTGTACCTTTCTGTGAATGAAGGTACTTAATTGGTGTACCTTTTTGTGATGAAGGTAGGCTACTTATATTTTGTACCTTTTCTGTGAATGAAGGTAAATTGACCTTTTGTGATGAAGTAATTACTTATTTTTGTACCTTTTTGTAAATGAAGGTAATTATTTGTTGTAGCTTTTTGTGAACAAAAGTATTTATTTATTGTAGATTTTAGTGAATGAAGATAATTATTTCTTGTAGCCTTTTGTAATTATAAGAACCTTTCTGTGAATGAAGGTACTTAATTGGTGTACCTTTTGTGAATGAAGATAGGCTACTTACATTGTGTACCTTTTCGTAAATGAAGGTAATTATTTGTTGTAGCTTTATGTGAACAAAGATTTTTATTTATTGTAGCTTTTAGTGAATGAAGGTAATTATTTGTTGTAGCTTTTTGTGAACAAAGGTATTTATTTGTAAGGTAATTATTTATTTGTAGCTTTTAGTGATTAAAGGTAATTATTTGTTGTAGCTTTTTGTGAACAAAGATATTTATTTATTTATTTATTGTAGCTTTTAGTGAATGAAGGTAATTATTTCTTGTAGAGCTTTTTGTAAATAAAGGTAATTATTTGTTGTGTTTTTTTGTGAATAAAGATACTTATTTATTGTAGGTTTTTGTAAATGAAGGTATTTATTTATTGTATCATTTTGTGAATGAAGGTATCTACTTGTTGTAACTTTTTGCGATTGAAGATACTTATTTGTTGTAGCTTTTTTTGAATGACTGTACTTACTTGTTGTGACTTTTTGTGAAAGAAGGTTATTTGTTGTAGCTTTTTTTTAATTTAGGTACTTATTTGTTGTAACTTTCTTTGAATGAAGGTAATTATGTGTTGTACCTCTTAATGATGAAGCTTATTATTTGCTGTACCTTTTTGTGAATAAATGTATTTACTTTTTGTAGATTTTTTTGAATGAATTATTATTTTTTTTTATTTGTTTAATCTTTCTGTAATGAATGTAATTATTTGTTGTACCTTTTTGTGAATGAAGGTAATTACTTGTAGCTTTTTGAGAATAAAGGTACTTATTTACTGTTTTTTTTTAAATAAACAGGTTATCAAAACAGCTGTAATTTTAGTTTTCAGTTTAGTAAACAAACTTTATTAACACACCCGCACTAGACGTGGTGTATGGATTAATGACGTACAAATGATTTATTTGCTCTTGATACTTATATGTATTTAACGATTAATTAACGACATACTGCAAAAACCAAAATAAGATTTACTGAGAAATGCACAAACGGAAACGTTATGACAACTTGTGCTCTGTTTCTCTTAAGGATTACGCGACTAACAAAGTGAAATTATTTTAACAATATCTTAGTTTTAACAAGCGGAACCGTGCGTTGATATAAAGTTTTAACAAGAACGAGCTCTTTGCTAATTGGCGCAATGAGCTCGCCTTGATATTTCCAACAACGCTATCTAGGGGTTTTACTTCAAACTATTCTCGTGGGATATGCGTTTGTAAGAGCAACTGAGACTTTGTGCTAGAATATGTATTTACTCTGTCCACTTAATGTCGTACTAAACATACCACGTTAAAACAATTAGCATTACTCATTTAATAAAATTATTTCTCACGGCTTCAAGTTACTTCAGGTTTAACGGGTTTCTTTCTTATTTTAACGCTTTGAACGTGGAAATATAGTTAGAAAGTTCGGAGAATTAGTAATATGTAAATATAATAAGTGTTTATGTTTAAGGTAATGTTAACCTAAGCTCAGATTAAACGCCAGTTTGCACACTCCACGTCACTAGCCAACATTAAAAATAGGACATAGGTATCTGACAGCTTCTTTTGAACAATAGAAGTTTAGCTTGTACACAGTTATACCCTGTATGATGTTCAAACTCCAGTCAGCACAAACACATTCCGTCATTAAACTGTTTGTATAGCCTGTAAGAATAAATTGTCAACACTTTATATAAAGTAGGACATGCGTACTTGAGAGCATCTCTAATCAACAAAACTTTAGCGTTTACACAGTGTTATTCTGTGTACAGTTCAAACTCCAGACAGCATACATTGATTCTGTCATTAAGCTGTTTCTCTATAACAATAGTCATCAGTTAAAGATAAAGTAGGACATGCGTACTTGAGAGTAACTCTAATGAAAAAAACTTTAGCGTTTACACAGTGTTATTCTGTGTACAGTTCAAACTCCAGACAGCATACATTGATTCTGTCATTAAGCTGTTTCTCTATAACAATAGTCATCAGTTAAAGATAAAGTAGGGCATGCGTACTTGAGAGTAACTCTAATGAAAAAAACTTTAGCGTTTACACGGTGTTATTCTGTGTACAGTTCAAACTCCAGACAACATACATTGATTCTGTCATTAAGCTGTTTCTGTATAACAATAGTCATCAGTTAAAGATAAAGTAGGACATGCGTACTTGAGAGTAACTCTAATGAAAAAAACTTTAGCGTTTACACGGTGTTATTCTGTGTACAGTTCAAATTTAAGACAGTATAATATGATTCTGTCATTAAACTGTTTATGTAAAACAATCAATAGTCATCAGTTTAAAGATAAAGTAGAACATACGTAATTGAGAGTATCTCTAATGAAAAAAACTTTAGCGTTTACACGGTGTTATTCTGTGTACAGTTCAAACTCCAGACAACATACATTGATTCTGTCATTAAGCTGTTTCTGTATAACAATAGTCATCAGTTAAAGATAAAGTAGGACATGCGTACTTGAGAGTAACTCTAATGAAAAAAACTTTAGCGTTTACACGGTGTTATTCTGTGTACAGTTCAAATTTAAGACAGTATAATATGATTCTGTCATTAAACTGTTTATGTAAAACAATCAATAGTCATCAGTTTAAAGATAAAGTAGAACATACGTAATTGAGAGTATCTCTAATGAACAAAACTTTAGCGTTTACACAGTGTTATTCTGTGTACAGTTCAAATTCCAGATAGCATAATCTGATTTTGTCATTAAACTGTTTATGTAAAACAATCTATAGTCATCAATTTAAAGATAAAGTAGGACATACGTACTTGAGAGTATCTCTAATGAACAAAACTTTAGCGTTTACACAGTGTTATTCTGTGTACAGTTCAAACTCCAGATAGCATACTCTGATTCTGTCACTAAGCTGTTTCTGTATAACAATTAATAGTCATCAGTTCAAGGTAAAGTAGGCCTACAACATACGGACGTGACAGCATTTCTAATAAATAGAACTTTAGCTTTTACAGTGTTATTCTGTGTGCAGTTCAAACTCTAGGAAACATACTTTGATTCTGTCATTAAACTGTTACTGTATAACAATTAATAGCCATCAGTTAAAGATAAAGTAGGACATGTGTACTTGAGGGCATCTCTAATGAACAAAACGTCAGTGTTTACAGTGTTATTCTGTGTATAGTTAAAACTCTAGACAGCATACTCTGATTCTGTCACTAGACTTTTTCTGTATAACAATTAATAGTCATCAGTTAATGATAATGTAGAACATGCGCACGTGAGAGCATCTGTAATCAATAGAACTATAGAATTTAGACAGTGTCATTCTGTGTACAGTTCAAACTCCGGACAGCATACTCAGATTCTGCCTTTAAACTGTTTTTATGTAAAAATATATAATTAAAAATGAAAGATAAAGTAGAACGTACGTACCTGACAGCATCTGTAATCAATAGAACTTTAGCATTTAGACAGTGTTATTCTGTGTACAGTTCAAACTCCAAACATACTCTAATTCTGGCATTAAACTATTTCTATGTAACAATAATAGTTAACAATTAAAGATTAAGTAAAATGTGTATACGTGAAAGCGTCTCTAATAAATAAAATTTTAGATTTTAGACAGTGTTATTCTGTGTACAGTTCTACAATTCCAGACGGCATAGCTTCATGAAACTGTTTGTAATAATAAATATTGTCTGTTATTTATTTACAGTTCAGTATTTAATAGACTTAATTTTTCATTTGAAAATAGAAGAAAGTGAGTTTCTCTGTCCACTTGCTCTTTATTTGTTGAAAGTGAGATTTGCTCTTTATTTGTTGATAAGTTATTATTATAAGGAATTAATAAACTCATTAATTTTTTTCTAGTTAGGTTTTTATTTACAGTACCGTTCCAACACCATTCGCCAATATATTGATAAAAATATCTTAAATTTATTAATAAATTTTTAAAGAAGTGATTACTTTTGTCACATTTGGCAGACAAGTTAAGAAAGTGAGAATTTTATCACTTTTTCCGATAAGATCACGGTTCAAGAGTAATTCTAAAGAAATCCGACGGTGATAAAGTTTTTTTTATTACTTTCTTAGGAATATTATTGTTATTATTTTCTAAATTACAAATTGTAACGTTAATTTCATTTAACATCTGATGAACTGATTTTGTTAAACTGAGACGTTTGATATTTTTGTTTTGTTTTTATTTTCGTGTTTTTTTTTTTTTTAGCAAAAAACGATCGTAAATACTTGCATTATTGTAACTCAGTCACTGGATCACGTATTTAAATAATTAGGATTGTGACCTATTTTCTTGCATCTAGTGGTTTTTAACTCACCATGTATAGGCTACCACGGTTTCGAAACATTTTCATCTTCAGGTCATCTTACAGCTGTAGTACAAATGGTCAAATCCCTCTGGTTAGGTGGTCACAAAGTTAACAAAACACTGAAATACATATCACAACACTACGCAGTTATACACAGTCAGGACTGTAATGGCATATGTGTCGCACGGCAGTGTTTGTCCAAACTAAATTTTATCGTTTTGTGTTTTAAAATCGTTTAATTGTGTTAATGTTGTGACGTGTGTTTCGACGTTTTAACTTCGTGAAGACCTCGCCAGAGGGTTTTGACAGTTTTTAATACGGCCCGAAGATGAAACAGTAAAGTTTCGAAACTACAGTAACCTGTACAAGGTGAGTTAAAGACGAATATATTCATGAAAATAAGTTATAGTTCTTATTATTTAATTTTTTCGATTAGGCCTATGTTAATAAAAACATTTTGGCTACTTTATCCTCCAGCTGTGATAAGAAACATCAAAGTAAGGACCAAAGGACAGTTTTTAGGATTAAAAACCTTACCAGTATTTACTGATTTTCAAGATCTGTTTTTCCACTAAGTACTTTGTGCAGTGACTACAAATAAAAACATTTTTCCGTTCCCTGTTACCACATACTGTTATCGTCTCTTACTACTCTTCAACCAGTAATTTCTTTCTTTTTACTGGAAATACTCAATCATTTATTTCTAAGCGTACTAGTGATATATAGTTCGTCTTTTGAAAGATTTACTTCAAGATTTTAGGTCAATGGATTTGATGGATTCGGTTAAAGGGGTCGCGCTACTTCTATAAATGTACTGGAGTATTCTTCAACTACAAAATATTATATTTTATTATTTGAATTATTTCTATTGTTGAACTAGATCCTGGCAGGACAAATATAAAATAGTTGTATAGTATGAAAAATGAAGTATAATACGCGAATACACATTACAGGGAAATACGTCTGGCGGAGATTCTATGAGTTAGTAGCAGCTATTATCGCCGTTAGGTGTTGTAATTTTACATAACTGACGTTTGCCTAGCTACAGTACATTTTGGCTTACCCTAACAGTGCAAGAAAGAAAATTACACAAACTCTCTCACAATAAAAAAACTTTCCCAAATTTTTTGTTTCGGAAGTTATGAAAAAATAAACCTTAACATCAATTGTTTTAGTATAAGTTTAACTTTACTTACGTTTATAATTTGGTAATATACAGTGTGCCCCACGAAGAGGTTTACGCATTTTATCCTCCATAATTTTCTCATTCCTCCATTGATCATTTTGAAAGTACAAATACTTAAACAAGTATTTGTATTTTTTTAAAAAAAGGTACTAGAAATGGTATGTGAGAATTACATCTGATGTTTGTAGAAACAAAATGGCTGCAAAAATAAAGTTTAAATAAAGTATAGAACTGATTTTGTTATTTTTTTAAACAAAATTATATTTTTTATTATTGATTTTTTTTTAATTTAATTAGATACAAACTAACTGAAATAAAACTAAATAGCAATGAACTTAAATAGCATAAATCAGACCTATTCAAACTGGAAACCATCCACAGCTACACACTGATAACAACTCAGAACAAATAAATTGTACGCTCTTGAAAATAACTCCAGAATTATCTGAAGTAATTTCTCTTCTATAACACTTTTAAAATCAGCATAGTTGTTGAAACTATGGGTGTACACTTGTTTCTTTAAGTATCTTTATGGGTAACAAAACGTCAGACACAGTTAAATCATGACATCTGGGTGGTCAATCTAGCATCACCGTAAAATGGCACCCAAAGAATTAGGTTATGTTTTTGGTCTATAAAAAAGTAATTTAATAGCTGTTAAAGAATTAACAGCTGTTCAACAGTCTGATTTAATAATGCAGTACAGTGAGATTTTTAAAAAGGATAGAATTTATTTATTTTGGCCATTTTGTTTCTACAAACATCAGCCCGATGCAATCTCACACAGTATTTCTGGTAACTTCTTTAAAAAGTATGTATGGTATCAAAATTATGAATGAAGGAATGAGAAAATACGTAAACCTTTCGTGGGACACAATGAATAAAGATAAATCGAGGGAATTTATGGGTTTAGAGTAATTTAAAAACATTTTTTTAGACTAAATCTCTAGAAAAAATTTCATACAAAATCTAGCGATTTTTTTGGTTTGTTTTATCCATCGTCCCAATAACTGTACAAATAAAAATAAAATAAATAAATAAAATAAATAAATAAAAATAAATAAAATAAAATAAGAAATAACTGTAAAAATTTTATGCAGTGTTTTATACTTTGATAAATAATAGCGGAAATATGGTTTAAGCCAAAAAAGCACGTACCAGAATAACGTAAGTGCTATTTAAATTTTAATTTAAATTCTGCTGAAACAGGATTTAAATTCTTCTTAAATACCTCAGAATATATTACTTCATGTTTGTGTATTTATATCATACAGGACTGAATGAATATAATTTGTAACTGTAAATTTTATGAGAGGGAACATTTAAACTGGTTTTATTTTTGACAGCTGATCATACGTTTTGCATTATTTTCTGTCAGCAACAGCTGGCAGGACACGTTTAAAGTCGGGTGTTAAGGTAATTGGCGACATGACACAGCTGTTCAACGCTCACACGTATCATTTTTTTAACTGCTGTACGCATTGACTGCCCCAAACAAATTTAGTTACTCGTAGCAAGTTAATAAGGGTTGCAAGGGTTTGTAATTATTAAACATTTGTGATTGCGTCAACATTTTTGGCCACTATTGTTATTTAATTAATCGTCGCACGCAGCTGTATTGATTTGTGAGAAAAATTCTAATCACGATTTAATAGTATTAAAAGGCAACGTAGTGCACTGTGAGAACAATGCAAAACATCTCGGAATCGCTCATGTTCTGAACTTTGCTGGAAGGACCACACCCGAAAGAAAAAGATCTTAACTGGGACATCGGCACAACAAGCATTAGTGACTATAAGGAAGAAATTGCACAATAATAATAGAAAATAAATTATGTGCCAAATTAACTAATTTAGGTAAAATTCAGTTACTCTCTAATCAGGTCAGGATATCTGGGCGTCCTTGTGGTAGCTGAGGAAATAAGGAAGTTTGCAGGTAAGAATAAAATGAAACTACAGCAGAAACTATGACCAACTACTTACAACTAGGATTTAGTTGGACGATTAATAAGAACTAAACCGTTTGAGGTAGTATAAGATTGGATTAGCTAAGAAATGGTATTCTCTGTTTGTGAGTATACAGTGTCTGGAAAAGATAGAAGAAGACTTGGAAACATTAGCGGGTGAACTGCCTTAGATTAGATGAGTACTGGCTGATGGTTTTAACCCAGTTTCAATTGTACTATTCGCTTGAAAAACCTTTTCTTTACAATAAAACACGAAAAGGACCATGATTCCTTTCAGACGATTTGTGATAATTTGTTCGAATTTGAAGCATTTACGATAATGAAATCACATCGCAATATATCAATAGTTAATAAAGTGTACAATGATATGACGCCTGACAAATTGCTCCATGCCAAGCTGTAAGCGAATCGGACTAAATTATCGAACGCTATATTCTACAAAGGTTCACGTATTGTGATCATTACACGTTCCGTGGTCTGGGTTTTAGTGAGATAACCGTTTCAAAATGTGTTCCGCCATAAATGTGTTTGAAAACAAGATTTTACCACCGTAAACAAAGTTAAAATTTTAATTTACGCTCGATTTATCGTTTACAATAACACAGATTAAATAATGTGAGTTAACACATGGAAACATTTAAAGATATTTGAAAACTATCACTATTACAGCAAAAGATCGGATTTCGCGTAATTGACACGAATGAACTTGTTTGTCCAAACTTATAAACAAGAAAATTACTTACCGTATTCTTTTTGAACAAAATTGGAAAAAAACAAACGTCTAGCGCACGCGAACGTGCTCACATTATTAACGACCGTATGTTTTACAGATCGGTATTACATAATCGGTATTCATTCGTGGTAATAGCGGTTTTATAATGACAGCAATAAATCAATTTCCAATGGAAACTCTTTATTAAAACATTTCAACAGTGTCAAAATTAATCACTCAAATCGATTGCAATCGACTCAACAATTGACTCAAATTAACTTATAGGCAAACATACGAAATAATTGCTTCAAATCCGACGAAGCAAACAAATTCGAGTTTTATAAAATGTAATTCGAAGTAAACGGGTTAGTTTACTGTTTAAATCACGTGACAAATTAAAAAAACTTTTCCTAAAATAGGTGTTAAAAATTGATTACCACCAGCAGTAGATTCGTTGAATTTCTACAATTAATTTTACACACACGCACGCATATATATATATATATATATATATATATATATTCTTTAAAACTGCACTGCCAACTAAGGGCAAACAGCTTAGCGCTTTGTTCGTCTTACACAAGCATGCACTTCTGCAGAAACAAACAAGTCACGTGATGTCATTTTAAAGGTATAAAGTGAAAATTTTATTTCATGACACGCTTTGCACGAGTTAGCATTATTTATTGTTGTTGAAACTCGAATTTATTGACTTCGTTTGCAGCGAATATTTGCAACAATTCCAAAAGATTGATTCTTTACGAAATTATATTTTTACAAGTGCTTTAGTTCTTAGCTGTACAGATAATTAAGAGTTATGTAGTACGCCGAATACAGTATACAGTATAGTATAAGGATGGTTTCAAGACAAAAGACAGGCTCTGGTTCTGAGTTGTACTGCCTGAGGCTAAACGTAAAGAAAGTTTTTTATCCTGAAACAGTATAAAGTATTCCAGGCTGATGTAATAACCATTAATGATTGTGTTCGGAAAAATTTGAAAAAAGGTCTTCAAGAAGATTGTTATATATTTATACCGATAATCAGTAGCAGTCAAAGCATTTATAGGTCTTATAAATCGGTTCAACCTGGTTTGGAAGAAAGCGTTTTGGGAAATTCGGGGGACCTAGTATGGTTTACAGATGGCTCCAAGACGGACAGACACTGTTGCTGGTACTGCCTGTATAGGTGCTGTTGCCCTGGGACCGTTTGAAACAGTATTTAAGCCTCACATAATAACCATTAATGAACGCAGTGTTCAGGAGAATTTGAAACGGGCTTCAAGAAGGCTCGTATTTATATTTATATCGACAGTCAGGCTGCACTTAAAGCACTTGTGAGCCCTACAATACGGTCCAACCTGGTCTGGAAGTATCGGGTGAAACACAGTGCTCTGTCCCTGAGAAACCAGGCTACTCTTCACTGGATTACGGGGCATAAGGAAGTTGAGGATAGTGAGGATAGTGGTCTGGTAGTTTCGGGAGAACCTCAGTGCTCTGTTCCAGGAAACCGAATTTTTCTGCACTGATTTCCGTGGCATGAGGGAGTTGAGAGCAATAAGGGGGCAGACCGACCAGCTGAACTGGGATCTGCAGTTTATCGAACCCGAGCCGGCTTTAGCGATTTCTCTATCATCGGCCTGGTGTGCTGTCATTATGTGAATTAACAAGAAACTGGCTTGATGGAATAACCTCCATGGTCGTTCCTATAGCAACCGCATCTTATAGAGGATTAGCAGGTATCTTGGGTAGAGCACAACTAAAGAAAAACCTTGGGGCTCATTACAGGACACTGTGGTATGAGGGTTCACATGAACAGAATAGTATCTACTATGGAGAAACCGTGCATAGATTAGGTTAAAGAAACGGATACATAATTCATATTTTTGAGGCTCTTTTTAGCAGAAGGTAAAGATATTTTTGGCTTCCAGGACGCTAGGGTCCTCCAGCAGGATGAGTTAGTAAGTGGATTGTTGGAACTTACTAAAGACACGAGTCTGCTGAACTAGTACTTAAAAGGTTTAATTGCACAATGGGTGCATTGTCATATCTAATCTAATCTAATAATTGTATAGAGAGCTAAACAAACGGGTCACGATATAGCTGCGTGTTATCATTAATTATTAATAACTCAAATGCGGGTTATTTAAAACAGTAAATAGATCCTAACGTAAAATATAAAGTAACATTGTAAGTCGTCACTTTTAGCTGTTGAAATGTTCACCGTCCTCTTGCGTGAGGTTTCGGGCGGAATATAACGAAGCTGTAAAGCCGAGGAACAACAAACAGTAATTTGTACAAACACTCTTGGGAGGAATATTAAATTAGGTTAATTCTTGGGCGAGTTGTGCTTCATTTATGCAAATTGAAGATCAACAAAATGTTTTAACGCTGCGTTTTGTTGAACGTGTTTGGGGTCAGTTATAGATTGCGCAGTTATTAACTTGTAGCGAGACTGACACATTGAGCATAAATTGTTTCACTGTTAAAAATTATTTCTTTTTCTAAAAGGTATTAACGAATATGTAAATATCAAACGAATGTTTATATGATAATAAACAAGACGGTTTAATACGTACAGCTGTTTCATTTTACTTTGCCACTGTTAAAACGTAGAAAAAGTATGGTGATAGTGAAAAAAGTGATTTTTACTTTGTTGTTTGTCTGTTTGTGTTTGTGTCTGCGGTATCACTGGAAAACAAAATAATTTATCAGTTTTTAATTACTTGGATGAAATTCGTCTTTATGTTAACAATAAACCATCTGAAAACCATTTAAATATATATATATATATATATATATATATATATATATATATATATATATAATCCACTATAAATATTTTCATAAAAATTAAGGTATTTTATCGTTATAAAATCGTGTTTTATAAAAAGATTGAACCGATTTTGGTAAAATATATTACTTTGCAGAAATTTATCGGAATACAGAAACAAAAATCTAAACTGACCTCTTATGCTATGATTACTGACCTAATTGACCTTTCAAGATTGGATATAACACAGCTGTTGCTTTGAAATTACTTAGCGGAGTGATACTTGGCGCAGTAAATCGTCCGTGATCCATGCATTATAAGCGATAATGACGTCACAAAATAGTTCTATTGGAAATTTGTATGAATCGTAACAAAATTAATGTTTCGCTTATTTATGTTACTTAATTTCATCATGATGTAGATAACAAACAAAAATATCGTATAGAAATATAATAATAAACGGCGTCTATTAATTACACAAATCGTTTTCGAATAATGATTATTGAAAGACTTTAATGCCCGCTAGGAAGGTAACACTAGACTCCCGCGTCACACTTTAAAAAGCTTATAAGATTATCCCAGCCTTTCAAGGAAATTATTTTCCATATAGAATACTTTATACGTTCACCCGTTCCCAACGTGACTTGACACCAAAGTGCAGCCTTTAATGCTTTTATGTATTCAGGGGATCCATGCACGTGCCTACTTACTGCTTCATTGTGAAGTAAATCGATTTCATGTGCATTGATTTGCGTTGATGGTTTTGAAAATTATCATAACACTTAATCATTGTTGAAATTGTGATCAGAAGGTTGAAGCACTGATAGTGACGTCATCGTTGCACGTTAGTTTATTGAATTTTTTCGACTTTATACTAATTGTTTGGATCATGAATTGCATTGGTCTAGTTTTTTATGGTACTTTCGTTATTTGGAATCGCCGTAAATTATACTTTTCATTTGATAACTTCTGTTCTGTACCACTTATAAAAAAGGAGGTGAATACTTAAAAACAGCTTGAATGCAGTAAACATTAAATTTTTTGTATTGTTTTTTCAAATGATTTTTATTAGCCATTTTAGTATTTCAAAATAGAATAACTGAATAAATTTTATTATTAATAAAGTGCTACATTGTCAAATGAAAACTGAAGACTTACGAGGGATCAAACCTTCGTGGTGAGAAGCACATCCCTTATTGCGTTGCGACGATAGGACAGAAGGGAAACCGTACTCTAGGACTGGAGGACTGTCTATTGAAAGAGGTTCCTTTAGGTAGATTTAGGGAACGGTATAAAAGTTTTGTAGAGGATAACTTAAAATAACTGTGGGACTTATTTGAATTAGGTTGCTTTGAACAGAGTAGACATTTACCCTAGAGAAACTGTGTGTAGGCTAAGTGGTATGGGTAAAAAAGGCTCTTGCCAGCAGGAGGCAAAGGGTGCTTCGGTTCCAGGACCAAAAGGACTTCCTGCTGAATGAGTTTACCAGTGAATGCTCAAAATCGTTAAAGGAACCACTTTACAGAACTAGTGCTTTAGCAGCTAGGTGTCCGTAATAAGTTCTGGATTCACTGAATAGCTCATACTGCTGGAAATCCCTTGGTCCTGCTAGCAGAATCTCACAATCATGAATTATGTATCCTGCAGACTCCTCCTCTTTACTGCACAACTCGCACACGGTTTTCCCGTAGTACATACCTATCCTATTCATATAACCCTTTAGACCACAATGCCCTGTAATGAGCCCCATGATTTCCCTGAGTTGTGCTCTGCCCAAAATGTCCATGAGGAACCTTACCTCACTATGAGGCGCTCGCTATGGTGATACTCATGAAGGTTCTCCCCCTGGTGTTGCTTGTTAATTTACTTATTGATGGCAGATCCGGACAGTGATAGGAAAATCACTAAAACCAGCTCGGGTCTGATAAACTCAGATGCAGATCCCAGTCCAGCCAGTATATATATATATATATATATATATATATATATATATATATATATATATATATATATTATATTATATTATATTATGCCAGTATATATATATATATATATATATATATATATTATTGACTTGCCTCCTCACTACTCTCAACCCCCTTGAACCCCAAAACCCAGTGAAGAGTAATCCGGTTTCTCAGGGACAGAGCAATGAGTTTTACCCAGCTTGGACCTTATTATAGGATCCACAAGTGCTTTGACTGCAGCCTGATTGTCGGTATAAATATAAATACGAGCCTTCTTGAAGGCCCGTTTCAAATTCTCCAGAACGCAGTCATTGATGGCCATTATTTCAGCCTGAAATATTGTTGCACCCTGTCACACTGCAACAGCTTACTCTACCTTTCGTCTCAGGCAGAACACCCCAGCGCTAGTGTCTGTCTGTCTTGAAGCCATCTGTACACTATACTAGGTCTCCAGAATTTCCCAATACACGATCTTTATCCTAAAATATGTTTTTGACATCAACGATTCTAGAAACCATGTGTCGTTTGGCCATCTGATGAGCCCCCATCATTAGAATCTGGTCACTGACCTTTTCTGTGATTCTAGCATGCCCCAAAGTTGAGGATAGGTAGACTCCACTTACCATCAGTGTATATGCTGCTTTACGTAACCTCCATGATAAGTCAATGGGAGGAAAACCTAGAAGTATCTCCATGGCCTCCTCTGCCGGACTTGGTCCAAATGGAGTAAAATAACTTAGCCTATTAGCCAGTCGAGATAATATGATATTTTTAAAAGAAATATTACCATTTTAAGTCCTTATTTGTAAAGCCCAGTTAAATTTTACTATAGGTACACCAGTCCATCAGACTTCTTTCGACAATAGTGTGAAATAAATGAGATAAAATAATTAAATTACCGTGAAACAGAAATTTTAACAAAATCTGTCGATGAAACTGTTGACTTTTTTAACGTTTAAGAAATAGCGAGTATTGATTTTGTGAGATTGCGCTCCGTTCTTCTTGTCATTACAAAATTGTTTTTAGTGTAATGATATAATTGAATGTTTATTTCTAACAATAAAGTTTAATTAACACGTTTACTCAGCAGTTCCCTAAATAAATTATTTCATGTAATTGTGTTTTAACGTTTCATACAAGTCTCTAAACAGTTTAATTACTTAGTATTTAATAGGATTAAATACAATGTCTGTCTTATTATTTCCGTTGATTGAATTCCAGAGATCGTTTTTCCTCCAAGAAGTAGAAAAGGTCTGACCTACTTCCACGCGTAGATAAATCGAACAAAGAATTGATATCGATTGCTCATTCTTGTCTGTTATACTTGGAAAATAAATAATGATGCGTGCACTATTTTAACGAGTTACTCGTGTCAATTTAAAAAGCACTGCAATTTTTTTGAACTTAACCTTTGAAGATGCAAAAATAGATCAGTAGGAACGACAATAGTTTCTATAGAACGACAATTGTTTTCAAAACTGGATAGCGAACGTGTCCAAAGTGCTCGAAAAGTCAATGTGTGTCAAGTTTATTTTCGCGGATCAAAATAAATGATTGGCATTCTGTTCTGTAACGTAAACGAGGCATGTGCTCGTTGAAATTATATTCTGTACGTAAGCTACACTATTCTGTTACCGGAGGAGGCAGCTGACGTGTTTGCGATCTCACGGTTGTGAATTAAAAATTGCAATTTTAATTATTAGTTTTAAATATTGTAATGAGGTCACAGCCAAAGAATGAACACTATTGACAAAGAAACAATAAAAATACGAAACTGCTGACGTACTGCATGTTGCAATAAACAACAAAGTGTGTAGAACAACAGTTTATATAAAAACTTGGGGAAGACGTAGGTCGTGGTCAGTCGATTCTGTGGGGACCGGAAGGACAGTCGATTCCGGGGGAGACCAAAAGGCCGTAGGACAACTGTACGTCAGGAAGTGCTCCAAGAATATCCCAGTCAGGCAGTTCTGGGGAACTAGTCGGCAATCTATGTAAATAGTTAGTTTTGTGTACCCTTTTTCTCCTTGCCGGCGGAGGCAGCTGGAGCGAGCAGCTGATGGGCATAGCGACCTCTAGCTCATTCTACTCTCACTCATTTACTCAACATACACACAACACACAACATCCACAAACACACTCCCTCACACAAACACATACACACCCGCAGGGGGGTGCAGACTAGCTGCACCTAATAAGAGGACCTAGACAAACCTCGCGGCACCCGAGTCTTGCAGACACTTACACTTACAACACTACACTTACGATTTAAACACTTTACACTCACACGTACATTTTAGGGATTTGCTGTTCTTGTTCCGTTATGTCTGGGAGTGGCGATACTGCTTGGTTTCCTTTGGCGGGGTCAAGTATGTGGAACCTGATGTGTGCCTAGCACTGCCGAGGACCTCTGATGGGACAGGGTCTGGGACCGAGCAGCCTATAGGCGCTTGCAAGCACATGAATGTTGAGTTATGGGTGTCGGAGCCCATAGCTGGGTCTATCGAAACAAATGGTTGCATTCTGTGAGTACATAGAGAGCGGCTGCCAGTGGTACTTGGGTTTGGGGAACCGTAACTTTGTACCGGAACCCATTCCTAAAATATTCTGGAGTGCTGACAGACATGTGTTTCGGCTCCAGGATATCTGAAGGTCCCCCCCAAATTTTTTTTTTTTTTTTTTTTTTTTTTTTTTTGGGGGTTCTCGCTTTAGTTCGAGTATCCTGGGCTGCTGGTGGTCGTTTGGGTGCACCCTGTGCCAGTTGTTCGAAAAATCTGCATTCATGAATCGCTCGGTAAATAACACTATGGATACCAAAAAACAAAACGCCAAACTGAGTCTAAAAAGGCATCGTGTGACCGTGTCAAACGAGTCTGTTTGTAGTGAGGATGTTGGAGATTTACCCAGTAATCCGAAAGTAGAAGAAGGAGGTAGCTTTATGTTACCTTCTATTAGATATCTCGTTTTTAAAAATTCTTCCGAAGGAGCTGATCTTGGAAAAGTCTCTCCTTTTATAATCAATAAGGCAATCGTTGGAAAAGCGGGTCCCGTAGTTTCAATCAAGAAACTACAAAACGGGACCTTACTAGTTCAAACCCATAGCGACAAACAGACGCAGTCGCTGCTTAAAATGACATCCTTCTTTGAGAATGTCAGGGTATCTGTGGAATCCCACAGAACCTTGAATTTTGCAAGGGGTGTCATAACATGCAGAGATCTTGTTTACGTTGATTCCCAAGAAATAAAGACGGAGTTGGCTTCGGAAGGAGTAATCGATGTAAATCGAATAATGCGAGTAGATAAGGGACAAAAAATTCCTACAGCCTCCTTAATTCTTACATTTGGAAAACCCACTGTACCCGAGTATATCTATGCCGGATACCAAAGGCTGTCGGTCAGACCTTATGTTCCGAACCCAAGGCGTTGTTTTAGATGTCAAGGTTTCGGCCATATGAGTTCCTCGTGTTCGAAGCCCGAGGTTTGCGGCAATTGCGGTACTGCGGGTCATAGTGGTGAAGGTTGTCAGGCTAGCCCACATTGTGTGAACTGTGGAGGTGGTCATCCTGCCCGATCTCCAAACTGCCCCAAGTTTCAAGAAGAAAAGTCTTTATCGATAATGGCCAAAGATAAGATTTCCTTCTCCGAAGCCAAGAGAGTTCACAAAAGCTCTATGTCTGTTCTCAATGGAAAATCTTTTGCAGCTGTCACATCTAATCCAAAAATATCATCTTGTATGAATTGTGATGAGCTAACCAAAACTGTCAAAGTTTTGACGGATCAAGTAGCTCAATTGTTAAGTCTGTTATCCTCCAATGTCACACGTATTTCGGTTCCGGTTGCTAAGAAAGGTCCTTCATTGATTTCTCCTACTAAAGTTACTTCTGGGTCTAGTTCATGTAAAGAGTCTAAATCTCCAGTGACGAAGCCTCTAATGACAACGTCGCAAGTACTAAGAAACCTCCCGTCGCCCGTTGATAAGAAAACCACTCCGGGTCTAGAGTATTTCTTAAAAAAATCAAACACTTGTCCACCGACAGTTGGACCTAAAAATAAAAATTCTGCCACAGTAAACAAACCTGTAAAGAAAACTGAAAAAACTTCTAAAGGAGGTTCTACTACCAAACCTCTTGCAAACAAAACCAAAAATCATCAGAGTCTGACATTAGTCACAGTTGTGACTCTGTGTCTGTTGATTCTGATCCACCTATAGTATGCTCTATTGAGAAAATAAATCCTATCATAAACTAAATTATTAATTTTCAATGTCAACGCCTTCCATTTATAACAACGTGATACAGTGGAACATTAACGGAGCCAAAAGTCATATTGAAGATTTAAAACTTCTTGTACGCGATACGTCTCCATTATTCATTTGCCTTCAAGAGACGCACCTTCACCAATCGCACACTTTCAATTTAAGAGGGTATTCTGTTGTCAGGGCCGACTTCATAACGGAAGAACGAGCGAAGGGTGGGGTAGCCATACTCGCTCGTGACTCTATTGATGCCGTTCCTGTGGACATAATAACTCCTTTACAGGCTGTCGCAGTTCAGACTACCGTACCATTTAAACTTACCATATGCTGCATTTATTTACCGCCTAGCAATGCTTTCCAAAACAACGACTTAGTTAACTTATTAATTCAGTTACCTGTCCCCTTTCTATTGATGGGTGATTTTAATGCTCACCACACATCGTGGGGCTCTACTACATGTAACTCACGAGGAAACCGAATTGACAATATAAGGACTACATTAGATCTATGTCTTTTAAATAATGGTTCCCCAACACACTTATCGTCTTCTACAGGTGGTTGGACAGTCGTTGATTTGACCTTTTGCAGTCCAATTTTGGCAACGAAGTTCGAATGGTCGGCGATGTCTGATCTTTACGGCAGCGATCATACTCCGATTAATGTTTCACTTTGTACATTCCACCGTCCGAATCAACGCCCTCCGCGGTGGATTCTACAAAAGGCACAATGGGTGGATTTCACAGAACAATTTGTATCACCTGACATTGAAGATATTAACTCTATTAATAAAATAGTACAAACTTTAACTGAAAATATTTTAGACGTAGCACATAAAACTATTCCTCAAACCTCGACTCATCAATCTCGTCCCCCCGTTCCTTGGTGGACTGAGTACTGTAAGAATGCCTTGCTTTTACGTAGACGAGCTCTAAGAAGGTTCAACAGACGACCAACGAGTGAAAATCTTGAGAGGTATAAAATTCTCCGAGCTAGAGCTCGTAGAATATTTAGACAAAGTAGAAAAAATTCTTGGACCCAGTATATTAACACAATATCAAGAACAACACCAGAATCAACTGTTTGGAAGAAACTCCGTTCCGTTTCTGGTTTATCTCCATCAACTCCCTTGATGGGCATGAAACAACGGAACGGAATAATAAGTTTTGATCCTCGAGATATTGTTAATACATTGGGCTTATACTTTGCAGATTATTCTTCGTCTACTTCCTATAGCAATGGTTTTTGTCGTTTCAAAAATACTCAAGAAGCAATGCCATTCGTCGTTGGTACGTCTCTGTTTCTCCTTTGAACGCGCCCTTCTCAATAGAAGAGCTGGAATCTGCACTGTCATCCTCTTCAGATTCAGCACCAGGCCCTGATAACCTTGTATATTCCATGATTAAAAATCTTCCAACATCGGGTAGGATTTCCATCCTGAAGATATACAATCGTATGTTTGAGGAACACTCTTTCCCTGATGCTTGGTTGGAAGCAACAATGATTCCTATCCTTAAGCCAGGCAAAGATAAAACTGATCCAAACAGCTACCGCTCTATTTCTCTTACAAGTGTGCTATGCAAGCTAGTGAAGAAAATGGTAAATCGCCGTCTTGTTTGGTATTTAGAAAATAATAATTTACTCTAAGGACCAGTGTGGTTTTAGGCAAGGGCGATCTTCCATCTGATCAGTTAGTTTTATTAGAATCTGCAATCCAAAATGCCTTTCTGTTACGTCAAACACTTGTTGCAATATTCTTTGACCTAGAGAAGGCATATGATATGGCTTGGAGAAGAGGAATACTAAATACATTAAAATCATGGGGTATACAAGGTAATATACTAGGTTTTATTAAAAATTTTCTCTCAAACAGATATTTCAGAGTACGCCTTGGATCTACATTGTCAGATCGTTTTCGGTTAGAGAATGGCGTCCCGCAGGAAGTGTACTTAGTGTGACCTTGTTTGCCGTTGCTATCAATAGTATAACTACTAATGTGCGGTCTCCTGTTCGCTGTTCTCTATTTGTGGATGACTTTGCAATTTATGTTGGTGCTAGAAGTTTGGCCACAGCTGAAAGAACACTTCAGCTTACAGTAAATAGATTGCAGTCATGGACGAATTCAACTGGGTTTAAATTTTCTGCCGCTAAAACTCAATGTATTGCCTTCAGTCGCCGTCGACAGATCCGAACTCCTTCAATATTTCTCGATGGTACAGAAATTCGGACCATTCCATCTGTTCGATTTTTGGGGTTAATATTCGACCAAAGACTATCATGGAACCCTCATTTGCGTGATTTAAAGTTACGATGTAACAAAATTCTCGATATGTTGAGGGTGCTTAGTGGTTCTCGATGGGGCGCTGATAGGACCTGTATGCTGATGTTTTACCGTGCGGTGATTCGTTCGCGGATTGATTATGGCAGAATTGTATATTCGTCTGCACGACCATCCGTATTAAAAAAAATAGACCCAGTCCATCACTCTGCAATACGACTCGTCTCTGGAGCCTTCCGTTCTAGTCCCGTTGTAAGCATTCTAGCCGAGACTGGGGAACCTTCACTCTTTCGACGGAGACAGAAACTACAGCTAACTTATGTAAGCAATTTATCATATAAACCTTGACACCCTGCTTGTAATACAGTTTTCAAAAATCAATTGGTGCGACAGTATGAAACTCGACCGAATGCTACTGCTCCTCTTGGTATTAGAACTTCCCGTATTTTTGATGACTTACGTATTGAACTACCCCCAATGTTTGAAAGGTCCTTTTGTCTTGTCCCTCCATGGAAAATCAATATGCCGACATTTGATTTTTCCTTGTGTGCATACCAGAAAGACAACACTCCTAACATTGTGTATCAACGTGAGTTTTTTCGACTGACTAGTTCATATCCATCTGCTAAATTTATTTTCACAGATGGCTCTAAGATGAATAACAATGTTGGCTGTGTATTTTACTCACTGGACGAAACGTATAAGTATGGATTACCCTCAACTTGTAGTGTCTTTACAGCCGAACTCTTTGCCATCTTAAAGGCTCTAAACACTATTGAATTCGGTAGTTTGCATTACGTAGTTTGTTCCGATTCAAAAAGTGCACTCCAGGCAATCCAGGATATGTATTCGGTAAACCCTCTGGTTCAAGATGTTCTGTGTTCTGTCCATAGACTTGAACTACGAGGTGCAAGAGTATCATTTATCTGGATTCCTGGCCACTGTGGAATATTTGGAAACACTGTAGCGGATAATGCGGCAAAGGAAGCAACTTTTCTTCCGCCATGCACTCAACGTGTAATCGTGTCTGACTTCCTTTGTCACGTAAAACATTTAATTCATCTACAGTGGGAAAATGAATGGGCAGCTACAAGCAGTAATAAATTGAGGGTAATCAAAAGTACAGTTCGTCCTTGGGGGTTGTCAATACGTGCAAGTCGCAGAGAAGAGGTGGTGATCACCCGCCTTCGCATTGGTCACTCCATGTTAACGCATGGATTTCTGATGGGACGCGGGGACCCACCTGAATGTGAATTCTGTAGGGAAGCCATCACAATTAAACATATACTGCTCGATTGTGATGGTTTTCAAAATGTACGTGTTATGTGTGGTCTGAGCAACTGTTTGCAGACGATGTTGGGAGATAGTGCCTCGGCCGTTGACCGAGTTCTAGACTTCCTTCATCGTCTGAATGTTTTAAATAAAATTTAATTTATTGTATTTGTAATTTCTTGTGTTATTTTATTTATTTATTTTATTTAAAAACTTTATTTCTGTTATGTTTTGCATTATTTTACGAATTGTTATTAAATTTTATTCATTATTTATTGTTATTTAGTTCTTAAGTGTAATATATCTATACCTGTTTTCTAAATTTTTAATTTATTTTTACTGTTATAGTTTGTTGTTGTTGTTTTTGTTGTTGTTTTTTTCTTAAGTAAAATTTAGTTTAATTAATTTTTTTTATATACTTTAATCCTTCGTGACGGCGATGATAACCTGAACGGTTTTTCGCCGGGGAAAAAAAAAGAAAAAAGCTTTTTCTCCTTTTCTCTTTTTCTTTTAAATAAATTGGGAAACGGGTTTCCAGCGAGGATCTTGGGGCATAATTCAGGGGAATATTTTGGTAGAGTAATACAATAGTGTACATTCTTGCGGTTGTTATCAAGTGTACTTGTAGCCGTGACAACATAAGAATACTGTAATGTAATGTAATTAGATATATTAAGGGATTTTTTGAACCAAAGATAGTTGTTTATTTAGAGGAGTTAGGAGAGATCCCGAAATTCTAACATGACGTACCTCTAGCTCATACTATTCTCATTCACCTACTCAAAACACACAAGTACACACATCTCTACATAACAGCAAGAATAACACCGGCCGTGTATAAAACGGAGCCCTCAGATACCTGGTAACCTCCCAGTGTATCTTCGCCTTACCCGTGTATGAGGTGTTCTGTGTGCGGGAACATAATTTTCCTACATACTTATGTTATCATGAGTAAGAATGTAAAATAACATGAGCGCCAACAACAGCCAACGAAAAGCTGGCTTAGAGATCTACAATGTCTAAGTGCAATAGTGACCCTAGTAAGTCACTATGAATGAATTCATTCATTCATACTTCTTTTTTTTATAAAAAAAAGGAAATTTATTTATTTATAAAAACTACATTTTTAAATAAATTTCTAAATAATCAAAAGTTACTATTATCCTTTAGAGATTCATGGTTTATTGTGTGTGTGTGTGTGTGTGTGTGTGTGTGTGTGTGTGTGTGTGTGTGTGTGTGTGTGTGTGTGTGTGTGTATATAAATATATATATATATATATATATATATATATATATATATATAGAGAGAGAGAGAGAGAGAGAGAGAGAGATGACGTGTACACGTCTCGAAACCCTTAAGGATAATATTAGTTTTGTATAATTTCACTTTAACAATAGAATCAGTAATAGATAATCTGAAAACCAACAATGAACACTAATGCATTTTAAATTTGTTATGTTTTCACTTCTTTTTTTTTTGCTTTGTTACTTTAAGGCGAAAAGCACATTGAGGCTATTATCGCCTCCCTAAATGTAAGTGTGGATGTAAAGTGTTAAAGTCGTAAGTGTAGTATTGTAAGTGTAAGTGTGTGTTAGACTCGGGTACCGCGAGGGGCGTCTAAATCCTCTCAATAGGTGGAGCTAGTCTGCACCCCCTGCGGGGAATGTGTTCACTTTTGACAATCAAACCCACGACTGTTACATTTATGCCTTAAAAAACTCAAGTTTTCGGTAAACGTCACCTGTATCCTAGATTTCTTCGATATTGGTTAATTTGTTTAGTCTCTAAGGCTACCCTTAGAGTAAAGGGTTGTTTTACGTTACAAACCCTAAATGTTAATTTGTCAAACTTTAATTTGTCAATGTATAATTGGTACATAAACCTTAAAACTATTACCCAATATAAATTTACCGGAAGCTATTTCAGTTTCTGTGGACCGCAAATAGATGTCGCATTGGTTGAACTTTACTAGCCCAATTAATTACTGTACTATCACGTAACCAATTAACACACAACTATAGCCGCACAACGATAACATAGCATCGGTACAGTCTGAACTGAAGTTACCTAATTTACTGTTACTGTGCACTTGGGTGTGCTGAACTTAAGTTACAGTTAAGTACTTACTGAACTTTGGAACGTTATGTGTGTAAACTTGTGATTAGTGTATAGATTAATTTGCTTAAAAAATGTATTACCTTCCTATTACTTGAAGTATTATACTTTATAAAGGTTTGGGGAATCATGAAGAATGAAGATTTGAAATTAGATTGTTTAGAGGTTACAGTGTTTAGTGCCCCTGCGGATCAAAGGATCTACTTTCCAACTAAGCTTCTGAAGTACTAATCCAGATACTTAGGCTTTCTCAATGAGTCTGAGCATTCCCCTGAGTAGCTCAATCAGCTGGAGATCCTGGGAGTCATGAAAACGAAAAACAATCGTCATAGATTCCTGTTCTGTTCAGATGTAATCACCCTAGAACTTTTTTCAGTAGACGTTCCTGACTGTTAGTCTTGTATTACGGTAAGCCGAATCGACATTTTTCTCTGTCTCTGTTCACAAGATCTCAGCTTTCCACTCGGTTGTCAGTATCTTTCAGCATTCCAGAAGCCCGATTCGTAATAGGTCTTCTGCTGTTATGCTTATAAGCCCTTTTATGCTTATAAGCTACAGCCTTTTTTCTTCTTAATTTGTGCACACTTGGACTAATGCAGACGATGGGATAATTTATAGCGTATGAAAATGCCAAGCCCTCGCCGGGAATCTAACTCGGGTCCTCGGGGTGAAAGCCTAGTACGCTATCCACTAGGCCACCGAGGCGGACGTTAAACACTAAAAAAAAAGATCTTCTTAATTTGCACTTTCGCTCTGCCTGTAGACGTTCGTAGACGGCCTTACTGGTACTAATCGTATGTTACTTTGTCTCCCTTCTTACGTTTCAAGTTGAGTTCAAGAAAGATGTTCCACGTTATGAATTGTGCGGTTTTTTTGGGAAATAACACTTTTAGGAACAACGTTTCGTTGAGTTGCATCACAATTTATTTAAATAAAGTAATCAGAAGAAGTCTTAAGACACACAAATATCGAGCCATCATCTTATCAAACTTAAAGATAAAATCAGTTTGGAGAAAGGCAGCCTTTGTAGCGTTTGTATGTTGTGATTTTTTTTAAAGAATTACACAGGATAAACTAATAGGTGCACCTCAGTCCGCTTTCTATTTCCGTCATTCGTAGTTTATATAAGGAGCCAACAGATGAAAATTTCCTTCAGTTCTTCAGGCTGAGAGCGAGAAGAACCTTGAAGATGCCGGATTCGACTTTAGTGAAACGTCGGTACAATATTTCTTTCAAAAGCAATTGCATCGAGTGGCGATTCGATGTATTTCATATATATATGAAGCCTCAGTCAGAGAGTGATCTAGAGGTAACAAATGGGAATCACTAAAATGGCCGTTCTAAGGCCTTGTTTTCCAATGTGAATTTGTTCAAAACAAGCTCGGTTTTATCTCCAAATAACAAACGTACAACTTTCACGCAGCGACTAAACCCTTTGATGTTTGCCTACCCGATACCGTAGCCGGAAGGCTTTTTGTAACGAAAACAAATTTCATGTACAAACACGCCACCCGAGAGGATTGTAGTTCAAAGTGAAACGCGCGGAGCTCGTTGTCGGCATTAACAACTTAAGGCTGGCAATTAACAAAGCTGATTTCGCTGTGAAGATTTTATACAAGGAATTATTTTGTTTTTAATTGCTCACAGTGGCTGGAAAAAGGAAGTCTGATAAAATGTCTGTCAACTCGTTTTTAATTGGGAAATTTTTTTAAGTAATTTTTTAATTATAGGCTTCTTTAGGCGGACCTAGAACTTTTTGTGTAAAAAAAAATTAGAAACTCGTGATATTACGAGTAACATAAAAAAATCTTCACGCTTGGTGTATAATCATTATTATTATTGTTATTGTAAATTTTGTTATACTGTTGAGGTAGTACTTTCCATGTGCATTCCTGGCTCAATGCTATGATCTCTGCTTATAAAACTTTGAGACCTGTGTTCGAAACCCGCTTATTATCCTTAACTTTTTATATTATAGTATTAATATTTTTTTTGTTTTGTGTTTAACGTCTGACTATTGTGCACACTTGGGCTAATGCAGACGATGGGATGATTTATAGCGTATGAAAATGCCAATAGTTGATAGTACGCTATCAACTAGGCCACCGAGGAGGCCAATATATTTTTGAACGAAATATATGAATACGTTGAATAATAAATAACTCACTTGTATTTATCGTTATACTGCAAAACCCGAACCACAATATTTAGAGCGTCTACAGTTAAATCGCAAATCTTGAACATTTGTGTACTAGTAGTTCAAAGAACAAACCTTGCAGTATATTCCTAATTAATATACAGAACGCTTCACAACGGCAGTCGTGACTATTTCCACCAATTTAACCGGTAACTGCAATATTACTTTAAATTTGTTGGAAATTTTACGCTATTTATTCTTGAAGCGGTAAAAATGATTGCTGTTCAACCAGTATTTCAGTAAATAGCCAGAAAATACACTTTTATCGTTAAACAAAGCCCGCCATTTTGAAACGTAAGTGAATGGAAAAATCTTGCACATATATCGTTCGTACTTTATACAAGGTACCTTCGTACCAAATTTCAAATCAGTCGGTCAATGCATTTCACCAAAACTGCGTTCACCCGTCATCGTTAAATCAGTGGTCGAATTGAAACGGAAGTGAATGGGAAACAATCCGACACATACGTCGTTCGACGTTTACGCAAGGTAACCTTTCGTACCAAAATTTCGGAACAATCGGTTAATTCGTTTAGTCAGCACTACGTAACAAACACACCCGACTGCCGAACGGTCGAATTGAAACTGAGATAGCTCTTCACTCGATCAATAACTATGATAATAAATATTTATATAATTAATTAACCAACGCCGTTGTTCAGTAGTCCAGTCATCTGATTTGGATATGTTGTACAAGAATGATATTTTATATGTAAAATACAAAGTAGATAGTGTACTTCAAATTTTTAAGTTTTGATCTCTGTCGGCCCACACCTCATTATAGGCCTATGAGGAATATTATAGTAAAAATATTTTTTCTAAGACAACAATAACTAGGCCACAAAATGTTATGCATAGAAAGCAATATTGTTACCTAGACAACAATATTTCTCCTTAGACTTATACAAAAATATATATGTCTGGGAATATGTGAGTAAATTTAACCCCACAATATGTGTAGTTAATGAGAGAAATTTTACAAATGTAATATATTTTCCTTGACATAACTTTAAGATATATTTGACAAATATCTTTTACAGTATAATATGTCCCTTAACGATGACATTGACCGAACTGTCATACGTGTAAGGGTAAATTTGAAAATTAGTGTATTACATATCTCTTTAGTCTCGTTGTAAAATAATTCTTTTCTGGATTTTACATCTTAGAAACGTACAATAATGCTCTATGGTAACTTTACTTTGAACTACAAGTTACGCTACAAAAAAGCCTGTTTCAACGTGCACACTTCAAAGCCGAGTACTTGAACGTGTGAGAGAAAGTTATTCACAATTCCGGTTAAATGTTTTTTTTGTAAAGTTATTACTACGTTTTGTAAAGAATTATCGTTTAGTTTTCAGGCTTTGGTGTAACAGTACGCTGTGAATTGAACTCTATGAAATAGTGTCATAGTAATAATTTTAATATTTGCAATTTATCTTCTAATTTCTTCATTAGGTTCAAGTTTCAATAAACTTTATAATGACATCACACAAAGACCTGCGAAGCTCATAATTGTATAGTATACATATTAAATAAACTAATTGCAAAAAACGAACATTAGTGAGTTTAGCTGTTCACTGACTAATTCATTCTGCTCGAAATATTTACGGTCCTGCAAGCCTTTGCTTCCTACTGGATAGATTTCCTGCAGTTTCCTCTTACTTCCTGCATGAAGGCTGGCAGGTACACTTATACACGGTTTATCCGTGGTACAGATTCATGTGTGCCCTCGGAACACAGTGCCTTGTAATGAGTCATTTTGCTCTCTGAATGAGTATTTGCATAGTATCTCATACCATACAATTGTTGTTGATGGGATGGGAGACGTGTATAGACTTAAGACACGCGGTACAGAGTGTAACGTATTGAGGTCAACCTCTCAGGTTATATTGGTTCATTCCAATCTAATCTTTTAGGGTATGGCAACAATGCGGCTGAAGCGAAGACGCATCCCTATCCCAAACTAAGGTGGAACAGCATAGGGTTGCATGGCTAAGGGGGAGCTTAGCTTTTACACCTCCGGGCGACCTCCAGTTTCAATTAGCCTTACTTATGCATGCGGGGCTCTGCATGGGTGGACATCTTTTTTCCCTAGCTGATCGTGGGACTCAACAATCAAAATTAACTAATACACACCTTGGGGGGACTTTTAGGAATGGACCCAGAGAGTGGGAGTTTGAGAAAGGAGGATACTGGGGTTGGATCCCGATGAATCCACCAGTGTTGTATTGGAGCCGTCTGTGGGGCTGCTAGGCCGTCCTACTGTGTCTGTTTCCGATGGTAGTTGTGTTACCGGGGGATCTGCAAAGGTTGACCTTGACCTAGTAGATAATAGGGCTGTCAAACGTCCGTCAGGAGAGAAAAGGCACCGAATGCAGGGAGAAAAGGCAGCAGCTATCTATCCCCCCCCCAAAAAAATAGCAGGACTGACCATAGGCATAGGTAAGTTAATATATGACCGATCAGCCGCTAGGCCTAGGACCTGCATAGTTGTTAGGAATAATATTGAGTTACTTATATTGTCTTCTTTATGTTCCAGAGATTGTATTGCAGTTAGGACAGAGCTACGTGTGGGATCTAGGAGCAGAAGGGTTGTCATGACCTCTGCTTACTTCCCACATGAGGAAATGAGTAGCTTCCCGCCCATCGGCATTAGAAGGGTGGTCCCTTCTTTGAAGGTTTCCACAATATCCACAACATATTTTAAAAGTTGTGATGGAACAGTTGAGCTGCTTGTCGAAGCGAAAGTCAACGCATATCACACGGTGTGGGGGAGCAGTAACACCAAATTTAGAGGTGAGCAGTTGCTTTCCTTTATTTTAGCTCATAATTTTTATATTTTCAATGAAGTTAATACACCTACCTTCGTAACGAAGGCTAGAAGTGATATTTTAGATCTTACTCTGGGGACAGTGCACGCTGCATTGTTTATGTGGTGAGTGTCTAGAGAGCTGTCTATGTCAGATCATAGGCATATCGCCATGGATCTTGGGGTGATAAACAGATCAGTAAATACTTACCGAAATCGTAGGAATACTAGATGGGGGGCCTATGAAGAAAGACTTAGGGCTGACCTTAGGGATCTTAGGAGGCCGGTAAGTAATTCGCATGAATTAGAGTACGCAGCTGGAAGATTGGTGGAGATAGTTATGGACTCCTTTCATGAGAATTGTCCCCTTACGATAAGGCAGTTGGGGTTAATGCAAAATGGTGGACCCAGGAACTTTATGAGCAAAAGGGACAGGTTAGAAGGCTGTTCAATGCGGCCAAGCGCTACGGTAAGTGGAAGGCCTATAGGCGGGCCCTGACCGAGTATAATAAGGCTTTAAAAAGGGCGAGACGGGACTGGTGGAGGAAGTTCTGTGGGAAGGTCAGTCGTACTTCTCAGGGGGCACGACTTCACAAGGTCTTAGCCTTGGACCCTTTAGACCCTATGGGGACCTTTGTTGGTCCTAATTGGGAGTATACAACAACTGGAAAGGACACCCTGGAATTCCTACTCAGGGAATACTTTCCTGACTCTGTGGTCAGAAATGCAGGAAGGGAGCGAATGTCTGATGTTCAATATAGGAAACCTAGTAGGGGAAGTTGGAAAATGGCAAACCAAATTGTGGATTTGAATAAGGTGAGATGGGCCGTAAATACCTTTGACCCATTCAAGTCACCAGGACCTGATGGTATTTTCCGTCACTTTTGTAACATGGAGGAGAGCCTATTGCTGTTATTCTATGCAGATTTTACCAGGTCAGCATACCCACTAGGTAGGTACCTCTAGGGTGGAAAGCAGCCCGTGTAGTCTTTATTCCTAAGCCGGTGCGAGCATCATATTCCGACCCTAAGGCATTTAGACCGATCAGTCTGACTTCGTTCATTCTTTAGAGAAATTGGTAGAGAGATATGTTAGAGGGGTCATGATTCCTCTACATGTCAGTCAGTATGCCTACCAATCAGGGAAAGGTTGTGAGAGTGCACTTCACAATTTGGTTCACAGATTGGAAGGGACTTTAGAGACCAAAGAATATGTCCTCGGTATCTTTTTAGATATTTGGACATTTAGATATAGTCACATGGTTCAATGCTTCGCGCCCTGTCACGATGTGGGGTTGATAATACCGTGTGTGGCTGGTGGGGGACATGTTGCATGGGAGATCAGTTGTAGCTAAAGCTCTAGGAGACGAGGTTGAGGTGGAGATTGTCAGGGGCTGTCCGCAGGGGGGTGTTTTGTCCCCTCTCTTATGGAACCTGGTGGTGGACGCACTCCTGAATCTTCTGTCATCAGAGGGCATACCCAAAGATATGTCGACTATTTAGTGGTGCTAATCCGGGGGGAGGCATGGAGACACAGTGGTAGATATCATGAAGAGAGCCTTATCACTGGTGGAAACCTGGTGTAGTCAGAAGAACCTAGCGGTTAACCCCAGGAAAAGTACTCTGGTTTCTTTTACTAGAAAGAGGATTACCCCCTACCTAGGAGGACTTAAGCTCTTTGGAGAGACAATTCCAGTTTTAAACGAGGTGAAGTATCTAGTCTTGGTGCTGAACACTAAGTTAACCTGGAATGCTCACCTGGGGCGCATCATGAGGAAAGCTAATAAGTCTTTAATGACAGATAGAAGAATGGTTGGTAAAACATGGAGACTGAGACCAGAAATGATGAAGTATATCTATACTGGGATCATGGTGTGCTATGCTGCTGTGTTGTGGTGGGCTAAGGTTGAGCAGAGGAGGGCCAGAGAGTCTCTGACTAAGTTACAGAGGTTGGACTGCCTGTGTATTACTGGCTGTCGCCATCGGTGGCCATGGAGATCATTCTTGGGTTTCGCCCTATTGACCTTTTTCTCATGGAGGAGGCACGTAAAGCAGCTTGTAGACTGCAGGGTGTGGTGGCTGGCTGCCCTCTATTTATGGGCATGCTAGAATCACAGTCAAGATCTTTGACCCAATCGTGTTGATGGTGACGAATCAGATTGCTAAACGGCACGTAGTAGCTAGACCCTGTGATGTCAACTTGGCCTTTGAGGGTAGAGATCGTGTGTTGGAAAAACCTGGAGACATAGTATGGTATACAGATAGCTCCAAGACAAAGACAGGCACTGGTGCTGGGATGTACGGCTTGAGACCGGGGTTAAAGCAAGTTATTACCCTGGGATAGCATACAACAGTATTCGAGACTGAAGTGATGGCCGTCAATGACTGTGTTCGGGAGAACTTGGATAGAGGCATCAAGAAGACACGTATTCATATTCATACCGATAGTCAGGCAGCAGTAAAAGCACTTGCGGGTCCTGTAATATAGTCCAAGCTGATTTGGGAGCGTCGGAGTGGTTTGTTGTTGACTGTCAAAGTGTATTTTTCCTTTTTTTTGTTGTTCATTAATAACTATAATTTTATCTTAGAAACATCTTGTTTTAATATTCTAATTTATGTATTATATTAAAAGGCAAAGTTACTCACTCACTGTATCTTAAAAACGTCAAGGCCTACGAAGGTAAAATTTTGCATTGGGGCCGTGAGTTGATCTTGCTAGTTAAAAACGGAGATGGGCTGACCGAAAAATAAACCCGGTAACTCATAAAATATTATTTAAATTTACAATATTTTTATACACATATGCAATAATTTCATATAAGGCCTAAGTACCAGGTGTTCGGGAGAACTTAAATCGGAACTTCAAGAAGGCACGCAATCATATTCATACCGATAGCCAGGCAGCACTAGCGGGTCCTATAATTCAGTCCAAACTGGTCTGTGATGGTCAGACGAACTTCGACCCTCTGTCCCTGGACAACCGGGTAACTATTCATTGGGTTCTGGGACATAGGGGAGTTGAGGATAACGAGGAGGCAGACCCACTGGCTGAACTTGGATCTGCATCTGAGTTCATCGGACCTATGCCGGCTTTAGAGATTTCTCTATCGTTGGCCAGGTCTGTTATTAATAGGTGATTTAATAATAAACACCAAGTAAGATGGGTTAACCTTCATGGACTTTCCCTTAGGAAACTTATCTTAAGCAAAGTTCCTTTTGGAGGACTCAAAGAGGCAGCAGATGTCCGGGGTACAGCACAACTCAGGAGGATCATGGGGCTCATAACAGGGCACTGTGGTCTGAGGGTGCACATAAATAGGATAGGTATTTATGTGGAATAGGTATTTACACGGAGAAACCTTGTGTAGTTGTGCAGAAAGGACGAGGAAACTGCAGGTCACATAATTTATGATTGTGAGGCTCTTGCTAGTAGGAGGCTAGGGGTTTTTTGTTTCCAAGACCCTAGGGATCTTCAGCAGAGTGAGTTAGTCAGTAGGATGCTGGAACTTATTAGGAGTACTAATCTACTGAACTAGATATTTTTAGAGGTTATGTTGTATAATAGGTCAATAGGTAGTAGTGCCTGGGGTTGAATTATCCCTTCCTCTAGTATATATAATCTTAATGAGTCATTTTTATGCTCCTGACCGTCAACTCTCCAATCTTGAAGAATGGTCACTGTCAGCATCTTCACAGTTGTATAAGGGTTGAGCTTGTCACACCCAAGATTTGATCCTTGATAGGTCTTCTACTTATATAATTTCACTATAACATTGTCATGAAAACCTGTATACATTAGCGTTTAAATTTATTTTCAATGGGATTAAAAATGAAAAAAAACTTACAAAAATCTTTCCATCGATTAAGGTTGTTTTTGGTTATTTTAAGGCAAAAAGCACATTTAGGCTATTATCGCCTCCCTAAAGTCGTAAGTGTAGTGTTTTAAGTGTAAGTGTGTATTAGATTTGGGTACCGCGAGGGACGTCTAAATCCTCTCAATAAGTGCAGTCAGTCTGAACCCCTTTCGAGGAGCCATCAATCAAATTTGTTGCCATTACATTTTCAGTAAAGTATGAGATAAATACGAGGTAGGGTCAAAACGTTACCAGAATCGGTTAGTAAAAATTTATTAAAAGTATGTATCATATTTTAACCCTATTTTCCTTCAAAATTCTTTCCTTTTGCATGTACACACGTTTTTGACTGTTCATACAATTGCTGGAAACACTCCTAAAAGCTATTTTTGAAAATTTCGTTTAATCACTTAGTCAAATTTTCTCTCACCTCTTGCTAATCCGGTGGTGCAAGGTCGGGAGAATAGGAAGGTTGTTCCAGAGTAGTATGTCACCGTCAGCGTCGATGTGACGGAGCATTGTCATACAACAACCAATCGTTCCATGACTGCGAAAACGTTTTTCTAACTAAAGTCAGGTCGTTTTCATCTAACTGCATCTCGTAGACTTTCAGAATCTCCTTGTATATTTCCTTGTTGACTGTTTCCCTTTCAGGAATAAATTCATAGTGAAACAAGCCTTGGCAATAAAAAAACCTCCAACATCACTTTACCCTGCTTCTGTACAAGCCAAATTTTTCTTTTTTTGGTGATGTTTTTGATTTCCTTTCATCAGACTGACCTTTCATCTGAGGATCGTAAAGGACGTACAGTCATTTTTTTACCACTGATTTGTTTCTGCGACTGTAAATGACATTAAAGGGTAATCGTTTTGCTGATTCGCAAGAGGTTTGGAGAAAAATAAGGTTACAAATATTATAATACTTTATATAAATTTTTCATTGACCAATTCAGTGGAACCTTTTCATTCTACTTCGTAAGACATGATTCTTTTTTTAATATTTGGAATATTTGTCATTCCCAAATGGATTTGCTGAATTAAATTTTTTGCGAAATTATTACCAACATCGATTTCGTGTATCAAGTTTGAATCAGATAGAACCGAAGTATGAAACGCTAGAGTAATAAAACATATGGTACCTAAAATTTAAAATGACATCTATAAAAGGAATCTAACAGTTAGGACCGTTGCAAATAAGATCAAGGTAAGATCTAGAATTTTTAGATCTAATTTTCAAATGGAAATTCGCCTATAGTCTCAGGAAAACAGATCTTTGGGGATTAAAATATTTTATGTCTTGTTTAATAACTAAACTGGAAACTTAATTTAGCAAAACGGGATGGCTGACGCAATTAGGACTACGCAACTCAAGTTCCGAGTTAAATACAATTAGAGTGGTCATGCCGAAAGGACTCGTTCAGTCCGAAGGGAACCCTTATTACCGTCGTCCCTGCTTAGGGCGCTCGGCACCACAGTGCAACAGAGAATAAAGGACTTTACATATTGTTTTAACTGGTTGCGGAGTCAACGCCGCTAAAATTTCGATACAGAGTGTTACAAAATGCCAAACATTTTTTTGCGTTCAGTGATACTTGTGCTTAATATTCGGTTTCGACTTTACATGTAGGCTGGAATATTTCGAATATTTGGACAATTCTCGATTGCGTTCAATCGAAATTGTGGCGCTAACGATTTATACAAATTGTTTGGATGCTTCATGGAGACACTTAAGTTATTTTAAACAATAATACAGTAACTAGCTAGAAAAATGCATAATTAATTTTAATTTTATTTATTGAAGTAAAAATTTCTATGGTCGCGGTTGACAAAACATGTTTGTAAAGATTTGTTTTTGCGTCACGATTTATTCTGTAACGCATATCTCACAGCATATATAATTGTCCTTCTATAAATGTAGGCTTTAAGTGACTACTTCTAAACAGCTCATTCCGCACAACAGCTGTTGCTTCAATATCATTTAAATTGAGATAATGTTTATTGTTCTGGTTAATTTTAAAAATGCGTATAATATAAATTTGAGTAGTTAAATTATTTAAGTAGTTTAAGAATTTACGTAAACAAATTATACTATAATCGTCCCTAAAATAGCTTATTTTCCAATGAGAATTTAAAAAATTTGCTAAAGGGTTGCTAATTTCTAAAGGGTTATGTTTAAACATAGTTTATTATGAAATTAGGGTTGGCCACAGTATCTGTTGCGTGTAAGTGAGCGAATAATATTTTTCCAAAGTTAAAAGAATTATTTTGTTTAATATTGGAAATACTTTTAAGAGTCGAGTGGGTGATCAATTTAGATACGTCAGAACCTCAGTGTTTTTGAAGCGTAATCTATCATTGGATTTAAAATTTATTTATTTTTGTTTATTGTTATTTGCGATGCTATATAAAATAAGTGTAAGCGATTGAATTTTTGTTAATTTTTATTGTTGAACCGTAATTGAAAAAAATAAATAATATCAATCGTCTATTTGACTGTATTAGTGAACACTAACAATCTAAATTTACAAATAAGTAATTTTAGATGACAAGATTAATTTTTAATATCAAGTAATTTTAGATAATTTAGTAAACAAAGTTTACAAAAATAACTTTTAGGTTTGGAGAATTGTGTTGAACGTCATGAGATATACTCACGCCTATATTACTTTGTATTGCGAAAAGTACTTAAATTCTTTTATAATAAATGGTTTATTTATCGATGTAGCAAGGAAATGGCTGTCATGAAAGAGTGAATACATAAATATATTAAGACTACAAGCGAAACGCCAAGATAATGTGAAAAATAAAGAAAATATTTACCTTAAAAGGGGTGAATAATCGCATAAATATTTTACAAAGAAAGAGAACAGTGTTATTGAAGTATATTTTATTGTGTTACAACTTTATGCAATTTTGATGTATCAAATTTGTCTGTATGAAAACTAACAAAGTTTCAAACTCGTATTACCCCTAGCAATTATCCATATGTGACACTTTCCTCTTTAATAATGATCGATTTACAAAAGTTTTTCCCGGATGGCTAATCCGTAACAGGTTTACACATCCCGTAGGATATACTTCGGTTCCTTAATCTATAAATCGTGAAGTCCAATCAGGTCACCGGGATTTTCCCGCTTAAACAGCGCGTGTGATGGGTGAGTAAATCGTAGGGTTGTAGAAAAGAAGCTAATCTTTTAAGTGCTTTAAATTCGACCCAACAGGACCAAAACAGAACTGTTCAAGATTTGTTTTGTGTTTAGTGCGATAGGTTGTCTCAAATAAATCTTACGATATTCAAATGACCTTAATTCTGAAAGTGTTCATTCCCCCCACCCTCAAAGAAAAACGTGTCTGAAATTTATTTTAATTTAAAATTGATTTATGCCTCTGTATTACAGCTGTTAAGGCTGGTTCAGTTTCCGTGTCCTATGTATCGTTCGTGTCCTTGGATTTAACAAATGTGAATCTGTAAAACGTTTAAAGCGAAATATTTGACGAAAATACGCTACTACAACCCCCATTTCCCCATTGTAGGTCTAAACATTTTTTCTAAAAGAAAACACTAACACCACTGTGTGCCTACAGAAAATCTAACCGCATTCAGCGCAGTTTTAGCAATAGCGCGTAAATCTACCTTTTCGTGTGCAAGTTATTCTGTATTTTTAGCAGCAACTCCCGGTGGTCGATGTGGCTCAAGGCATTCAAAAATCAGTGTTTTAAAACTAATTTCGGCTAAAGCGATGTTTCAGTTAACATGTGTACGTTATGCTGTATTTTCAGCAACAAGATGTGATTCAGGCCAATTAAAAATGAGATTTTTTAAACCAGTTTCGGATAAACCGTAACGAATTTCCGATTAACGAATGTAAGTTATACTGTATTTTCTACAGCAAAGCTCGGTGGTCGATGTGGCTCAGGCCATTTAAAAAACGAGTGTTTTTTAAACTAGTTTCTGATGAATCAGAATTTCAGATTAAAGAGTGTACGTTATATTATATTTCTTGCAGCATGGCTCGGTGGTGGATGAGGCAATTGAAAAACGAGTATTTAAAAACTAGTTTCGGATACTCTGGCATTTCGGATAAAACAATTTCAGTTAAACAAGGTTCTGATATATTAGAAAAACACTATTGGGTTTATTTAAAGTCCTGTAAGTTGATGCATCTCTGAACTACGCATTTCAAGTCGCGGGTTTGAGATGCATTTACTGCCGTTGCTTCACTTTTATTCTGAACGCTGATCCCTCGTCCTCGTTAATCTTAACTGGCATAAAATGTGGACGTTAAGAAGATAGAATGAGCAGATATATTTCAGGCATTAAATATTGACGCACACCAACTTGTACAATTTCACCTTATATTACTGATTTTTTTTTCACTTAGAGGTTAAGTATTAACTCTTTTTAATATATTGTACTTTCAGTAAGAAAAACTGGACGTTGTATATACAAAATGCATAGATAATTTGAGAAGTCGTACTCAAATATAATAAAGCATTTAAAAAAATGTACTTTAATTAGTTTTGCATAAACGAGATTCTAATATGCTTAGAAAAACCACCTTCAACATGATTTAAAAGCCTGCGAGTTTTGTGAGTACATTTTCAACTTGAAAGATTTCAGTTATTTCTTTCAATATTAGTACGTATTAACTGTCTATATATAAGTTGGACCGTAAGAGCTAAAAGAAGCCATAGGCAACGTACGAGTTACCAACGTATTTTGCCAGTATTGGACTTTGTGTCACTAAATAAGTTGTGTATAAGTTTCAATGCTGATTTTACAGTTCACTCCAAAACTAAAATTGGCTTCTTTTTAAAATTGCTACACTTATTCTTATGTACGACTAAAACTTTAATGAGATAATATCGAGTTAAATTTCGAAGAATGAAAACTGTGTTTTTTTTCTTATTCTGTTGCCACAAACAGGAATTGTAATTAATGAAATTTGTAAATTATATTATTATCGTTTGTTCGGACATTTGCCTTCGATTGTTTGCATGCATACACTACAAGTCGTTTACAGTTAAAGACAGTAAATCAGTCACTTTGATTGTCTTTTATTTGTTTTAAATAACAGTTGTTTCTGTATGACAGTTTAAAAGTACTTAAAACCTTGTCATAGGGAAAAAAGTTTCATTAAAATGCAGTAAACCGTTTTCCGTGAAAATCGGACAAAAAGTGCAGAAAGTCAAGATTTTTACGTTTTAGAAAAAATCGATTTTAAATCATTTAAAAGACGATTTTCTAAAACACCAGCCTTATTGCGTATCTACACCATAACTGGAGCCACCATGCAAACTTTCAACTACTTTAGCTTTCTCTTTCTTGAGATACACTGAATGAGTGACTTTTATACTGTGTATTGTATAAAATGAAAATATTTTAATCATGTTTATAAAAAAATTGTTATTGTTTCAGATAGCCTGTCCCAGAACGCAATGTCATAATGGGTCACGTGTATTTTGCTCCGTTATTTGCTCCATCCCCCGTACCAAAACAGCTTGGGGGAGGAGTATATTTACATTTACGGCCTGGCTTAGGTTAATGATCTGCAGGTGCGCTTCATACCTGCACAAAGGTCAAAAGGTAAGTCAGAATTTTAAATTACGTCAGCCTACTGTACGTTAGAGCGCCGTATTTGGAACATTAAATGAAAACATGTCCGCAAGATTGTTCAGTTTTTAGTTAGTTTCGAAATGTTAATCAGTAATCTTTCATATGTTATTATTGGTCATGTATGCTAAGCATTCCGATCGGTTTTATACCAAAAATAAGGTGCCTTATTGAAACTAATGTATGGCGTACGTACAGGTTCACTAGAACACCTGGGAACTCTCACGCCCACTTTAAGGCTTTACAATAAAATAAAACAGATCAAATATTTGTAAACTAAATTCCAGATTCAGTATAAAGTGTTCACGTGAGATTGCAGCACAATGTATAAGTGACAAATAATTAATTGTGTGTGTACCAAAACAGCTGATTACAAAAAGAATAGTGTTAAAAGTATCTATCTGTACTCTTTTCCTTTTTATTCGTGCATTAATTGTTGACCGAAAATTATGTACGCTAAATCAGATAAACCAAATTTATTAACCTAATTTTGTTGTTATTCTTGTTGATTTTAATATTCTGTGAACAGGAATTTTCTGCGATACTGTACACATAAATACTTTTTAAACAGATTGAATGTAGCAAGTTAAAAATATTATAATTGTTTTTTTTTCTACTTTCAAAGATGATTCGGTCAATAATTATTTCATTAATGAAAAAGAGGTTAGTAAGTCTTGTATTTTTATAAAATCCATATTCATAATTGAATTTCATTATTTCCTGTTTACTAAAAGCAGTATTTTGTTTAATAAAATTTACATAAGAGACCTACGTAACGATTCTACTTTCAAAACTGATACTGTCAGTAATAATTTAAATATTACTTTCAATCCCTTTTTTTAGCAATCAGCTGATTTGATAAACAACAGCTGATTGCTAAACAAAACATTGTGCTAATTAGCAATTTAGCGATATTTGAGACAGCGATTCCTGGTATTAAAAAACTTAACTACAAATTTTCAAAAAAAAGTTGTTAGAGCCCTTTCCGAGATAAACAGGACACGCATACGCACGCACACACACACACACACACACACACACACAGCTCGTTTAATATTATTAGATATATTCTCTTTAATTAGTTATAATTATTTCCTATACACTATTAATTAGTAGCAAGAATTCGAATGAGCGTAATATAACGATGGCGTGGCAGTACGGCAAACGATTTTCCTCGTGTAAATTTAAAAATCTTATAAATATGATAAAAAATAACAAAGTAAAATTTCTTGAAGAATATCAAAGCCCTTTGAACAAAGGTACCTCTTAATAGTTAACTTTGTTCATACAGAAATAATTTTTTTCAATAATTGAATTTTCATCTATTTATGGTGTATATAATTATGTTTTTATTGGTAACAAAAGTAGATTTACTAAGCCTCCTGGCGCTCTCTGCCTTAACTAAACAGAAGATTAGCAAAGAGCCCTTGGGAACAATAAAACATAACAAATTGAGGCAGTCAAGGCAAGGGAGTTGTTCACGTTATCACTTCTACAGGGTGTAGTAGCAGGGTAGTCGAATAAGCTTTCGTGTATAATCAGTAGACTTTTATCTTGGTTTCGAATCAAACGTAAAAGGCAGTAAAAATATCTTTGAATTTTATCAGTTCGTAAGTAAACAACCGTGAGGACTTGAACTAACATCAAAATTCCAAAATACGTTTGTCCTTACTGTATATTATATTTTCCTTATATTTTTTCTTAAAGTGATAAGTAAAATTTAAAACAATAATAACAGTAATGATATTTGCAAATGCAGTGTTAAATCTTATTTTTCTATTATTTTCGTAATTAAAAAAAATGTAAAATCTTATTTACACTTTGTGTTCGTATTTTGCAACAGTAAATTAACACATGATATGAATCTGACCTAAAAATGTTTAAATTAATCCCACATTTAATTTAAAAGGCAAAAGTTAAACAGTTTTTATTTTGCCTGAACTGAAAAATTATTGTTGAAACATTATTACAGAACGTGTTTTGCGTTGCAGATATGAAAATAAAACAATGAACAAAAATAATGTTTTATATATATATATATATATATATATATATATATATATATATATATATATATATATATATATATATATATATATATATATATATATATATATATATATATATATATATATATATGACTCGTTTTCTAGAAATAGAAGTGTTGAACTTGTTGGAGAAGTGTTGAACTTGAAATAGAAGTGTTGGAGGGGGTTCCAAATTACTGGCCTAAAACATATTCTTTGATAGAAAGACCTGAACACTTTATTTAAGTCCAAATTTTATTTTGCAAATGAAGTTAAAAAAGAGTTGTAGTAAAATAATGAAAACAGTAAAAAAGCACAGTTTCATGTTTGTTTAAGTTGTCTGCTCATTCTGAAAATTGTCCAAATCTTCATGTTTTCGTTTTACTTCTTGCTTGTTGACGGCTAATGCTGAGTGGTGTCCAGACATAAGCCAAGAGTCAACATACTTTGCTGAGTTAAACAGCCGAAGAGGAGGTCCATTGATTTTTACAAACAACAGGCCAAACACTGATGCCAATATCCAATGATGATATCAATAGTGTGATAATTTGGTTCTTCGTATTCACTCCACCGTATTGTTATTGAATTGATTGACTTTTTCAATAGGGTGAAACTTTCTGGGAATAGTCTGGAGTGGAAATACTCCGGGAACCCTTTTATTAGTTCCTTTTGTTGAATTTGAACTCTGAAACTAGTTATTTCATTTTCCCAAAATGTTATTGGGATATTTTATAACCAGTTTTTACATCCATTACTTTGATGATGTCAGAAAGCCTAAAGTCTTCTTCACTGAGCAGTCTTGTTTCAACTTTCAGAGCCGCCTCAGGTGGCCTAGTTGATAGCGTACTAGGCTTTCACCCCGAGGACCCGGGTTCGATTCCCGGCCAGAGCTTGGCATTTTCATACGCTATAAATCATCCCATTGTCTGCATTATCCCAAGTGTGCACAATAGTCGGACGTTAAACACGTCAGGGAAGGTACCGGTAATGGAAGAATTGAGGATGAGTCAGACTACAGCTCCGTCAGCCGGGAAGGTCAAGCCACACCACCAACCGCTACAGTGAAGTAATCGCAGTTTACAGTGCTCAACTGTAACGCACAACAAACTACCCTAGACTCACATCGCAATGAAAGTTACGACACGCGAATGGTTCTTTTACGTGAAGTGTAACAAGTAGTAGGCCAGGCCCACTCACTAAAAACAGAGTAATATGTGATTAAATAAATTTGTTTTACTATCGTAATTTTTTTTTCGCTAAAGATAGGTAACGTAACGCCGTTCCAGTGCGTTCCGTCTCAAATCAAGCAATATATATATATATATATATCGTTAGTAGAAACAAAATAAAACATGAACGAAAATAAAAAATGATCGAAATAAATTCGTTTACTCCATGCACGGGATCAAAGGGACGTCATTTTGTGATGAAATCATCGCGAAGATTGGCGGAAAATATTCTTTTCTTTTCTTCCTCCCTCTCGCCAATTTTGTAATAACACGCCTCTTTTATTTTCCTTTTTTAGGCCCGCAGATAAAAGTAACGTGCGTTATCTTTTCACACAAACGTCTGTCTTTCGATACAAAATGCCTGCAACGTTACGTTGTGTATGAAGGAAAGTTATAAAACTTAAGTTTTTTTAGTGTTATCACCGACTGGTGCAGATACGTTTTTATATGCCTGGTGATACCAGTTAGTTAGGATTAAGTTTTCGTAAGAAAGAAAGAGTCATGACACTGATAACGGGAATATTTGTACATATTTTCTTTTAATTGTTCAATATATTTTTACTGTCTCGTTTTTATGTAAAGAGAAAATACTGCAACCGTCAAAAAATAAGTATGAGTCAACAGATCTTTACGTTTAATCATCATTATATTACAGCTATGTATATGAAGTTTTTTTTTTTGTACAGTAGTTTAATTATGTAATGTAGATGAAATTAGAAACAAGAGGAAGGGATTATAAAACAAACCCTTGGTACCGCGATCGACAGACCAATTGCGCAATTAAACCTCTTAAGGTTCAGCAGATTGATGACCTTAGTACGTTACAGCAATCCTGTGAATAGCTCATCCTGCTGGAGGTCCCTACGATTCTGGGAACCAAAAACCTATAGCCTCCTGCTAGCTAGAGCCTCACAATCATGAATTATGTATTCTGCAGGTTTCTCCTCATTACTTCATAACCTACACACGATTTTCCGCGGTACAAACCTATCCTCTTCATAGGGCACTGAGACCACAGTGCCCTGTAATGAGCGCTATGATTTTCCTTAGTTGTGCTCTGTCCAAGATGCCTGACGCTCCTCTAAGTCACCAATGAGGAACCTTACCTAAGAGGCGTTTGCAATTGGAATGCCCATGAAGGTTATCCAAATCTAGTCTGGTGTTGCTTGTTAATCCGCCTATTTGATAACAGACCTGGATAATTATAGGGAGAATCTTAAAGCCGGCTCGGGTCCAATAAATTCAGGTTCAGATCCCAGTCCAGCCAGTCGGTAGGCCTCCTCCTTACCCTCAACCCTTATGACCCGAACCCAGAGTAAAGTTACCCGGTTACTCATGGACGGAGCGTTGATATTCTCCCGACACTCCTAAACCAGCCTGGACCAAATTATAGGACCCACAAGTGTTTTGATTGCTACCTGGTTATCTATATAAATATGAATGCTAGTCTTCTTGAATGTCCGGTTCAAATTCTCCCTAAGTCATTAACGGTCAGTAACTCAGCCTGGAATACTGTCGCATACTGTCCCGTGGCATTTGTTCTCAGGCAGTACACCCCAGCACCAGTGCCTGTATTTGTCTTAGAGCCATCTGTATACCACACTAGGTCTCCAGAGTTTCCCAACACGCGATCTTCCTCCTCAAATTTCATCTTGACATCAAAGGGTCTAGAAACCATGTGTCATCTGATTAGAATTGGATATCTAATAATTTCTGTGAATAATGTAGAGGCTCACCAAGAAGAAATTGTCGAAAATTAAACAGTGATGTAAAAAATAGTATGCAATATTGTACTGAAAGAAACTATTTATTTTGTACGGATTTTCTTGAAACATAGCATTGAATGAATGAAACTTATCTTGATTCATAATGCATCATGAATCGGAAAAGTTTATTTCAGCACTTTCCAAAATCCAACCCCTATAGGTTGACTTTCATAAACGAATAAAAGTCGCAGGTAATGAAGAACGTATTCCAGGTTTTTTTTATGGTAAGGGAAAGCAACAGGAGTAACTGAGGCTCGAACTAAGAACCTTTAATGCGTAGTTCAGAGACGTAACAGACTGACCGTGCTTTAGCCACATCGACCGAAGAGCTCCCCTTATGGCTTCCCTTTATTTTATATGAAAAGTGCGTGAAATGGTTGTGTCATCGTACCTGCTATAATTTTATTTTCTCTAATGGGAATATATATATATATATATATATATATATATATATATATATATATATATATATATATATATATATATGTGTGTGTGTGTGTGTGTGTGTGTGTGTGTGTGTGTATCTCTAATTAAAATTATATATATGTAATATGTATAATGTAATATATAATAATGTATATATATATATATATATATATATATATATATATATATATATATATATATTACAGATTTAATCATTACAGTCTAAACGCTGGAAACAAAGTGATGTTTTTTTTATAGTCGAACAGTCGAACGCGTGAGTGCATATCCATTAGAATATCTGTAAAACGGCACTAATTAGAAAGTTAAAATTATGCACGGAGGTTAGGGTCGATTAGTAAGTGTTTCCAAAAAGAAAAAGTTTAAAAAATCGACCAATATCAATTAAGTTATGTCTATTTTCTTCGTGTAAAAAAAATAAATCCAAATTTATAATTTTTGGCATTCTAATTCGAATACAACAGCCACTGATTTTCTCTATCAAATCACAAAATCTACACGAGTTAAAACCGTTGATAATTAGTATCATATATTCATAAAATATTAACGACCTGTCAAAAAGTATTCCAGTTATGGATCCCCGCTTACTTCAAGGTGCCTGATCTATATTTTAACACAATGGCTGCTCCAAAAGCTCATTTTCCTATGGAAATTCGATAACGGTGAATAGTCCCGAACTGTAAATTAATAACCAAAGGAAGCTTGCCTCGACGCCCGTGCATGCACCTTCGCCACTGAAATGATTTATTTATTACTACCGCGGTAAATGTTTTATACATAGAGTGAATACATAAATACATTTACATCCTGGATGTAGTACATAAAGCTATTTAGGAAACGGGGAAGCGTAAAATGTGAAAATAACTTCTCAGAAAATAATCGTGTAAAGTGTTTTATGTAAGAAGGTGAAGCCGGAGATTTTCTAGGTAAGAGTTATTTACACATGATGTGAATTTTGTTTATTTAGCATTAAAATTTAAATTTATTGCAGGTTTATTACTTCCTCGCATACATTATCGTCTTTACTTTTCAAAAATAAACTGAACAGTAGTAAAGTTTTGAGTTTTGTTCTGCTTCGTACTGAATGTTGAGCGCCAAATACAAATGCAATGACAGGCGTTCGCGTTAACCAACGCTAATCAGTACATTTACGATATTAAAGCACTCTATAAGTAATCACGGACTTGTTATTAGTTGGTTTACATAAAAATGTTTAAAAAACTAGAATTTCTCTAAAATAATTACATTTTAATACAGTATAATCAAAATTTAGTTTCTAATACAATTTATATTCTATGAAATACAATTGTTTGTGTTTCAGATGTTTTTAGTTTGGCTAGTGTTTTCGTTTCTCTCCCTGATATTTCCCTGTGTTGTAGATGTTTTTTGTTTAGGTAGTATATTTATTTCCGAACGTTTCTTCCACTAACATTTGCGTGTGTCTCAGATGTTTTTCGTTTGCTAGTATTTTTTTTCTGTTTACGAGTACTAAAACAGGTAATTGCAACATTCCTGATATTTGGTGTGTTTCCGATATTTAGTGGTTACCTAGTATTACTGTTTTCGAATATCCCTCCCGCTGGTATTTCCCTTGCTTTTAGATGTTTTTGGTTTATCTAGTATTTTAATTTCCCAATATTTCTACCACTGACTTTTTCCTGTGGTTAAGATGTTTTTGAATTGGCTAGTATTTTTGTTTCTGAATATTTCTTCCACTGGCATTTTCTCTATGGTTAAGATATTTTTTTTGGCGTTATTTTTGTATCCGAATATTTCACTGCTAATATATTACTGTGGTTCAGATGTTTTCGTATTGTCTATATTTCCATCTTAATATTCCCCTGTCACAACACCATTAAAATAACCTAAATAGAAAATCAAATACATTACTGCAGAAAAACATTTGCAGAACTATTAAAAGTTATTATTAAAAACGACTTCATAAAATAAAAAACTATTTTCGAATAACAACACATTCTCAGGATGAATTCCCTTTAGCTAGTGACTTCAATATTTCACAAAGATTTCACTAATAAAAATAAAATTTAAAAAATTTAAAATAAATTTGTATTTTATGAAACTGAAAACTTTATTTCACAATGTATACAATTTTGTAAATATTTATTAAAGAAATGTTTTTGAAATAATAATATTTTTATTATTGTGTGAATTAGCACAAAGGGAAGTAGAACAGTGATATTTTTTATACATTTTCCTCTTTATGAACATCATTGAAGCGTTACATCTACAATATTAAACTTAGAGCTTGAGTTAGTTTTTGTTCTTTTTTTTATTCCCAAGAGAGTTTTCCTTGGGGAATAATCTGCAGATGCAAGCGTAGGTGTAGTTTTATTCTAATCTGCAAAGAGCAGATGTCAGTGGTGAACAATTTAATTTTATAATGCCTGTCAAAGTTTATTTTATTTATTATATTTTGACACTCCCATTTCTACCATGGGGGCAACTTAATAAGCAAATAAATATAATTAACATTTTTTTTTGTAGTTTAAAGTCTTAACATTGTGCCAGTTATATTCAATGCTTTGTTCTCGAGAAACCTAGTTACTCTTCACTGGGTTATGGAGTATAATGAGCGGTTTGAGGGGGATGAGAATGCAGGCCGATTGGCTGGACTGGGATCAGTCTGTAAGTTTGTTGGACTCCAGCCGGCTTTGAGGATTTCTCATCTCAGCTGTTGGTACGGTTTGCTATCAAAAGGTGGATTAACAAGTAAGCTAATACCAGGCAAAGTGGATTAACCTTCATAGGCATTCCCTTAGCAAACGCCTCTTAACGAATCCTCATGGAGGATTTAAAGGGATACCAGACACCTTGGGCAGAACACAACTCAGGAATATTATGGGGCTCATTATAGGGCATTATGGTCTGAGGGTGCACATGAACGTGATAGATATGTAATATGGAAAAACCGTGAATATGTTATGAATTAATTGGGAGGTAACTGAAAAACCCATAATTCATGGTTATGAGGCTCTTGCTATCAGGAGGCTAAGAAATTTTAGTTTCCAGGAGCCTAGGGACCTTCAGTAATATGAGCTACTCAGTGGATTGTTGGAACTTACTAAGGGCACCAATCTGCTGAGCTAGTACTTACGTAGAATGAGAGGTTTAGTTGCATAATAGGTCAGTCGATGGCAGTGTTGGGGCTTATATAATCACTTCCTCTACTTTCTAATTTAATCTAATATAATCTACATTAATAAAGACGGTAAATCAACGTAACGCTCGTTGGATCAACTTAATGCACATTGTATTAGTGAAACACCGTTGGATCAACTTAATGCACTTCGTATCAATGGATCAACGTAACGCACAGTGGATCAACGTAACGCAGTTAGTACTAACTAGGTTCGAATCTGCTTAGTGGTGAAAGTCGTAGCGAACTGTTCCTCCCTTCAGTTATTATTACACTAGTTCCAAGTTCACCTAACCCTGTATAAGCTCTCGAACAGTTTCAGATATCTCCAACGCCTACAGAACCATATTTTACCCGTTCACCTCTAATCTTCTATATTAATTACAGGCCTGTACAAGTTTGAAGCTGTTAAGATAAACAGCCCATGAAACTGTTTCACTTCCAAACTTCGGTACAGTCAGTAGCAAAACTAACTGCTGTTATAATGCAAATAACACTAACTGGGAAATTTGGAGAAACAAATGCAATGCACACTATAACGCATATTACATTGTAACCGGGAAAAATTGTTTCTCAGCAAAATAAATGCAAAGGTTTTGAAAGAGCGACCATTCCTAATCTTAAGTCACAATTTGTATTTTAATGTTTTATAAGAATATTTTCAATATTCATTTCAATGATTACTAAATCAGCGTTAAAATCTGCATAAATTTGTATTGTTTTTTCTTTAATTCGTAAATATTCGCGACACAGACAATTTGCTGATGTGGTAGAAGAAAATTTTAAAAATATTTGTTCATCATACAGTTTAATCACACCATCATAATTAGCTCGTTTTTCTGTTTCACTGGCCTCTGTAACAATGCTAGCGTTATCATTTTCCACAATTGCTATCTGCTTCCTACACTCGAAATTTATGGTGCGCCTGTTTCTCTATGGTGCTGGCAGACAGCGGAGGTACTTTGTCGCTTTTTAATTCCTTGCTTATGTTTCTCCAATCTGACTGAGATGCGCCCATCAGTTTGCCTTATGTAACCCTTTAAACAATCACCACTCGTAACTCTGTAAACTCACGTTTTATATTTTGTTTTTAGGGTTGCCAAGAAGCCTGTCAATTGAGATAAGTCGGCCACAGGATATATTTTGACGTGCAAGTAGATAGTTTGGAAAATTGTAAGACCTGATTTCCGTTATTTACCTGCAGTTTTGAAGCCCTCTATTGTGTTCCAACTATGTACAGTCTTACTAAAACCATTGTCAATCTTACTGACTAATCGGCCAGGCTAATGTGAGTTAATGGCGGATCGATTTACGTCAGCTAAAGCCAGCCCACTTTCTATTTGAGCCGTACAGGCGATCAAACAATTGTGTTGAACGCGAATGGTTGTACACCGAATTTAAATGCAGTGAAAGTGTTTTAAAGAGTTAAAAGCTGTGCTTATTTCAAAGTTTTTTAAAGTCAAATTTTAAAATATTTCTGTATGTATTTTGAAGGTTTATAATGACGGTGAAAACAAATATTCAAAACGTTTTAGGTAATTTTTAGGTGATATTTTTACTTTTTGGAAATTTGTTTTTGTTACGACATCAAGACAATTGCGCATATCAATTATTTGATTCCCTGTATAACTTGTGTAAACAAGGTAGGTTGTAAACTGCAATATAGACGCTTAAAAATAATCATTAAAAATAAAAATCAATTTTTTCAACACTAATTATCATATTTATTACAAAGTATTCTATATAATTCAGTACGAAATTTTATCACAAAAGTTTCAGTATTTGTGATATTTTATATATAAAAAAATAAACGAAAAAAACCAATAGCATTTCAAATAGTGTAAAGAAAAGGAATAAATCCAATGTTGTACTAAAGTATGTACAAGTAGGTGGGGTGTAAGCAAGTTACAGGTTTACCCAAGCCTTTCAGACAAATTATTTTGCTTGCAGTATATTTTATACTTTAACACGTTTCCAACGTGACTCGCTGCTTTACGAGGTAAATATATTTATGTATTCACTCACAACGTCAACGTTTTTACTACTTTGCTGCAGATAAATACATGTTATAGTTCGGGTTTAAGAAATAAACTCGGTCGTAGGGCAGTTAATAAATCCTCGCTAACATCTTAGTTGAATCGTATGCTTGTTATTTTAGTACGACATCTTGCGGATTTTTCTCGAACTGCTAGAAGGCCTTGAACCTCTTACCGTATTACTGTAATTTCATCAGTACTGTCGGTATTAAATTATGACATTCGTCTCGTTGACGTTATATCAGCGAATTTTAAACATTTCTTTTTGTTCTTAAAATCACTGTTAAAACCTGTATAATTTAACGTTTTACACTATTAAAGTATATCTATTATTTAAAAAAGGCAATTTTTCCACATTTTAACGCTGATCAAAATATCGAAATTAGATTTTCGAAAAAGCGTAAGTTAAAAAAAGTGATAATGCTTTTCAAATTTTGAAATTAACGCCATTTTAAATGATTGAAAGAATTTCATGGGTAACAAACATGTCCACAAGCTAGTACGAACGTGAGAGTAATAAAACAAGCAAAAGAATATTTCAAAAATTAATTTTAAAGTGCCTTTTCTAGGTAACACCATGACGTGGTTCTAATAGCTCACTTTCCCATAGAAATTTGCTAACAATTTATATAGGCTAATATGACTCACAAGGTGTCATAAATAAAAAACAAATTATACAAGTTTGTTTGTGCTAAAATAATATATTTAGTTAAGCCGAAAATGTACAGAATATAAACTAGTTTAACAACCGTTTTATTGACATCATATTATTGGAATCGTTTAAAGGGGAAATTTTAGATAGTTTTACTTAATACAAAATGTTCAAAAAGTGATGCAGCCTCATTGGACACTAAGAAAGTTATTTTATTCCATGAATATTTACAAAAATTGTTGAAAGCAGGCTCCGTTTTTGAAAAAAAATCTTATGAAGATTCGACTTCTTGATATTGCATACCGAACACATAATTTTTGTAAGTGCAGGGAGCATTCATCTAGCTGCTCTACTTTTCCGATGACACAGGTATTGTGGCATCTGCGGACACGGTAGAAGACGTAACTGAGAAACTACAAGATGACCTTGACAAGCTTAGTGTTTGGACAAAGAAGTAGCATTTTTAAATGAGTAAGTCAACTCACGTCAATTTTACAAATAAAAGAAATAATGCAGTATTTCTTTTTCTAAAATAATAAAAAAGTCTGTATTTCTTAATTCTAAAATAATCCCTTGTGGAAATTAAGTGAAATACCTCGGTATGACATTGGATAGATAATAGATTGAACTGGAAGGCACACGTCAAAAAGAAGAAAGTAGAACTTGAGATTAATTAAAGAAAAATGTATTGGCTCCTCGGCAGAAGTCTTAATTACAGTAAGCTAAGTTTGTATAAAGAAATACCAATACCTGTGTGGACGTACGGTTTATCGTTGTGGTTCTGCACCAAAACGTCCAACATTCAAATTCTAAAAACGTTCCAGGATAAGGTTGCAAGCAGCTATCGGCGCACCATGGTACGTTAGGAACGACAATGTCCAGAGACCTACTGTCGAAGTGGCAATGAGGTTTGCTACAGTTAGATACGCAAAGAGGTTATGAAATTTTGTCAACAGCAGTGACGTGAGAAGACTTGGATTTAGTAATGTGATTGAGTTATTCAGCGGAATAATTTTCTTCTAATGTTACTATATTGAAAATACCACTACTAGATTAGTTCATTTTAGTTGTAGTTGTAAAAAAATGTAGCTGCCCAAAGCGATAATCCGGTGAATTTTCATATTCTTCAAGATGACACGTGCTTCGTTAGACCAAAACCTATCCATCGGGCGTTACAGAGGACATGTACCGCTGACAGAAAGCTTCTCGTTTTATATCTCTTCAGATAAACAATGCGTGAACAACATGAGCTCTGTATAGATACTATGGATACATTTGTAGAAGAACAGCTTCTCGTTTTATATCTCTTCAGATAAACAATGCGTGATCAACATGAGCTCTGTATAGATACTATGGATACATTTGTAGACACTTGTGTAATACCGTGTAGGCACTACCAACGGATATTCCAGAGTGTCTAGAACAGCTTCACGTTTTACATCGTCTTCAGATAAACAATGCGTGAACACATGAGCTCTGTATAGATACTATGGATACATTTGTAGACACTTGTGTAATACCGTGTAGGCACTACCAACGGAGATTCCAGACTGTCTAGAACAGCTTCACGTTTTACATCTCTTCAGATAAACAATGCGTGAACAACATGAGCTCTGCATAGATACTATGGATACATTTGTAGACACTTGTGTAATACCGTGTAGACACTACCAACGGAAATTCCAGAGTGTCTAGAACAGCTTCACGTTTTACATCTCTTCAGATAAACAATGCGTGAACAACATGAGCTCTGTATAGATATTATGGATACATTTGTAGACACTTGTGTAATGCCGTGTAGGCACTACCAACGGAGATTCCAGACTGTCTAGAACAGCTTCACGTTTTACATCTCTTCAGATAAACAATGCGTGAACACATGAGCTCTGTATAGATAATATGGATACATTTGTAGACACTTGTGTAATACCGTGTAGGCACTACCAACGGAGATTCCAGACTGTCTAGAACAGCTTCACGTTTTACATCTCTTCAGATAAACAATGCGTGAACAACATGAGCTCTGTATAGATACTATGGATACATTTGTAGACACTTGTGTAACACCGTGTAGGCACTACCAACGGAGATTCCAGACTGTCTAGAACAGCTTCACGTTTTACATCTCTTCAGATAAACAATGCGTGAACAACATGAGCTCTGTATAGATATTATGGATACATTTGTAGACACTTGTGTAATACCGTGTAGGCACTACCAACGGAGATTCCAGACTGTCTAGAACAGCTTCACGTTTTACATCTCTTCAGATAAACAATGCGTGAACAACATGAGCTCTGTATAGATACTATGGATACATTTGTATACACTCGTGTAATGCCGTGTAGGCACTACCAACGGAGATTCCAGACTGTCTAGAACAGCTTCACGTTTTACATCGTCTTCAGATAAACAATGCGTGAACAACATGAGCTCTGTATAGATATTATGGATACATTTGTAGACACTTGTGTAATACCGTGTAGGCACTACCAACGGAGATTCCAGAGTGTCTAGAACAGCTTCACGTTTTACATCTCTTCAGATAAACAATGCTTGAACAACATGAGCTCTGTATAGATACTATGGATACATTTGTAGACACTCGTGTAATACCGTGTAGGCACTACCAACGGAGAATCCAGAGTGTCTAGAACAGCTTCACGTTTTACATCGTCTTCAGATAAACAATGCGTGAACAACATGAGCTCTGTATAGATACTATGGATACATTTGTAGACACTTGTGTAATACCGTGTAGGCACTACCAGTGGAGATTCCAGACTGTCTAGAACAGCTTCACGTTTTACATCTCTTCAGATAAACAATGCGTGAACAACATGAGCTCTGTATAGATAATATGGATACATTTGTATACACTCGTGTAATACCATGTAGGCACTACCAATGGAGAATCCAGAGTGTCTAGAACAGCTCTCCCCAAACATTTTTGTGATAGAACCAACCTTTAGCCTAAATTTTTTTCGTATACACATACATACACACACACACACACACACACACACACACACACACACACACACACACACACACGCATATATACGCATATACACGCATATATATAACTTTATATTTTGTTTGTGTTTAAAACAAAAAATGAGTTAAAAACTTTCCTATACACCCTTTTAACTAACGTCTCTTCTGATTAAGTATAATTATTATACCTTTTCAAAAATATGACAGGAATAAACACTATGGTCACTTTATTTCATCACCCTGTTCACTTTATTTTGAAAATATCTATTTTGATATACATTTATAGTTGGAACAGTTTTTGTAAAATTATAAAACATATTTTTTGAAGTAATTAATCTTCAGTTTTTTTTACAGTCGAGAGAACACTTGAAAAGTTTTAAACCATCCGCCCTCCCGCGACCCACTAGTTTGGGACCGCTGCTCTAGAACATGCAACATGGTATTCAGATGTGGCAAGCGCTAAACAGTTTTTTTTGTAAGTAACTTTATTATTTTACCGTAAGTTTGTATCACTTTTTAATTACTATTTGTAATATTTTTTTAACTGCAATGTTCGTTTTTGTTTTTTTTCTCGATGTGTAAGACAGAAATAGAAGTGTGTACATTTTTTAGTTTATTTTGAACGAGGTTATGACGATAATTTAAAAAAGTACCATTTAGATTTATATTGAACTTTTGGAAGAAATTTTTTTAACTCAGAATGTCTTAATATTTGGTCATTTTATAAATGTAAGTAAGCTTAATTTGAACGTATTCAATTTGTCACTACCTGCAAGACTATGTGATCTTACTAGCAGTGTAAGGTTTTATTTTGTAACTATCACCATTCTGATTAGCCTGAAATTTTTATTGAACGGTTAGTACAATAGGTTATAACAAAATATAGCAAAATAAATTGTTTTTTAAAGGCAGACATGTAATCAAAAGTGTCCCCTAATTGTTAAAAAACAAACGCTGGTTTAATTTTGTTTTAGCTGGATTTGTTTTTTTTAATCACATAGCGCCACCCAACGGATACCGTGGGAACAAATACTGACTGACCCACGTAAAGCTAGACAGGACACAATAAAATTTAAATAGGTCAGAAAACCACTTAAAGTCTCATTTCCGTTTTTTATAGGTGGAACAGAAAACTCGGGGACTGCGGAATTGTTTGGCGCAATGAATAATAACGTTTGTCCGATCAACTTAGCGTAGACAATGGGCGCACTGTACAATATGCGTTGCACTGTAAATACTATATGGCGCATAAAATTGTATTTCTATTATCTTTCAGCAAAGTAAAAACAAATGGCGCACTCGACTTTCTCGCTTAAAGCATTTTTCAACAGTATTTTTTCACTTGTTCGGAAATCCAATTTCACAGTCACAATTCCATATATAGTAAGTTTATAACTTTTCAAATTAGTAAATTAAAATTATTAAAATGAACCTTGACCTCCGTAAAATGTAATTTCATCATATTCTTAATTTCCTAAGTCTTTATTTTTATTAATTTTATAATTTCGAAGATTCAAAACGCTTATTTGCCCAATGTTTAAAGTTGATTACAAATGTGCGAACGTATTTTTGAAAAAAAAAATATAATACAAGAATTTGATACAAATACAAAGAAAAGAATACAAATTTGATAACGACCGGTTTGTTGTCGTACTTAATGACTACCGAAAAATCATTTAATCTCTTATGAAAAATATATCTCTTATGAAAAATATATTTAATATTTCTGCACCATTTATTGGAAAGTGTCGCGAAGATACATCAGGAAAGCTTTAACCATACAACTACGTATGATGGACAGATATTTATTGATATAGAATACCTTCGTTTCATTTTCTTTCTACGTTGCAAGATTTATTTCTTCAGATACATTGTTAGACTTGAAGTCGCAGTCTTGCGTTTTGAAATTACAGTGCGGTGATTTCGCAGTAAAAGAGTTAACTCGGTGGCCTAGTTGATAGCGTACTGGGCTTTCACCCCGAGGACCCGGATTCGATTCCCGGCCAGGGTTTGGCATTTTCATACGCTATAAATCATCCCATCGTCTGCATTAGCCTAAGTGTGCACTATAGTCAGACGTTAAAAAAAAATTGCAGTAAAATATAGTTATTGAAATGTTTAGTTGGTTCAATTAATCGACAAGCTTGTTATCTGAAGAAGTCAAAACGTCCTTAACAAAATAGTACCAACAATAAAACTTTCTTTTTTACGATTATTTTAATGAACATAAAGAAGTTCAACAGATAACATTTGTTAAATGAACAGAATTCTAAACGAGTTAGGGTCAAAAAGTTTCCGGAATTGGTCAACGAAAATGTATTGAAATTACTTTTAATATTTTAACCTTATTTTCCTTCAAAATACTCTCCTCCTGCGTGTATACACTTCTTCCACTGTTCATACAATTATTGGAAACACTCCTGAAAGCCATTTTTGTAAATTTCGTTTAGAGCCGCTTTGTCACATTTTGCATCACAAGAATAGCGGCGGTGTGTCAGCAACGAGGCTCAGTTTCGTACATATCTTTACATATCCGTAATGTGTACCTTGTAAGGGAACCACATAATAACTTTTGTAACCGCCTAATGTATTCGTAATCTTAATGTTATATTTTCTTAAGATGAATACAATATTTATTTATTCTGGTATTCTTGATTTTCAATAGTTTTTACTGGTACTGGTAATTGTGCGGAATATTGTGACGTTATTCAAAATTTGTTAAACATAATAAACGTTATTCTGAATATTATTGGACAAAATTATATTGACTCAAACATTTTTGCCGTAAAGATTTTTTTAAAATTTCTAGTTAAATGGAATAAAATATTAAAAGCCGCTTATGAGTTTAACGATCCCATCGTACCGCTAGCTCATACTACTCTCACTCATCTACTCAAGACACACACACACACACACACACACACATTCACTAATCTGTATACCTCGGCCTAAATCTGAAGTGTAAGCAACCCGTACTGATGAAGTAAATAACATCGGCCTAAAGGTGCATCAAACGGAGACCTGGCAACCTCCCAGTGTAGCTTAGCCTTACCCATGCATGAAGTGTTCTGTATGGGTGGATCTAATTTCCGTAGCTACTTGTAGGAAAGTAAGCTTCCACTTGTTGGTGGATGCTGGATGTTGAAAACGCTCTTGAAGCTCATTTGTAAAGTGGCGTTAGTTATGTTCGTTTATTTACCCATTTCCGTATAAAAGAAAATAAAACATTCCGTATGCTCCACAGTAAAAAATACTTTGCTTTTTGTCTGAAACAGTATTCTAACATTTAAAAAAACAATTTTCAACTATTTTAATTTGGAAAACTGTTTAATTCTGAGTGAATATTCAATGCTGTTGCTATTATATATAGTGATAAATTACTGTTTTTATTGACCTAAATGATCAGCTTGCTTTGACACAATTAATGTTTTTGTTCTAGGTAATACCGTAACCATTTATTGAAGTATAATCACATTAAAGTACTTTTTTCAAGACTATTCATATAGTACTAGGATTTCATTGGTAGTTTACTACAAAAAAGTTTTAAAATACTCGACAAAAATGTATTTAATAATCAACGTTTGATTTAATGTTAGTTATTGTCAAGTTAATAAAATGAGAACTACTAACAAATGCAAAAGTAGGACAAAGGTGGGATGGGTTAACCAATCAGGGAAAATAATAAAGAAAAGGAAGTGATATGTAACTTCCATATCCCAGAAAAGTTAGGCGTCTATTGGAACAGACGTCTATTGAAACAGAAGTTTAATAGTGAAAACTATTTGTTCTGGTAAATTGGTAGCGTTATTTAAATCTATAAACTTGCAAACAATTTCAAATTATTAAGTTTTCTATTTTCTGTTGAAAATGCAAACTATACGTTAACTGTAGATTGAAAATATCGTCTTGTTTCTAATCACTAACGAAGTTTTAATTAACTTCAAAATTCTCTCAACTTTATATACATGATGTTTAATCTGGTATTGAGAAACTATAACTGCTTCATAACTATTTTAAACGATTTTCCTTTGGGATAGTAGTAGAACAGCTGTCATGGCAAAGCTGTCTTTGGACCATGAATTACATAAAATAAAATCCGATCCTAATTTCTAGAACACGATTTTCAGGCTCGTAAAAAATTGTGCGTACATGTTTAATGTTGGGATTTAACGTACGCATCCCCCCCTCGATTCGGTACAAACTTGTCACCATAATTGATTGTGGTAATATTTTGAACAACAGCTAAATATCGATCCGTTAACAGTTTTGATATGGCGGGGAATTAACATACACTTGACAACTTATGGCGGTATATTTCCTGCTGACGTAGCTGATGGGCTTAGCGATCCCACCGTACCTTTGCTCGTACTAGAACCATTGCATACAGAATCTGCAGAGTCTGTCTTCATTGCTAGAACTGATCAGAAGGCGCTATAACGGAACATCTCAGGTATATAGAAAAGGAGCACAATACATCTACAAAAACTGCTTGTACAATAGTAAACCTATAAATTCATACATTCATTCATTCACTCACTCTTTCGTTCTTTCCTTCGTTTATTCATTCGTTCTTTCTCCCATTCATCCATTCATTCATTCATTCATTCATTCATTCATTCATTCATTCACTCACTCACTCACTCACTCACTCACTCACTCACTCACTCACTCACTCACTCATTAACTCGCTCACTCACTCACTCACTCACTCACTCATTCATTCACTCATTCATTGCGGTACATTGGCGTAAATGTAAAACGTGTTTACCTTATACTTTTTTGAAGATCTTATTTCTCCAACCAAATCAACGTAGTCAGGATTCTGTTTCAAAGTACAATAATTTAATAGTTTTAAATACTCAAGCACATTTTACGCTCTTTAAAACTTGTGTTCAAAAATCGTTTAAGACATAAACTTTATGAACGATCTAGGTTTATTTTGGTATTTTTGTATATTGTAAATATTTGCTGCGTTCGCTTATGTGACAATATTCAGTGTATGTATTTTATTTTTTGGAAATTTGCTTGCATCACGTCTGCGTGAAAACTGTTGCTTTAAATGCAATGTAAATATCACTGTGTCTATTGATATTCAAATTAAACATTCAGTATAGACTTATATAACATACAGAAAATACACAAAAAACAATTTTGCTGTTGAAAACTAAAATATACAACAGCCAAAACGTTTAATTAATTAGTTATTTACTTTAATAAAAAAGTATTCAATTAACTTTCTCGTAAAGTCTAAACGCATAAACGCGAACCAATTTACGTCGAACACAATTCCCGATGATGAATGGTCCATCAACTTTATGGAAATTCAACAGCTATAAATTGAATTTTCATGAGTCGTTGAATAATTTTTGAATATTTCAATATTTGGGTCAGAACAATTTGTCGTTCACAAAAGTGGGCAGGCATTGGGTATTTTAAATTTTAGTACTTCGTAAAAAAAGTACTTCAACGCACAAGCTGTAAAATTGATCCGAATGGTTTATGTAAAAATTGGCACAGTAAAAATTTAGTATAATATAATTATTATCTACTTTTAAAATGTATTCACTTTACAGTTTTATACACATTTTAATCGCTATGCGTTTAAAATAGCAGTTATATATGTATTTTAAAACATTGGTAGTGTTTGTAGCATATACGAGGGCAAGTAAAAAAGTAAAGGGAAATTTTAATTTCCGTCCGAATCACATGTATGTCAGCACTGATTGTTCTAATATAACTCATAACGTCTATCAGCTGTTCTTTGAAGTTTTTTTTTTTTGTGTTTAACGTCCGACTATTGTGCGCACTTGGCTTAATGCAGACGAAGTATTGTTAGCTAATTGTAACTGTGTTTAAAACAATGTGTAAAATGAGTTCTCCTTTGCCTGATTGCACCGAGAAAGAAATGCGAGCAGTGATACGTTTCCTCAATTCAGAAAATGTGAAACCAGCAGAGATTATTCGTCGAATGCGCATCAGCGAATGCGTAATATGGAGAGAGTTGTCTGAGTAGAAGCAAGATCTACGAATGGATCGATCGCTTTAAAACTGATAGGATTTCTCTGTGATGAACAGCAGCCTGGTAGGCCTTCCACTTCAAAGACTAATGACAATATTGAAGCGGCTCAACAAATGATTCTCGATAATCGACGAATTACAGTTGATAATATTGCAAGTGAGTTGAATATAAGCCGTGGCTTAGCATGCTCAATCATTCACGATTCTTTGAACTTTCGAAAAGTCTGTGCTCGTTGGGTTCTACTTCACTTGACCAGCATCCACAAAGAAAATCCTTTTAAAACTTCCCAGAAGCATATGGAACGTTATGAAGAAGAAGGTTATACATTTCTTAAACGAATAATAACCGTTTATGATACATGGGTCCATCATTTTGAACTACAGACTAAGCGACAAAGTTTGGTGCAGAAACATCCTATATCTCCCCCAAGAAAAAAAATTCAAACTCAGTTGTATGCAGGAAAGGTTATATTCTGAGGTAACCTTTCAAAAGACGTGACTTTGCTTCAGGACAGCGCTTGAACTCATAGGCTAAAACACAGTTATATGCCTCTAAAATCTCGGTTTTCAGCTGCTTTACCACCCTCCATAAAGTCCGGACCTGGCTCCAAGCGATTTTCATCTTTTCGGCCCACTAAAAGAACAGTTGCGAGGGAATCATTATCGATCTGATGACGAAGACGCCATAAAAGCGGTTCAATCTTTTCTGAACACCAGGCCGGAAACCTTCCTCCATGAAGGAATTCAAACTTTGGTCAACAGATGAATTAAGTGCATAGATGTAGGAGGGAATTATGTTGTAAAGTAGTGCTAGTATCATTTATTTAAGTTCAATAAATGTATAATTTTTTTACAATTTCACTTTACTTATTGTCGTACATTAAAAAAATACCCATTTTAAACATCATATTTTATATAAAACAGTTTTATATGTAGATTAGAGAAAGACACTTTAGCTTATATCGAAAAACGTTTGTTTTGTACCGATTGGGAATGTGAAACAATAATTTTGTGTATATTAGAACGTTTGAAAATATTTGAGTTTTCGGACCGTTAAATAATTACACAATGAACGAATTTATTAGCGAAATGCCATTGGGAAGTTATTTATTGGAACTACCCTTGTGGCAAGACTTCGAAGTGATTATAGTGTGACTTCAAAACTTGAACTAATTGTTATCATATAAAGACGCAGCAATAACTAATTTCCCAATGGAAATTCGCTAATTAACTCAATAGTTATAACTTACGACACGATATGGTTATGCAACCGTTAGTGGTAGCTTGTCTTAACTTTAAGAACATGTTCTGTTCTCATAATTAGGTTCCAAAAACTTTGACAAATTTATTCAACAGTTAATTTTAAAAAAATGCAATTTTCAATGCTATGAAATTTATTCCTAACGTTCGAGTTTAGACCTGTTTTGACAGGTGAATAAATTTCCTACAAATAATAAATAACTTTGACAGTTTAATCTTGTCGGGTTTACGTCGCTAAACGATCCTGCGGTAGGAAATGCATTAGCGATAAGTAAGGTGGGTTAAGCATGGTAATACCGATGTAATGACTACAACACACCCTGCGGCTAAAAGGATATAGACTGGTGTTTGTTCACGTAAAGTAGGATCTTGATTTACGTCTTTATTGTGTTACGTCAATAAAAATTTTATATTAATGTAATTTACAAACGCGAATTCGGTTTTTATGTTCTTTTAAAGATTGTTTTTCTGTCATTTTGAAACTTTGTAAATAGTTATCAAATTTTAGCAGGACATACTACACTGCACAAATACCTTCTTTTTTTAAAAAAAGAGGTTCTTATCACGCATCACGTGTTAGGCCTAACAACCGTGTCAGTTAGCTTCACTGCGCAATAACCGTGTCAGTTAGGTTATGGTTAGTCTTTTTAAAAAAAAATTACAACACATAACCGACTTCCACGCGGTAGCAATTTTGAGGTTATATTGGCCACTTTTATTTTCAACTTTTATCGTACTTCTCGTGGTTTCCGCGCTTTTATATTTTGGATTTCAATAAAACAACAATTTTTCTTTATTAATAATGCAAATATTGTCGCACTTCGAACACGAATACGATTCTTTGAAGATGCCGTAGTTAATAACAAAATCGACAACACGACCGTAATTCCAACTTAAAGACTCAAATCATCGCAAAGTTCACAAAGAATGGCGGCCACTTTAACGTTGTTTCGTTTACAAACACATTTTCTATAATAAATCATACATTTTAGTAATGGCTGTCTGCTTCTGTATCGCTCTTGAGCAGTAAGGAAGTACACATATATAACAAGAATGCGCATGTCCGGTAAATCAGAGAATGAATAGTTCTGTATCGCGCATGAGCAGTGCGTACACGTATATAACAAGAATGCGCATGTCCGGTAAGTAAGAGAATTAATAGTAGTATCTTTAATGCAATGTAAACAGTAACATAGTGTGAATATAGTCCCATAAAAATTGGCTTGAAATCGTATGTATTCTTTAAAAAAAAATATTTTCCAATATGTGATCATCAGACAGTAAGTTAAATAAAATCAAACAATATTCAGAAATCATTATTTTAGCAGGACATGCTACACTGCATAAATACCGTTATCAGAAACATTGTTGCTGGATTCTTTGTCAAACCCTTTAACAACAATAAAAAAATCTGTACGCATATTATTCAAGACTGTTTGACAGAATCAAAATTGAAAGCTTTTATTTCGAAACCCTACAACCTATACCTATACTTACTACATTTCTAACCTTCCAGTTTTATTTTGTCCTTTTTGAGCTGGATTTAGATAAAATATGAAGATTATGAGTTACTGTAGTGAATTTAAAAAATATTTTATGCTAAATTTGGTACATTGACGTTCTCTTAAAGTATGAGTAAAATTTGAGCAAAATCCGGTTACGTATTTAAACTCGTATGATAAATTCTCTATCTATAAATACTTCGCGATAATCTTTTTACTATGACCATACACTTTCTTAAAATTGATATAATGAAAATTTGAAACTAAAAAGAAGTACTGGAAATTATAACATAATTTATTACAACAAAACTACTTAGGGGAATAGTTTTATAAATTAAAACAAAGCCACTATCGAGTTTGCACTTCCCGTCTACCACCACTTCAGAGCTGTTTCAATATTAATCCATCTCCTAGATTAAGAATATAATTATTGTCTACTTTCAATTAGTTTTAATTAAAACAAAACATTTATTTTAGCAAATTGCAATTGAAAGGCAAGTTTAGTTTTATTTTATGCATTTCAAATCCTTCAGGGATTCACACATTGTAGGTTTGGCAATATCGAGGTGCCGTAGCTGGATCTTACCTTTCTTCATCTTGGGTTAGTTACCTTCAGCACAGGGCAAGGTGGAACGCAGTACGCCGAAGGATGCGTGCTTAAGGAGGACTCTGAATACTAATATCTTCAGTTTTATTTGTATATGCGGGGTTCTGTACGTATAGGCATTTTAATTACTATGCTACTTGTAAAATTGTCATAGCTGAAAACGAACCTTCAAAGCTCACAAAGCCCAAACAATCCTGGGTTGTATCTTCTTCTTTTCAGCTTAAAGCGTTTCCGACGTCTTTCAATTCCTATCTTCCATTTTTCTCTGTCATTCCATAGATCTTCAGCCATTCCCCCACTTTCTCTTTTCTTTATCAATTCCTTCTATCCAACTAAGTCTCTGTCTTCCTCTTTTCTTGTGGTTTCGATTTTAAAATCTTTGTAAAGTCAATCTTCGAACATCCTTTGGACATGACAAAAAAATAGAAGTTGCTTTGTCTTAATATCCTCTACAAAGGTGTGGTGCACATTCATGATTTATCGGATTTTTAAATTTTGTATCTTTTTCCGTTGAAATTGGGCTGTATCTACCCCCATGGGACCTACAAGCAGTAAACTGCAAGCAAACAGTTCGACATGCGAAAGAAGAAGCAAGAGTGGAATATCTCGTTACAGTAAAACTCTCTATAAGTGTAAGATCTTATCGGGAGTGCTTAATCGCAAACTGACAAAGAGAAGAAGTAGCACTGGGAGTTCTAGTAAAACCTAGAAACATAAAACTTCCAAGGAATCAAACTTTTGATATGAGAAACATTCTTCATATGACAGAATTGACAGGCTGTCTAGAACTAGTCAAGCAAGACTGTTGGGCAGTGAACCAGGAATATTGTACCACGAGAAACAGTGCGTAGATCTTGCAGGATGGATAAAAAAAACTGAAATGTCATAATCAGGATTATGATATATTTTCTTTCGTCTATTGGTCTAAAACTCACCTTGTATAAGCTATCGCGGTTTTGAAACTTTAGTTTCATCATCAAGCCGTAGTAGAAATGACCAAATCCCTCTGGCCAGGTGGTCATAAAGTTAACAAAATATTCACACACGTCACAACACTAACAATTAGACGCAAAACGATAAAATTTGGTTTTGTCAAACACTACCGTTTCACTCCGAACTGCCAGAAAATATCAGCAGGAGATAAAAAATGTTCGGCTGTTAGGACCCTGAGGACTTCTAGCAAAGTGATCTAGTCAGTGGACTAATAAATTCATTGGAGGTACTAGTTCACTGAGATTGAATCCAAGAGGTTTGGTTGCACAAGATGGTTCTTTGATCATGATGTCAAGGGTCACCAAACCCCATAACCTCTAAAGGATCAATCAATCAATAAAATTAAATGATTAATTTTAAGTTAGAATTGAAATTGTTTTAATAAACATCTATGTTGGCAGAGTCAGTAAAGTGAAATTTCAAGAATGACGGTGGTTTAAAAAATACCTACATATGTATATAGTTCGCAATATCTTTTATTGTGCAATACGAGATGTTACACATTGGATAAGAATGGGCATTTAAAATATATCGAAGCGAAATTTTTAATGTTAGCTTAATGTTAGAAATGAATGGCGAAAAAGTCTGCCGAACGAATGAATGTAACGGAAATATGGAATGAACGAACAAACGAATTTCGTCTTTCTATTTATGTCTCTTTCTCTTTCTTCCTCCTTTTCGATAACAGTACACGCGTATTATATGAAAACGTTGTGTTGCTTTGGTTTCGGTTTTTACCTTAATTGAAGAACACGTGCTCATTGTAACCGTTTATAATACATTCACAATTATTATAAACGATTATAATAATTCTTGTAAATATTAGTAGTTTTTAACAACATAACCTGAAACTTATAGTCTATCACCTGTTCAATAAAACAGCTGATCGTTACGAATTAATCTGATCTGATTAATCTTATTAACAACTGATCTTTTACTACAACTACTGTAAATAACCTCTATGCTGGGTTCAAACTAATTATGTGCTGAACAAAAACTTTCTGTCGACAACTCCTTGGATTCCACACGTTTTTTTATTGTCTAAGTAAATAATAAATGGATAACAGTTGAATATAGATATAGTGCAAGCGTTCTTGAACCTTTTGAATTATGCTAAAAGCATTCACAAGTAGGCCTACTTATAAACCTTGTAATAAAATTAGGATAATACAAGTTTCTAAACTCTATTGACAATACAACTGATCGACGTAGCCTAATCCTACCATTACAATTAGATATTATTTAAATAAACCAACTTTAACCACAATCTTTTTTCATATGGATAGTTTTTCTTATAATTTTTAATGTTTTTACTTAATGTGAAGCTGCAGTTAATGTGAATCATTCATTGAGTATCAAGGAATACCTTTCTTTTTATATTTATAAATATAAACCTTTTTTTCAAAAAAGTTAATAGAGTAGAACTTAAAAAATATTATTTGACACGGTCACATAAACTTGAATCGCCTTAGTGTGCAACCAGTGGAAACTAATCCTTAAGACTTCGGGTGACATTAAACCTATTCTTCTGTAACTCGATTTACAACCCGATAATCTGCCAACGCGCAGGCCACTGAACAAAGTTAAATTACTCTGAATTAACCAAGTCGAAAGTCAAAGATCGGTCGAATAAAGACGAAAGTTGGAAGTTATTTAAATAAAACAAATTCCATTCGGATTCTATTCGACGTGACTGCTTTCATCTCTGTGAAGCTTCTGTTAATCGTTCCGAAGTTTTGCTTTACAACCAAGAAGGGAATATTCTCAATTAGTGTGTTTCAGAAAACAGCTGTTTTTGACATTTGACAGATCCATTATCGAATGTTCAAATGCACCGGCCTTTTAAATTCTATGTGGAATAGGAAGAAAACAATTTTTTTAACTCTGAGATTTTGTTTTACAGTATTTTTATTTCAAACTGTCAGCGGTTTACAGTATTTTTACTTTACGTAGTACCGTTAATGAAAAGTCATACTTGTATACTATACAAGTATTAGCGTGTTTCCAATTTATTGGCGGTGATCAATATGTTAGTGAAATCTCAAACTAAAACTTTGTTGAATAAAGTAAAATTTAGTGGAAGTTTAACAAGTTCGTTACACTGGAAAGATTATTCAACTCTTTAAAAATAGCAGCTTTTTAAAAATATTACAAAATCAGAACATATTATGTTATTTTTAAACAACTGATTTCGCTATTTAATCTGCATAAATTTAAAATCAGTAAATTTTATTGTAAAAACAAAAATAATTGTCTTGTTTAGGATTCACTTCCCTATTATTATTCTTAAATACGAAATAAATTTGACATTTTAAATGTTTTGCTGTGCTATGTTACTATTGAAAATTCGTTTAAAGTACTTAAGTGTCATGTGCCGATATTGGCGAGCATGGGATTTCATTATTTGTTGTTAAATTTGTTTGCGTAAATTGGATCGTATCATGCTTATTTAAAAATCTGTAATTATTTTTTGCTGGTTTTGAAGCATTTTAAATGATATATAATTATATATTTTCGCTTCAATCAACGAAAAATGAATGTTCCCTAATAATTGCTTCCTTTGATACTGCTACAAATAACATCAAACAGTTCTTTAAAAGAAATAATTACTTCAGATATTTCACTTTTACATTTTAATATTAAATAAACAATTCAAATTCAAATTAAAAGTTCAATTAACAAATTCAAATACATTTAAGAACATAATGTCTACGGTAATGCTAGAGAGAAAATGTAACACATGTAAAACGATTTAAGCATGAATTCTTTAACCGAACGCGTTTAAAGTGCGTTATGGAAAAGAAATGACCAATTAAATTGGCAGAAAGGGAAATACAATAAATAAAAAACACAAATAACTTAGGTGAAGACAGAAGCACGTCAAAGACATCAAAGGTGCAAGGCCGAAGATAAAAATAAGGTAAATGTATGACGTCGTAACTTTACTGGAATAAGTGTAGCGAGAAAATAAAGAGAATAACGATTATAAAAAGTTATTTGGCTATTTAATCATATCTTTTCGCTTAGTATACGACATGTTCAAATGATTAGATCTACCATTGTGGCGAATTCGATGAAAATAAGCCATTGGAGCGGCCATTATTGTAAGACCCGTACTCGATGACCTTGATATATTAACACTTATACTGACAATTAGATCACTTTTTGTAAGATCATTAAAATGTATATACCATCAGTGTCCATCAAATTCACTATCCATGGTAAATCCATAATTCACCTGAAGTTTGAAAGGCTGTCCTTAAATTCGTTGCAACTGAGTGCAATCGTCCTAGAGTCATTTACAATTTCTCTCGACTTAATCAGCTGGATTATTGTGCGTTAATGGGTGGTCAATCTGCGTCAGCTAAAACCAGCCCGCTTTTATTTGCATCATATGGATGTTATATAATATAAATAAAATCAATTGTACGAAATGTATATTATTAAAAATGTATTGATTAATTTTATTTTGTAATATTACAAATCACGGCTTTAAAGTTCAGTTTTGCCTTGTCTACCTTTCACATACAGAATCACTTAACGTTACTAAAACTAGCTTTTTATGCTTGCAAACAAATCGTAAAATTATACTACCATTTTATTTTAATTAATAACTAGATTGGTGATGTGTGGGTTGATGTGATTTATAAATGACAACAAAATAAAATGATCAATTTAAATTTAGTCTTTGGTAGGCCTACATTACGTTCGTTTTAAAACAGTATGTAAATTTTAACTAATTAAAAAAATAGGTTTTTTAAGTTTTTTTGGATTAATCATGTCCTCAAGTCTGATGATTAAAGCCACTGGTGGAATTTTGGATTTAGTATTAAGAAGTAACAGTTACTATTTTGTAAAACTTATGTTACCACTTATTTTATTATTTTGAGTAAACTGAATTTCGTTGAATATTGAATAAAATGGTTGTTGTAGTGTAGTTTCAAGTTGCTTGCTTAATTTGTTTGACTGATGTTTAATTATCTTTTATTAAAAAATATTTTGAAATTCTCTCTTTTTTCTTGTTCTTGTTTCTCTACAAGCTATTAGTTCTTTTTTATTTTCCTTATAGATTGATCATTTATTGAGATAATTCTTTTATTTATGTTTTATGTGAAAGTATCTTAAGCCTAACCAATGGTTACAATATTATTATTAATACGATGTATAATTTAATATGGCCTTTTTTTTGTGTTTAACGCCCGACTATTGTGCACACTTGGGCTAATGCAGACGATGGGATGATTTATAGCGTATGAAAATGCCAAACCCTGGCCGGGAATCGAACCTGTGTCCTGGGGGTGAAAGCCTAGTACGCTATCCACTAGGCCACCGAGGCGAGATGGTCTGTGAATGAAAATGACCTTAGGGTATTTTCTTTAATTAAGGTGAGTTCAGGGTCCGGTGATTTACGATATGCTACCCTCAGGTGATTAGATATATTTATGCACCATTAAAATTACGGTACATTATAATAAGGAGCTAGCAGGTGAAAGCTTCCTTCAGTACGACTTCAAACCGGGAGGGAGAACTACTTTGAAGATGTCAGATACGATTTTGACGAAACGTCGGAACAATATTTCTTCTCGAAACAATTGTGTCAAACGGATGTACACTGGATTTGAATGTAACTTACATTTTTTTTCGGATCCGTGGAGGAATACGTACATATGTTTCAAATTTGCCGCCATTCCAAAACTTTAAATTTCATCAATTTTTTTATTATACGCTTTTCTGAAAATTTAATAACTCCGGATATCCAGCGTTGAAATCTCTTAAATTAACATTTAAAAGCTTTTAATATTGCATTGCCAGCACGATAATAAACCAGATGTTATTTAGGATTAGTTTTTGTATTTTCGAAACCGTATTATTACTGTATATTTTGGAAATTCGCTTCTATTACGTTAGCGAGATAACTGAGTACCGCGATTAGATTCATACAATAATTACAGCCTAAATTTAATTACCCAAAACTAATAAAACATGTAGACGAATTTTCCACATTCTCATTAATTTTAATGTATTACGGTACTTAAAATGTAATAACAATAAATTTCATTTCAACACTGGGTACTAAAAAAGTCATTTTACAAAAGCTGCAAGAGTTTTTAAAGGTCATAAAAGGATGCTAGTGTTAGCAGAAGATTAGTACTTACCCCTCGGGGAATAATAAAACATCATCTAACAAATTGAAGCAGTAAAATCATGGTTTTAGGATGAGGGTGGTTAGTGGCATTATCACTTCTAGACGAGCGTAATGAGCTAGTGAATTGTTAAAAGATTTAAAAATTCTCTACCTCGTTAAGTATTAAACGGTAACGAAAAGTTAATTCCATTTTTTGTTGACTGTCGGAGTGTATTTTGCCTTTTTCCTTGTTCATTAATAACTACAATTTTATCTTAGAAACATCTTGTTTTAATATTCTAATTTATGTGTTATATTAAAAGGCAAAGTTACTCACTCACTGTATCTTAAAAACGTCAAGGCCTACGAAGGTAGAATTTTGCATTGGGGCCGTGAGTGGATCCAGCTAGTTAAAAACGGGGATGGGCTGACCGAAAAATAAACCCGGTAACTCATAAAATATTATTTAAATTTACAATAGTTTTATACACATATGCAATAATTTCATATGGGCCTAAGTACCAGGTGTTCGGGAGAACTTAAATCGGAGCTTCAAGAAGGCACGCAATCGTATTCATACCGATAGTCAGGCAGCACTAGCTGGTCCTATAATTCAGTCCAAACTGGTCTGTGATTGCCAAACTGTCTCAGGACAACCGGGTAACTATTCACTGGGTTCTGGGACATAGGGGAGTTGAGGATAACGAGGAGGCAGACCCACTGGCTGAACTTGGATCTGCATCTGAGTTTATCGGACCTATGCCGCCTTTAGGGATTTTTCTATCGTTGGCCAGGTCTGCTATTAATAGGTGGATCAACCCCAGGTAAGATCGGATAACCTTCATGGACATTCCCATAGTAAACGTCTCTTAGGCAAAGTTCCTTTTGGAGGTCTCAAAGGGGCAGCAGATGTCCTGAGCACAGCACAACTCAGGGGGATCATGATGTTCATTACAGAGCACTGTGGTCTGAGGGATAGCACATGAACAGGATAGATATGAACAGAAGGAAGAGGAAACTGCAGGTCACATAATTCATGATTGTGATGCTCGTGCTACTAGGAGGCTAGGGGATTTTGTTTTCGAAGAATCTAGAGATCCTCAGCAGCTAGTCAGTGAATTTCTGGAACTTATTAGGGGCACCAATCTGCTAAACTAGGCATTTTTAAGAGGTTTAGTTTCACAATAGGTCAGTCGATCGCAGTGCTTGGTGTTGTATTATCCCTTCCTCTAGCGTAAGTACATTATTGATCAATTTCAAGGCAATAAATCCTAATGATAAAATATAAAAATGATAATATTATTTATTCTACACAGGTTTTTTGAAAAGCCTTTATCACAAAGAATACATAAAATTTAGTATGTAAATTAATAAAAACCAAAATTATAAAAGAAATAAATGAAAATACATTTTATAAACATTATTACTAAGTTCATGGTTTTAATTGATAATCACTTCAGATAACGAAGCCTAACTTCATTTTTTCAACTCCGCGAATTCATCAATAATTTTCTTTGGGTCGATTTGTCTGCTATTTGCCTGTTCACACTGTTCACATCCATCGTGTCCCAACTAACAAATATTTGCGCGTACATATTGTTTTCCCCCTTTCTCTTCAAGGATAAATTAAACTGTCTCGGATAGGTTAATTTAGTTACAAGTAGATGTTCAAGGATAGGTTAATCTGTTCCGCTGAACCTGTGCATGCAGGATTCAGAGGACCCCCGTGTTAAGGAGGAAAGTTATGTCAATAGTTGACATTTTTATTTTACTTAATTAGGTAACAAAAGAAATTCTTCAAATTGTTTCCAATTCCAAAGGATGGCTCCAGCCGCTCCACTGGATTCGCCAGTGATGGTGGTTGCCCTTTTGCTGGATTTTTTTAAAACAAACTTCTCAGACGTTAGAATGACTTTTTTTCAAATCATTAAAATATCGTTGTTTGTGATATTTATCCGATAACGCATCTCAGTGAAACTAATTTTCGTTGTTACTTGCAGCTGTGACAAAGTACTCCCATACGCCTGTTTGCAACAACATTGCGATCACTCAAAAGGTTTGATTTATTTGTTACTTTAAAAGTAAAAGACCTATTTTCCTCTTTACACTGCGACAAGGAATGTTAGGTTTCAAAGAAAACCATAATATATATATATATATATATATATATATATATATATATATATATATATATATATATATATATATATATAAGAAAGGCGAAATCACTCAGGAACTATAAGAAGATGAAGTTAAAATTTATGTATAGTGGCTGTCCTAATGGCGTAGATGTGCAATAATGCTAGGTTGACTTTTTAAGCAGTATTTAGGGTTTTGGACACACACACACACACACACACACACACACACACACACACACACACACACACACACACACACACACACACACACACACACACACACACACACACACACACACACACACACACACACACACACACACACAGGTCCTGGTCTGATTTAGGTAATTTCAGATAAAACATAGATTCAATCCTATTTTAAGAATCTTAATCTGTGTTTTATTTATTGCAAAATTATTGTTTTTAATGTAACATTTTCATATTTTAGTTGAAATTTTTCAAAACTGACTTTAATTTGTTACTTTGTGTTGAATTTTCAATATTAAATGTAAAAAAATCTCACACACAGAGTGCCAATTGTAAGATAGTATATATATTTGTGTAATTACATTATGGTAAACATGCAGTGAAGCATATCCTTCTTTTTCGATATTTTTGTTACTAAAATGCTTTATTATGTGCCCAAAAGCAAGAATACAAAATATGGTATTTATTACCATGATATCATCTCCAATTTTTCATTTTTCATTGGAAAATCGCTAATCAGCTATTTCGGAAGTTTTTACTTATTTAACTTTAATTGTTATGAATTATTAATTTATAAAAGTAACGTGCTTGTGTTTTGTACTACCCGTTTAGGATACATCGTAGGCCTAATCAAAGAAAACAAACGCAGCTTTTAATCGAATTTTCAGATTTAACTGTATTTGCCAAAAATCCTCTCGCAGCGTTCTCCCAAAACAGAGCACGTCTTTGTAATCAGGTTAGCGAAGGACTCGTTATGATACAAATTGAAGGATCAAAATACGCGGGAACACTGCAATAATTATAACATAATTAATTTGACTAGAACAGATGGCGTATTACAGTAGCAGATATTATTTTCCTTTGATGGAGACGCTTTGATGTAATGTAACGCTTCAAATATAACTATAATGTTATCTTGTTTGTCATCAGCAAATTTCTATTGGAAAATGAACTATTACAGGGGCTATCATTGTAAGACCTAGACCAGAAAAAGTGTAAAAATTCTGTTTTCTGTTACCGAACCAAAAATATAAATTACTTATCATGTTTTCTCGATTCCTCTTTTTTGTTATTAATTAGTTGCAGTTGCTCTTCAGTTATAACTCTTTTAATAATTGTAACATTTTCATCATTGATTTCATCTTTTCTTTTTAATTTATATTCTAATCGTCCTAGTCTTTCTGGTTCATTTTTTCGTAATATTTGTTTTTCATTTAAAACAATTTTTTTAATAATTTTATTATACATTTTTAGTTAAGAATTGAATTTTTAACATATCCCAAATTGAAATAATATTGAAGGAACAGCTGTTGTGCTCAATCAGCTGTTTAGAAATATTTACAATTATATACGCGTAAAATCCAACATCACAACCAGCCATAAAACATAGTACATTTTAAAATGAGCGCCCTTCCTGACAGTGACCCCTCAAAACTTAATAAATCAGTCCCGGGTCTGGGAGGTACAATAATGGCTACCGAAATAGTTAATTTTCCAATGGAAATTTGGCAGATAAAAAAATTACAGTTCGAGGACTTGCTGACAGAAGTGAACAAAATTAAAAAAACAATAATTGCTGGTTTGTATTACATTACTGATCGTATTAGTAAATTGAAATTATACACAACTGATATTAAAAGAAATTGACATTGAGTACAAATAAAAAGCACCAGTCTTGTACAATATATTTAACTGTTAATTGTTTTGGTTAGGCTGGGCATGTAGTTCAACGGCATTAGTTAATAATTTAAATATTCATTAATGAACATATTTGTATACAATATGCTAAATATACTTAATTGTAAGCGTTCGAAACAATTTTGTGCTAGACGGGTCGGGTATGTAGTATAATGGCGTCAGTACTGTCACGGTGTCGCTCATGAAATTCAAAAGTTTTCACCGTGAAAGTTTCACCATTTGTAATTTTCAGCTAACTATTCAATTTAAAAAAATATATATTTCGAAATTTTAATATCCAAATAAGAGGTTTTGTCAGACCTTCTACCTAAAACTTCAGATCCCTGCGTACCATAGATTTGGCCCAGGAAAACTTTTCTTTTTATTAATGTACTGTCATTACCCGCACTGCGTTACCCGTAAAGAAATAATAAACGTCTGTGAGCATGAGATAATGAATTACAACAGTTCTGTTTTCGTTTCTAATTCAAAATAGTTTAAAAAAAGACGCTAGATAACGTCCAATGTAATTTTTTTCAGCGATTTAATTTAATGAAGGCTTAGTTTTTACAATTTTAAATGCTTATATTGGCACGTAATATTAATTTAACGACCTCCAGATCCTTGTGACATCATTAAAACAAAACATTTGTTTGCAGATTTGTTTCAATATAAATGATAGAAAAACCAATTCCGACAAATACTTTTGCAAATTTATCATCAAGCCTTGTTAAAAACCCATTGTTCTGTTTTGATAAACCTGAGTTGTTCTACACTGGGTATGATCACGGGTTCCGAATAGAATCTAGTTAAAACTAGTTTTCCCTCTACTCTTTAGTGTGAATACTGTACATGTAATCTCATTACTTAAAACAAGAACTTATGTACTTAGATGTGAGATGATTGTCTGTGTGTTTACTTCAGCATGTCAGAGGGGAATGTCATTCATGTTCATGTGATACATTCACAGCTAGAATCCAGGTCACTGAATATTTAAATGAAATATATTGTTTCGCGTCGCTTGTTTTTATTAGAAAATTTACTTAAGAAAATGATTTACTGAAGCAGTCGTCATTGTAGTACCCAGATCCGAAAACATGAAATTAGCACTAATATCTAGATCTCTATTTGAGGTGTCCGTTTAACAGTTTCAAAATGGCGGTCTTTCGAAATCTTATTGCCGGTTGTGATGCTGAAATCAGATTTTCAAATTGCTTCAAGGCAAAGAAAATAATAAAATAATTAATTAAATAAAAAAAATTGTTAACATTTTTTATAATGTATAACATTATATATGTTATATATAATAACATATATATATATATATATATATATATATATATATATATATATATATATATATTGAAATTTTACATGAAGGGGCCTTGTATAAATCCCAAATAAACTATGTGTAAGATTTATCCCTATATAAATCTTTTGTTTCAAGATGACGGCTTCTGATTTAAGGTTAACGAGTGTACGAAGTTTTCGCCAAACGCATCGACCGATTGTCTTGAAATTTGGTACGAAGATATGTTGTACAAGGCCCGAATGACGTATGTGCAAATTTTTCCCTATTTACTTGGCCATCTTGTTCTGAGGTTCCTATTTATTTTTTTTGTGAACGTAGAACGTAACTGGTTTGCAATCCTTTAAGAATATTTTATATGTCCTCCAAAAATGTAGCGAAAATATGCACACTTTAATAATGAATTATTTCGGAAGTTTTTACGTATTTATACAGTATTTATAAATAGTATCTTAAACAGCGTAGCACAAATGTATGTTTCAACGAAAGCACAGCTTCGGTTATGGGTTGATAGAGGACCTGTATATGATTCTCGCAAAATATTATGGATCGAACTGCACAACTGGGCTCAGCTCAGCTCAGCTCAGCACAAGTTGGTTCTTTTGTAAAGAATCAATTCAGAGCTCCACTAGCTGGTCGAAAAGAACGGAAAGAATGCCTCCAAGAACATTTGTCCCTTTCCGTTTCGTTACTGAGCTGTACCGTTCCGAGCTTTGAGTTGGATTTTATTTTAATGTTAAAATTTTTTTCCGTTCTTATATACATTTTGTATATTGATTTTTATACTCTATTGGTCGAACGAAAAGAACGGAAAGAATGCCTCCAAGAGCATTTGTGTGGTTCCCTTTTGTTGTTGAGCTGTGCCGTTTCGAGCTTTCAGTTGCATTACTTTTAATGTTAAAACGTTTTTTTAAGTTCTTCTATACATTGTGTATATTGATTTTTATACTCTACTGGCTGATCAAAAAGAACGGAAAGAATGCATCCAAGAAGCATTTGTTCCGTTCCGAGCTTTGCGTTGCATTTCGTTTAATGTTAAAACATTTTTTCCGTTCTTCTTTACGTTGTGTATATTGATTTTTATTCTCTCCTGGTCGGTCGAAAAGAACGAAAAGAATGCTTCCAAGAGCATTTGTCCCGTTCCGTTTCATTGCTGTTCTGTGCCTTTCCGAGCCTTGCGTTCCATTGCTTGTAATGTTCAAACATTTTCTCGTTCTTCTATACGTTAGTATATTGATTTTTATTGGCAACAAAAAGAGATTTAATATCTTGACGACTCTCTGCCATAACTAAACATTAGATTAAAAGAAAGCCTTTGGTAATTGTAAAACAAAAAATTTGAGGCAATGAAGGCAAGAGGTAACTGTTTACGTTCAGTTCTACATGTTGTAGTAGCTGGTAGTCGAATCAGCTTCATATATAATTAACTTTAATCTCGATTTTGGTTAAAACGTGATACACAGTAAAATATGTTCTTAAATTTTACCAATACTCATTCAAGAAAACAATAATGAGAAAAAAAATTGTGTTTGGTACTATTCATATAAAAACATTTTTCCTAATGTGCTATGTCGTGCAGTTTTAAAAACATGTTTACCATTAGCAAATTATTGTTTTATCAAATTAAATATCTATAAAGAACTGTATACATTTCCTGTCTTCATATTATCCGCTGCCATGCCTAAACCAGGTAAAGGCATAAACCACACCTGGCGGCCATTATCTTCCACTGAGTAGAATATACTGCCGCAGCCTGACTAGGAGACCATTACCCTTGATGGAGGTTACGTTTTCGTGATGAAACTGTTTATGGTTTGTTTAAATGGAACGGTAGGCGTTGACATTTTTCATTGCCGAATTTCTAAAAAACATTTTTATACAATTATAAATGAATGGTTCAAAACATTACAAACATTTTTTCGCATTCAATTAAATTAAATTTCAGTATACTCTATATAGGCCTATTTTTTTGAATTTGTTTTAAAGTGTCCTTTATAATTTTTTTAAAAATTGAAACGGACCCAGAAACTAGGCAAGCCAAACCATAATAAAAACATTAATCGAAATTAGTCAATTTGTTTAGTATGGAGTAGTTTAAGCTTACACAGACAAGTACACGCCCAGTTAAAATGAACTTTTTTTTGGACTTCAAGACTATTAATATATCAAAATTATTTTTTCTACTATCACAATACTTTTTATTTCATTTTATTTATTCATCTTCTTTTCACAATTTTGTCGGTTTTTCATTTATTGACGAATTTATGAATTTACCTCTATTATGAGAACTTACTGCCGTGCTGCTTCTCCAGACATGGATACGTTCCTTTATACTGTTTAAAACCCTCCCATTTTAGCCCTAATCCTCTACCTGTTTGTCAACCACTTACCAGTTTATGATTGCACCTTTCTGAAGGTTTTCTTAACGGTCAACCAAACTCTTCTTCAGTTCTGACTAGAAATGGTTCTGACACTTGTCAGACATATTTCACTTTAGAATTTGTACTGTTCAGGTGGACTCTAATTATCTGTAGTTTTGTTATCCGTACTCAATTCCCTAATACTGATATATGAGTAAGTCATACTCCTATCAATGGAGTCATGCCTTCTGGAAGTCAATGAATGCTATTACATAATGTTTTACTTCCGAGTTTACAATAGGTCATATGACACTTTAAGGTTAAAAATCTGTCTGGCACATGATCTACTCCTTCCTAAATCCACCCTGATACTCCCCTGAAGGCAGTCCAGCTGTGGCTCTCTGCTGCTTCTCATCAGTAATGCTTTCTGAAAGAGTCTAGGTACAAGTTACTCCAGCAACGAAATTTCTATAATTGTTCGGGCCTGTTTTTGAACCTTTCTGTGAGTGATGGCTAAAAGCTGTTTTCCAGCCGATGGTACCTCTTCTGTTTCCCATACATTTTGATGATATCAACCAATGAATACTGTGCACTGATATTGGCTTCTTTCCTCCAAAGCTCCTGCCACAATAGAACTTTCCCGAAGCCTGTTATTCTGAAGTTCCGATATTATCCTGGAATCCCATAAATATCGGGAGGCTGTGAATCGTCTCTTTATTAATGTTGCTAGTCTCGAACACAAATCTTCTCTTTCTTGGTTCTCACAATTCAACAGTACATCAAAATACTTAGCTAAAATACTAAAATTATCCGTATTATTGTGAGTGCGCCAGTTGACCATCCTTATTCTTGTAATTGAAGACTCGAGGATTATATTTAGCTAACTTTCTTTGTTTAAAACGTTTTATGCAAACTTCTGAATTATTTTGGCAAATTCCTCATCTATCTTAAGTAACAATCGATGTTCGCTTTGCTTTTATTAACTTTATCTTTTGCGTTTACTGACATCCTTACGAATTTGGAGAAAGTTCCAATATTTGTCGTCCGTTTCCATAGAACACTATTCTGCTATGCTTGCTGTCTTTGCTTATGAGTTTATCCAAACTCTTCTTATTAGTAAACATTTTAAAATTTCTAAAAATAACTTATGCTCAGGGGAATTTATTTGTCTGTTCTGTGATATCTTTTCTATCTTACATATTTCGAATTTTCTAAAATCTTAACTTCTTTCTTCTTTCAGAAAATGTAATGCGTTGAATGTTTGGTAAAAGACCTTATAACTAAATGTAGCGTAAGTCGAATCGTTTCTTGGTATTTAAATGACCTAAAGTGTTCCTTTTAATATAGCTTTACACTTTCCATCCCGTTTGTCCTATACTTTACTAGTATATTTATTTTGTAAATACTTATTATTACTGCATGCATTTTTTTTTCATTATTATTCATAACAGATACATTTGGAAAGCTAGAAAAGGCAAGATTAACACACTCACACTCAATATTTTAATAACGTTCATAGCAGAAATGAATTTCAATATGAAATTCACATGTTGAGAATTTCATACTTTTTATTTATTTAGTATGGTGTAAAAGTGTTAACTTTAAAACACGCCCAGTTAAAATGAACTTTTTTTTGGACTTGAAGACTATTAATATATCAAAATTATTTTTTCTACTATCACAATACTTTTTATTTTATTTTGTTTATTCATCTTCTTTTCACAGCTTTGTCTGTTTTTCATTTATTGACGAATTTATGAATTTACCTCTATTATCAAAACTTACTGCCGTGCTGCTTCTCCAGATATGGATTCGTTCCTTTATACTGTTTAAAACCCTCCCATTTTAGCCCTAATCCTCTACCTGTTTGTCAACCACTTACCAGTTTATGATTGTACCTTTCTAAAGGTTTTCTTAACGATCGACCAAACTCTTCTTCTTCTTTCATCCGGATCACCCACTTTGGGGTACGCCAAATCAATTACTTTGATGTGCGTTAGCTGCCCTCCGCTGTATCCAATTCTGCTTCATTCTATCCGAGGCTGCCTTCCTTCTTTCATCCGAGACTGCCCCGCCCTTTTTAGATGTTGGTTTTCTTGGAACCTTCGGTTTTCATTATGTAAAAGTTTTCGCAGTTAAAGTACATCGTCAATCATCTCATCTGATATCGCCAGCTCAGTTAAGTCTTCCTGGACCCTGCCTGAACCAATTACTCTTCGTTTTCCGATCTCTGAAGAAAGCAAAGATCCGCCTAGTAAGTCTACTGCTGTTCATCCTACTAATATGGCCATAAAAAACTAAGTCGTCTTTTCCTCATGCTATCTGAGAGTCTCTCAATTTTGAGATTCAGGTTTTTATTAGAAATCAACTTTTACTTCATTATTTCTAAAGTTTTGGCCCAATATCTTCCTTATTAACTTTCTTTCCTTCTTCTCCAGGTTGTCCAGTAATCCCTTATTATTGAGTGTAAGAGTTTCAGATGCATATAAAGCCTCTGGTTTGATCACAGTTTTATAATGCTTTAAGTTTGGAATTCCAGGATAACGATTTCTTGTTATACACCTCTTTGTTTAATTGAAAGGCCAATTCCATTTTACACATCCTGGATTCCAATGCTCTTTTTTCTAAGGCGTTCCAACTGATCCATTCACCCAGATATTTGAAGTGGTCAACTCTCTCGATTTTATGACTACCGACTCTCAGATGTCGTGGTGCATTTTTAATATTCGTTAGTATTTTGGTTTTCTCAAATGAGATTCGGAGACCTACTTTAATGGCTTGCTTCTGCAACTCTTTAATTTGTAATTCTGCCTCGGACCAGTCCTTGGCTATGAGAGCCAGATCATCCGCAAAAGCCAGGCAGTTACACTTCAGTCCTTTGGTCCCCATTTTGATTCCACTGCCTTCCTTCAGATTTTGATTCCACTCTCTAACCACCTTCTCCAGCACACAATTAAATAATAGCGGTGATAAACCATCACCTTGTCTGACTCCAGTTCTGATCAGAAATGGTTCTGACACTTGTCCCATAAATTTCACTTTAGAATATGTGTCTGTTAAGGTGGACTTAATTATATTCGTAGTTTTGTTATCCAGGCCTAATTCCCTTAATACTGATATGAGTGAAGTCATACTCCTATCAATGGAGTCATATGCCTTCTGGAAGTCAATGAATGCTATTACATACGTTTTACTCGGAGTTTACAATAGGTCATGACACTTTTAAGGTTAAAAATCTGCTCCGCACATGATCTACCCTTCCTAAATCCACCTGATACTCCCTAGTTGGCAGTCCAGCTGTGGTTCTGCTCTCATCAGTAACGCCTTCGAAAGTATCTTATACGTTACTTCCAGTAACGAAATTCCCCTATAATTGTTCGGGTCTGTTTTTGAACCTTTCTTGTGGAGTGGATGTATTAAAGCTGTTTTCCAGTCAGATGGTACCTCTTCTGTTTTCCCATACATTTTCGATGATATCAACCAATGAATACTGTGCACAAACTCTTCTTATTAGTAAACATATTCAAATTTCCAAAAATAACTTATGCCTGTGAATTTATTTGTTCGTTAGTGATATCTTTTCTATCTTACATATTTCCGAATTTTCTAAAATTTTTGACCTCTCTCTCTCTTTCTAGAAAAATGTAATTCGTTGAATGTTTGGTAAAAGACCTTCATAATCTAAGTGTTCCTTTAATATAGCTTTACACTTCCATCCCGTTTGTCCTGCATGCTTTACTAGTATATTGTATTTTGTAAACACTATTATTACCATACGTATCTTTTTTCAATATTATTCAACAGATACAAAATTTGGAAAGCTAGGAAAGGCAAGATGAACACACTCACACTCAACATTTTCATAACGTTCATAGCAGAAATGAATTTCAATATGAAATTCACATATTGAGAATTTCATACTTTTTATTTATTTAGTATGGTGAAAAAGTAAATGCGTACCGATTTTTTTTACGAAAATCATTCCCCTTATTCCCGTAACCTTTCAAATATGTTTTTACTCCAAGTCAGTGTCAGATATACACTTACGTTTGTACTGTTCAGTCAACTACCCACTAAAAAATAAAATACTAAAAATAATGGTGACTTTGTTTATAACATCATTTTAACGGTGAGTTTTTGTTGCTTTTTTATTTTCAGAATAGAGCCAAACATTGTGTACAACATTACAGAATTTTTCACAACATTCTTATAGATCATAAAATGTACTTTTTTAAAAAAATAAACTATAGTAAGGTCAACCGTTGTTGGCGCTTGAGGTTTGCTGACTCGTGAAAATGTTAACATCACAGAACTGTTACTTTTACACAGATAGTCTGACTACACATATTTATCTAACAGTGAACGGCTGAGTTTAACTCTTACTAACTGTAAAATCTCTGGGATCTGTTCCACCATTCTATGACCGCTAGGATGTTTCTTTCATTTCCGCTAGGATGCAATACCTTGCTCTGCGCCTGCTTAATGGGTTCACAGGTTGGTACCTACTAATCTGACTCCTTAAATAGGCTATTAACACTTAACATACAACACACTTACTGTGAAATTTTCACAGTTCATATTTTTGTTAGTATAGACTTACTGAGAGGAGATAAATATTGACATTGCTAACTGCGCGCGCACCACAGTTCTTTTCTGCCACATTTAGCTTGTTGTTGGTATTATTTATTTAGTATAGCTAGAAGTAGTTTTAGAATTGTTAGGTAAAGCCATTAATAGCTGTTTTTTTTCAAATATATATTAGCTTATATGAAGACATATTAGCTGCATAACAGGTCAGTCAAGAGCATTATTTCACAGTTCACAGTTTTATTTAACTGTGATATTCGAAAGTAGCAGTAGCAGTTTTCACAGATACCGATATTTCACATATAGTATCATCTCTACTCAGTGGCCTTGGTTTGAGGCTACAAGAGAGCATAGTAGTACCCTGTTAGAGGTTAGAGACGTGCGCAGAGTCTATTTTATGAATCCGTGTGCTCTGTGTCGATTATGGAGGAGACAAAAGTAACGTTTTAAATCGTTTCCCCAAGTACCAAGAACAAAAGATCCTACTGTAATTTGTACTTAACTATTCTAAATTAATTCTTATTTGAAACTGTTACTGCGATAATTATAAAATTACGTAACCATGTTATGTATGTACCAATTTGAAAATAAAAAAGCTTTTGTATTAGTTTCGACGGAGAGAATAAAGATATTATAAAGCATTATTTGGACCAAAAAAGTGTGTATAATTCTCTAAAAAAATATTTTAAAGTTTTAACTGGAATTTTGGTCACATTTAGTTCAAAATAAACAGACTTCAAATTTGAAAACAATTGGGCAGTATATTAATAATAAATAAAGCGCACGCCCCTCCCACACACACACACACACACACACACACACACACACACACACACACACACACACACACACACACACACACACACACACACACACACACACACACAATGTTTATACTTTTGTTTTCAAACTTGAAACAATATATTTTAGTAAAACCAGATCACGTGATACCTCGATAAATTATGTTAGCTAAACGTGACGTAATACAGACAAATTGTGCTTTTACAAACAATTACTGTACTTAGCTTATAATTGCAAACATGGTGAGTGCTTTTGAAAGGTAAATAATTGAATGTATTCACTGCTCCGGTAATAGTGCAGTTGTAATTAAAACATGTCAAACGAGAGATTCGGTACTGGGACAGACTGTACTGGTTAACCGGAGAGTTTCACTGAAATGTGTATATAGCATAATGAATAAATCAACGTTGAATTTCGATTAGTAGAAAGTGAATTTTATTGTGCCATAAATTCAGTCTTCTCATCCACATTTCGTAGCTTACATTCTGTTTTTTGCAAATCTTGCGTAAAATGTTATTTACTTGCAATTTATTTTCAAAATCTTTGCTTCATGGAGTTTGGAACAACTTAGAATGAAAAGAGGAGAATTACGTACGAATGGGAAACGCCTGCGATTGTAACTAGATTCATCCTGTGTACAGGACAATTCTTAGCGCAGTGTCCGCTGTTCTACCCTCCGCACTGTATAATTACTCCGCAATAACTTCATAGTTCGATAGGCTTCACAATATGTTTTTACCGAATTACGAAATAACGTGAGTCTCCAACTTCGCCGGTCAGTCGTCTGCGTCTCCGAATTTGCACCTCAAGGCCGTACTTTAGACCCTTACAGTCCTGCGACGAAAGTTCTGAAAACGTGCTCCAAGACTAGAGTGCTATCAGCCAGGAACTTGTATTGAAAGAGGTTCTTCTAGTTGTACTTTGAACAGACAGTAGGAATAGTGTTAAGAGGGAAACTCAAAATAACCATTCTTCTGTTATTTTAATGTGCATTTGAACAGAACAGGAATTAACTATGCTGAAACTGTGTCTAGGGTAAAAAAGATGAATGTGGAATTAATGAGTTTGAAGAATACTATTACACTGCGAACTTTCTAGATCTATTACACCCACTTTCTACATTCCTGATGTAGTCTCCGGGAGGAACAGATCCGGCATTTACCAGATCGGCCGCGGACTGGCGAGGCACTTTTTCAGTTCGGATTTGTGAAGTAAATTCGCTTCGTATTTATTGTTGGCCAGATCCCTCCTATTTTCTTTGTGTCTTGTACAAGTTGTGGTGTCTTGTACAGTTGGTCGGGTGCTGGTAGTCTGCATGTAGTTGTTCTAACGTGGGCCGCCTCACCGATGTTCTGCTGCACAACGACTTTTGACCTGTATTTATACTCGAAATTATGGAGGCAACCACAGTTTTTAATAATTTCATTGTTAAAACTAGAGAAAGAACAGAATGAAGCAATTTGTATACGGAAGATGCGCCGGTAGTAATGCCAGGGCAGAATGTATTAATCTAGTGTAGTATAGACCTGAGATAAGCGTGTACTGCGAACCAATCGAAAGTGAGTATTGTTTCATGGGAGTAAATTAGGTTTCACAGGCTTAAGTTGTTTCCAAGCCGGGAAAGAAGTTCGGGGATTTTTAGTGTGGTTGTTCAGGTGTTAGTAAGCGGAAGTAAGTTGTGTAATTAAGTTTCTGTGTTATTTATGCGATGACTCTCAGATCCTCAGTAAATCCCTTTCTCCAATATCTTACTAGTCTGTTCATAACGTCTTTTGTTTAGAAGGGATTCAAGGCGGGTAGTCCCTACTTCTAATTGGTGACTTACCAGTTCCTTATTGAGGTGCTCTGCTAATTCCTTTCTAATTTTTATTTTTCTTGTCCCTTATTTATTGTGTAGATTTTGTTCCATTTTGTTAACCTTCTTTTTGCATGTTAAAATCCCACTCTTCTATTTTACATTCTCACTTATGGGAACACCCACAAGTAGTTAAGTTACCCTGGGGGATGGGCTCGCTTAGCTCACAGGGCTCAGTTCGATTGATGCACTATTAGGTGTCATTCACTCCATTAACACGGGTCGCCTTACACTTTAGAGTTAGCCAAGCTATGTGTAGTAGTGAATGTGTGTGTGTGTGTGTGTGTGTGTGTGTGTGTGTGTGTGTTGTGTTGAGTAAGTGAGTGAGAGTATTATGAACGGTGCGATTGCTAAGCCAATCAGCTGCTCACTTCAGCTGATTGTAAAGACTCTAGCTTAGCTAGCAGGATGCGAAGAGTGTTTGTTTTCCAGAACTCCAAGAACTTTTGCTAAACAAACTACTTTAACCTCATGGAGAAAATCGAGCTACTGAATTATTTCCTAAGATTCACACCATTTGATAGCGGTGTCAGGGGCCACCAAATCTCGTCACCTCTAACCTACATATAAACTAAAACGGTGCCGTTACAAAATCTACATAATTTATAAGCTTTTGAAATCTCGGTTCCACTATAGTAATCAGCATTAAAAGCTGCATAAATTAGCATCTTTACAAATTGAAATGAAGAAGAAAATCGATTTGACAGCGGTCGTGGTTCATTTTCGTATTTTGTGTATAGTCTTAAAGGTTACGCAGATTTCAATGTTTATGATAATTGAATCAGATTGTAATAAATAATGTCTTGGCGAGACAGCTGCGTGCCGCGATTATTTAATCAGCTTCGTGATCACTGTAGACAAACAGTTTTGTTTTGACGAATCCGAAGTACGTTCGATAAACATTTAAATCCAAAACCACGTCTTTATGGGCGGAGTATTGCATAGATGATATTCAATATCAGTAAATAAATATCGAGAAACGAAGTAGTTTGCCATAACTCTGTCTAGATTTAGAGATATAAGATATGAATATACCAATCTTTTAAAAATAAAACATTGGTCTCTGGCATTTTAAGCAAACCAATATAGTTTCGTATTATTGATATTGGGTTTGCCTTTAGAATATGATTACAAAAGTATTTACCGGTTAAAAGAAATATTTCTTTATTAGATTTACCTGGTTTCACAACTTTACGTATTTTATTGTGGCTTAGCTCTAAGGAAGAATTCCATCTATGTATATATATTTTTTACTGAGGAAACAACTAAGTACAAAGTTATCTAGTAGATAACGTAAAACAGATCACAGTGTGTCAGATGTTCATTCCACTGAATGGTTCTAATTGTCAGCTAGAACTTCTTAGCCTGATATGCCATCACTGCACCAAGTCAAATGGTTGACGTCAATGAGCCAGCATCACTAACATTACTGTATTTTGAAATTGTTTTTCGTCACTAATGCCTTGATTTCATCAACAATTTTATTCACTTTAAGGTCTCTATGAATATTTTCGCTGCGTATATATCACGGCGAATATACTATTATTTTGTTTTGAATAATATGAATTTTCTTTATATTACCATCTTGGCACATCCTCAAATTGACAGTCCGTAGGAGCTATTAAGAACACCGGCTTAAGAACTCGATTGTATAAAAGTAGTTTATTACTTACACTTAATCCTGCATTATACCTAAATAGCCAATACAGTTTTTGAACTAAATCTCAAACTATTTTCTTTTCTTTGTAATGTGTGACTTCCAGTTCAGCTTTGAATCCTCAAAATTCATTTCTAAAATTGGTAACTTCTTTTCTATATGGAATAACTTTACTGTTTATTAGTGCTGGCATTTCTTTCTCAAATTAATTATACTTGTTAAGTTTTATACGCTACGTTTTGGTCCACACATTAACTTTCAGGATGGTTTTCTGCAGTTTTTCTGTTGCTTCTTTAACATTATAGCCAACAGCTGGTATATAAGTAGCTGTGCTTTCTTAATCCATTGGCAGATCATACATAGCAAGTACAGCAATGGTTCCAGTACGTTCCCTTGTGGCACACCAGCAATGATCTCTTTAAATTCCGAATATTCACATCCATATTTCATAAGGAACATTCTGTATGCATAAGTAGTTTGGATTTATTAAAACATCAGCTGTTATTTTTAGTGCTGTTTTATTGTTGTCATATCAACCAATTTTATTTTCGAATTAATTGCAAACATAAGTATTGAGTAAAATGGTGGGTATATTATTATTACTGTTTAATCCCACATAAACGACATTTCGAGAGTTGGCTAAAGATTAACTCACTTTGTCAAGTGCCTAAGGTAAAACCAACTTAGCAATTAGAACACAACCGTAGATCCCTAAGCGTTTCAAAATACTTAACTAACTGGTACACTGATTGGATAAATATAAAAACTAGGATTTACGTGCGATCAGAGGATTTACACAAATAAACGAGAACACGAAAAAACTTTTATTTTCGAACAATCGGGATAACAGTCTTGCGTGTTTTTTTTTGTTTAGTATTTCAACTTGGTTCTATGTTTTTGGCTTACGTTCTAGTTGACGAATTTTACCGGCCATCATGGTAAAACACAGACGTTCAAATGACAGCCTGTAACGAACTCTAGATAACACTTTTCGGGGAATTTCCAGTGTTTTAAATATATAAAAGTGTGTGTGTGTGTGTGTGTGTGTGTGTGTGTGTGTGTTTTTAGTACGCTCACGTTCGCAATTTTAGACAGATTTGATTCAAACTTCGTACAAAATTCGACTTGATAATGATTTAAACAATTTCGTTAAACAACAAAATTCGTTCAACATTTTAAAAATAGCGGCCACTAAAAAATTTAAAAAAAATCGTAACTCTTTTTTTCTTAAATCAATTTTTGAAAATCTAATTTTGCTATCGTAACCGGTTTTGAAAAAGTGCAAAAATACCATTTTATAATTTTTAAAGTTAACTTTAAAAAATGTAATTTTATGGCGGTCAGGGTTTATTTTCGTATTTGCCATGCAATATAAAAGTTTAAAATGCTAATATATCCTAATTTTCATTGCTGTTTGCGATGATGAAATCATATATTTAAAAAGTGGTTAATGTGAATAATTACTTTTGTAAATTCGCTTCCGTCACATCAGCGAGAGAGCTGCGTGCTACGATTATTTTTCGATTTACTGACGAACGGTAATTTGGTTTTTAATTTAGCTTCACTGGAGTCAGTCATGAATATCTTAAAAAACTGACAAAATCTGGTGAACTGCTTCTCGGAGAAAGTAGGACGATGTTTTAATTTGTTTCGTTCACGAACCTAATTATTTTTTAGGTTTTTATGGACTATGTATGACCAAGCATTTAACCAAAACCGTGTGGGTATCCCAGTTTTACTGTTTTTTTTTTGAGCTTGAACAAATATTTTACAATTAAAAATTGTACCGAGATGGCCTGTAGGCGAAACGTACTCGCCAGATTTACAAGACATTTGTCAGTTTGCACTTGCGAAATCACACACACACACACACACACACACACACACACACACACACACACACACACACACACTTGTTCATACTTTGTATAGTGGGAACTAAATATCAAATTAGGATATCTACAGCCAATGCAAATTTATTAGCTTTTTGTTGACCGCTTTTGTCAACAATATTAGTTATCTCGAAGTGCCTAACCTGGATGTTATTTTTTGAAAACAGTAAGAAGTAAAATAACATTTTATGGCCGTATAGTTTTTGCTGTTTTCCTAAAAAACCATATGCTTAAGTATCAGTTTATTAAAATCGCTTGTAAACGAACCGTTTTACAGAAAATTAAGAATCTATTATATAGCACTCCCTTTATATTCGAGCACTTGCTTCTAGTTTTATACGAGAAACTTTAAAAAACTTTTTACATTAAACTGTTCAACTGGGTTACGAGAAAGTTTCTCCTTTTACTGGTAATATTCATTTCTGCAAAAATTTAGCAATTACTGTAAATTTAATTGAATTACAGTGGATTACTACTAGAAAATATTCACATTAATAGAGTTTTATGTTGCTTATAGTAGGCTCGTTATAAACTGTTTTTCGAAAGTGTCACGGTTGGGAAACAATATTTTTAAACTGTTTGAATATACGTAGTGTACAAACATATTGTGATCTTGAGAAAAAATCGATTCATGAAATTGACGTATTTAGAACACCTGAATTAAAAAAAAAATGTTTTTCAATGTTTTTGCGTATGAGCGCGCGCACACAGTTAAAGGTAAGTTTTGTGTACCTATGTACTCGTGATCGTATTTAAATTAAAAATGAAATTTTTCTGTTAAATTCTGTTACAATAGAATTCTGTCAAATTCGATCTTAGTGTTATTGATAGTTTTACTCAAATGTATTCCGTGAGTAACCATACAAGTCGTGATAACCTATAAAATTTTGGTCAAAAATAATTTAATGTCTGAAGTCATTGTATCAAATACTAAACAATGAAGAAACAGTTTAGGTTTAAAACAAAAAAAACCCCAACCGTCATAGAGTTTGTTTTTTCCGGCTCATTCTGGAATTTAAGAAATCAAATCAAATTCTGTTTATGAATTTTTTAGAAAATAATTGGTTTCTAAAATATTTCCGCCATTTAGTTTTTTTAAATATTTAATTAGTATCAGGTACAGTGGAACAAGATTAGTGGTTGCTAAGAGACGACATTTCTTCCATTATGTTTGCAGTCTTTCTCTATGTTATCCAAACTGGACTATTGCAAAAGTTTGTTTATTTGAATTTTATGGTTTAACATCTGTGCTAGTTAGGTTAATGATAACGACGAATCGATGTCACGCATCGATGCAGCTGAGATGAGCAACTGATGGGCTTAGCAATCCTACCGTACTTCTGCTCGTACTACTCTCGCTGATTTACTCAAAACACACACACACACACACACACACTCGTTATTCTACATAGTATGACTAACTGTATAAAGTTCATAACGACTAATGCTGACGGAGTGAATGACATCGACTTAATGGTGTATCAAAGCGAGCCATGGGAAACCTAGTGACCTCCCAGTGTACCTTAACTTTAACCCATGCATTCGAGGCACCAACTCACTTCATTGCAACCCTGCTAATTCTATTTTACTTTCTTACTTATAAGAACACTTACTAGAAGTTAAGGAAATAAAATCCGCTCATGCAGAGTCCTGTCTGCATGGGTAAGGCCAAGGTACACAGAGATCGTCAGGTCTTCCAAATTTCCGTTCTATACATCACTAGGCCGATGTAATACAGTACACTTAGAATGAGTCCCTTTACACTTTAGACAGACTATGTATAGTAGTGAATGTTTGCGTGTGTGTGTGTGTGTGTGTGTCTTGAGTAGCTGAGTTAGAGTAGTATGAACTCTCATATGTTCGGAGGGATCGCTAAATCCATCAGCTGCCTCCGCCTAACTGAATACAAGTTGCTGCACTGTGTAACTTAAACATAAATTTATTTATTATGCTTGCTCAACGTAACCGAATTGAAGCAAAAATTAATCTTAAGTGTTTAACCAAAAACACAACAATAAAATTTAATTGGTCCTCCGAAATCAGAAAACAGTGCTTTTAAAAGGACGATTTTCAGTTTTAAAGCTTCCAAAATATAATTTCGAACTTTTCAAATTACCAAACAAGACATCTGTTGTCAAACAATAATGAACTCAGTTACTACACGCTGAGGCCAATCCAGGGCAAGACCTGTGTTATAAGCAGCGTTAAAGCTTAATGTTTAACCGTTAAAGTTATTTACTGTTTCGCCTTATTAGTTGTCACGGCTGCTATTCCGTTATACCTTTATCATTGCGAAACCTGAACACGGATTTGAAATCTAATTAATGTATTACGGTCGTGGGAAGCGAGCTGACTACTTATTGTTAACCCCCCCCCACACGTATACCGTCGTATATTCCCCTCACATATCTATTGCCAATAAAATACCACAGTCTTTGCCTTCAGAAACCAGGTGTGATCGCTTAATTAATTAAAGTAATTTACTGTAAGACATGTTACAAATTAAATTTACAGTATTCGCAGATGAGTAATTAGGAAATGTTTCTGTATTTTACACTCAGAGAGTTCCGCAAACCTTTGTCTCTATTAATTTTCATCTGCTGCATTTCAAATACACTCCAGTCATTAGTGTTAAACAAATCATAACGTTGCCAAAGCTTATCCAATATAATTGTAACAAAACATGATGATACTTAGAATATAATTAAATACCACTAAAGCCACTACACCATCACTACGCCTCTATGCCGCCAATAGCCATTAAATACCACTTTGCTTTCTATCCACTTTATAGTCTGAAGCAAGAATGTGGTCCATTGACGGTCAACCAATAGCGGGGATGTGCGATTTTGTCACATTTCTCTGACATATCAGTAGTCTTGAACAGGCTTTAATATACATACTCCTATTCTAAACATATTCAGTTTACAGTGGGAAGCGATCTGGCAACACTGCTCTTCTTCGATTGGTTGTTTCAAGGTCACAGTGCGAATAGGCCCAATCTACAACGAACTATACTCGCAATGCGGGGTATATTTGTTACGCCGTAGGTTTTAAGTTTGTCTCTGAACTGCGCACCTCAAGCTCGTCGGTTCGAGACTTGCCGGTCCTTCCTTTAAGTTAAAGCTTTACCGTAATTAGTCTAACTAGTTAAACGTCCAGAGACAGACACTTAGGTTCACTTGGACACTCTTTTTTGGAGGTCATACCTGAAAACAACAAATAAATAATTTATTATTTTGTATATTAATCGAAATTAGTGGCAATAAGCGTAACTCCCATGAAATAGTATTGTCAAAGAAACAGCTGTTGTGAAAAATCAGCTTTATAGGTTGACCTCATCACTATGCAATAATAACATGTTCTGGTACTTATTAGATTCTACTTTCTTGTATACAGTTATGGAGTAAATTAAAATGCATAAATAAACCATGAAGAATTTATTAACATTTTATTTTACCTTTATTTGAAAATATGTCTCACAATCTTAATCAACATGAAAATATTTGTAAATCAGTAATCTTACATTTTCAACGAATCAAGTCCGATGACCATTTTTTTTTCATATTAAGTGATTTAAATAATGATAAATGCGAGTGCTCACTACAATAACGAAATCATAACTTCAAAAAAAAAAATAGTTCCTTTTAGAAAAACTTCTTTTTTTATATAATTTTGCCAGAATCAATTTTTGAGCCACGTTTGAATAAAAACGGACGAAAGCTACAAACCCTACAGTGATAAAACAGAAATATACTCTCACTCTTGAACACACACACCACATTTAATATTCAGTGTGTTATAATATCCGGGAGAAATATTGGATGTCCGGGCGTTTACCACGTCGGCCGCGGGCTGCAAGGCATTCTTCCGGTTCAGAATAGTGACAAGGTATGAGGTCCGTTTGTTCTTTAAATTTTACTGGAACTTCGTATTCCCACCCTAGCAAGTTGTTGTTTCTAGTAACGTTGGTCCGTGTGTTGGCAGGCTGTCCTCGATATTTTGCCGAACAACGATTTTCAACCTCTATTTACACTAAAAATTATGGCGGAAACCATAATATCTCAGAAATCCGTTTTTAAGGCACAGAAAAAACCTGTTATAATTATCGAGAAAAAACTGCTGTGTACGGGAGATGTGACGTGGTGCGCCGGCAGTAATGTGATAATCTGGCGTACATGAGATTCGAGATATGCGAGCTCTGCGAACCAATCAGAAACGAGTATTGTTTGGCGGGAGAATTGTGAAGTAGGTTCGCAGTAGTAGACTGTTTGAAAGCCGAAAGACAAGTTTGGGAATTTAGCGTGGGTGTTTTTCGGTGTTAGTAAGCAAAACTAGTTTGGTTTCTATCTCAGTTTCTATGTTGTTTACGCGATGATGACAAGGGTTGCAAAACTTCAGATTAATTTATGAATCTTTGGCTAATGAAAACTGTGATTTTGGGTGAAAATATTTGATTTAGCAAACAAGATGTCATTTAGAAGTTAAGGATTACCGTAAACTTCTCAAGTTTCAAACATTTTTGTTTTTGTATTGAAAGGATTAAATATCTAATTCAAATTTTATGAACTATACACCGTAGAGCAAACTACACTTTGTACTAAAACTTCCCTTGTCGAACTCAGCCGAATGTGAGAAGCTTTGTAGAATAACTATACATCGTTTATTTTTAAGCTAACAAAAACAACTTCAAAGCTCGAATTCCCAGACGTTGTTCTTATCAAAACCAATTAATTCGTGAGCAATCAAGATCATTCAGTAGCACACTTACAGCAAGTACAGGATTGGAACTGAAGTCAGATAAGAGAAGGTTTCGTCTTAAGAAGCCTGCAGGATGTCGTGGCATTATTCCTTATCTATAACGGTTAATTTGTGTTTGACTGAATGCAGTTCAACAATGGAAGCTAACTCCTCGCAACTTAAAGGCAGGGGTGGGTAAACTAAACCTACCAGCTAAGCGTCAGATTGTGAGCGCGCAGTTTCGTTAACCAGCAATATTCGATCAACAGTTTCAAAATTTTGGTCGTTTCATTTCTTTAAAAAAATTCTTAACTTTTTTATTTTATATATATTTGAAAATCTGGTTTCACCATTATAACCAACATTATAGTCTGTATATAGTAGTATTTAAAACTCTCAAATTATATTGAGAATTATAAAATGAACCTTGACCGCCTGAACATTCAGATTTTGAACTGCCATATCGCTTATTTATGCCGTTTGTAACGATTTTTACGATGTTGAAATCATATTTTCGAGTTTAATGTAATATAAACGAGTTTTAAAGATTTGAAATGATAGCCATTTTGAAACTGTCTATCGAATTTTCGTTGGTAAACAGATTTGCCCATACTATTAGCAGAATCGAGTATCGTGTCAATTTTAAATCAGATCGGCTGTAAAATGCAAATGTGTGCATGTTAACACAAATATATATATAGGTCGGCACTTCTTTCAAGTTTCCGGGTCTTGGCATTACCATAATGGCGCTCCAGCAGGTCATTCTCAAATATAAATTCACTAATAAGGACATTTCTTTATAGTAAAACTAGTTTTAACCTTCGCGGCTTTGCCCAAGAAACTTAAACTGTTTCAATAATGTAATAATTTGTACACATGAAAAAATATATTAATAAAAGCATATATTTAATTCATAAAACTCATGATTATTTTACACTGATTATGAAAAAAATATCGTATCCGGAATACAAAATTTTTTATTGACTTGGAACATGTTGCATTCGAATTAGAATATCCAAACACTCATAATATAAGCCTGACGATGCTTCAGTGCTCAGTGGGTACTTCGAATTTATTAATTTTTTAAAAGTTAAAGTCATTTCATCTAAACGTTGGTCTCTTTTGAAATTCTATCTATACGAGTGAGCACCTATTTTGAAATTCTATTACATTACAGAAGATTAAAAATAGAAGTGTTCTTTCTCATACAACCTTTTTAAGATAAAATAGATTATAATGTGTGTTCAGTTATTGTGTTTTTGAGTTTTTTTTTTGTGTTACGGAAAAACTTCAATCATTTTTCTAATACAAATTTGTGTATCTACTTTTCGCCCCTTTACGGACTGAATTTCGTAAAATGATGAAGTATGTGATTCTTTTTTTTTTTGTAGTATTTACGTTTACCGCCAATAAAATTAGAATAAAAAATATGTCCAATCCAATTTTATAGATTGTACTCCAAAAATTATAGAGGCGTAAATTATCGAAAATGCTGAATTATTTTTTTCTATGTTGAAATACGAGGTTCAATATTTGTGTTTTAGAAAATTTATGTTTAGTTTTAAGAAACTTTGATAAATATTTCCCCCTCTTTTATTTATGCCTCTTTTTTAATTTTTGTTCTTTTAGGAGATGAATGCAGAAAAATGCTGAATTACGTGTTTCATAATTTGCGTTTTAGAATTTTGTTGTTTAAATTTAAGAAAATTCGATAAAAAAAATATTTTATACAGTTCACATGCTCTTTTACATTGTTATTCCTTTGATGGTATGAAATCAAAAACATGTTGAAATTCGTGTTTCGTTATTTGTGTTTCAGATTATATACCTTAGAGTAAAAGATCAACAAATATTTTTTTGAATGCAAAATTTTGTTCCTTTTTTACATTGTCCTACCCCCTTTTAATCCTATTATGAGATGAACTTTGAACAGTGATAGTCATTACTTGAGTTTTAGAGTAATTACGTTACGTTTTTAAGAAGATCCAACTAAAAACATACTTTTTCCATTACAATTTGTATACCCCATTTTACCCCTTTAGGGGTTGAATATTATAAAACTGTTTCTTATTAAAACCTTACATTGTGGTACTAATATACTCTGTAAATTTCAAGTTTCAGCTATTATAGTGCTTTGATTAGTCAATCAGTCAGTCAATTAGGACATTGCTTTTTGTATGTATATACAGAGACTTATGCACTACTGAATCGTGTATAATTAATTACACATGCATTTCTCTGCAGTACAGCAGTTCCTGTCGCAGTAGTGGTTTATTAATAATTTATCACAAAGATAATTGTGTTAATGATGTAGCCCAGGTAATTACGGAGCACTTTGTGTCGCCCCTGGATACACAATACACGGTACAACGTCGTGTTTCTATGCTAATTGTCTACGTGCTTGTATTGTATAATCAATTCGTGTTTGGACATAATTTACATACGCATACAGTGTATATTACAGAAGTGCAGGTGAGATCAAGTTGTTCTTGCGGTTTGGATGTCGCCTGTCAAACGGAATTGTGCCGAAGTTCACGTATACAGAATGAGTGGAAAACATTGTTCCCCAAGTAGCCATATATTTTATCTGTCTTCATTGGTTGTCTCAGGGGAAAAAACCACGTGTAGGCTATCGCTCCTGAAAATATTTTGGACCCGGGGGAGATTGAACCCAGGTACTCTGCTAACAAGTCGGGGAAGTTAACTGTGCTAGAAGAAATATTTCTCGAGTTGAGGCGAAATGTTTGGTACGAAAGTCTGATTTCACGACAGTAACCTCCGGAGTTAAGCTGCTGTTAAGAATTTAGAATTTCTCCTAACCTGGGTTCTTTAAAGAATCAACTACCGTTGGTTTGGAAATATCTTTCAATACGTATAACTACATTACAATTTTCTTGTATTGTTTCGGCTACTTCTACTCATGATAACAGCTCAAAAATGAACGCTATTGTATTACCCGACTGTAAAGGTTTTTACCAAAATGATGTTTCAAAATCCTTTCCAAAAACTCGCGCCCCCTTTCCTGAACCCCAAAATAAAAGGGTACGCAAAACTGTTTACTTACCCTTTAGACTGCTGATACGTTTCTCCCCAGCACCGCCTGGCTGGGGCACCAGTCACTTCCCGACTTACAGTTGGCCTTCAAACGCCCTCCAGGATTTTTTCTGAACTTTGTTTATAGCGTTCCAGATTTTGGTCAGATTTAATTCAAACGGCATAAAAATCATTTTTTTGCGTTATCAAATAAAATCATTTCAACCGTTTCAAAATGACGGGCATTCCAAATCCCAACGAAATCATAACTTTTTCATCTGAATCTTTCTTGATAACATGGTTTCGCAGTTGTAATTAGCGTTAAAAATCCTCATAAATTGATAATTTTAATTTATTTGACGGCGGACAGGGTTCATACTTTAAGGATACCACTTTGCTCTTTCCTTGAAATAGGTTTCCACTGTACATAGGAACAGTTTTTTCAAAAATTGGAAAGAGAAATTATAGTTCTGCTTTTTAATTTAAATAAATTTTTAATGCATATTTTGAAACTTAAAAAAATGTTTTATGTAAAAGTTAAATTTTTACCTATTTTTTTACTAAATACCTACAATATATTTTTTGTATTAATAAATATATTCTTTAATACAATTGAAATATTTGGGTTTTCAGTGTTAGAGATAGCATGGTAAACTATTAAAAAATTTGTATATTATTATCTATTAAACTATTACAATTTATCTTCTTCTTCTTCTTCTTCTTCTTCTTCTTCTTCTTCTTCTTATTATTATTATTATTATTATTATTATGTGAGAAGATATTGTTATGTGAAAAGGTGTTATTAAGTGAGAAGGTATTATTATGTGAGACGGTATTATTAAGTGATACGGTATTATTATGTGAGACGGTATTATTATGTGAGACGGTATTATTAAGTGATACGGTATTATTATGTGAGACGGTATTATTAAGTAAGAATGTATTATTACGTTTGACGGTATTATTACGTGAGAAGTTATTATTATGCGAGAATATATTATTACGTGAAACGGTATTATTACGTTAGACGGTATTACGTGTTAGACGGTATTATATATGTGAGAAGGTATTATTATGTTAGACGGTATTATTATGTGAGGAGGTATTATTATGTGAGAAGGTAATATTATGTTAGACGGTATTATTATGTGAGGAGGTATTATTATGTTAGACGGTATTATTATGTGAGCAGGTTTTATTATGTTGGACGGTATTATTATATGAGGAGGTATTGTTACGTTTTGTAAATTCGCTACCATCACGCCAGCGAAGAAGCTGCTCGCTGCTACATTTGTTATTTATTAATAACAAGATTTGAACGTTGCAAGTAGAGTTGTATCCTTTTTTATCGGAACGCGGTTATAGGCCTACTTGTATTATCTGCTGCTCGTAGCGTACCACTCAAAGGGCTTTAACTGGAGTGGTTGTGGCAAGGTACCCGGTTAAGTGTTTTAGTGTTGTTGTTAGCAATTCGGTGCAGCAGCTTACAGGTGCTTTATCAAAACACACCGGATTATGGAGTGATACACTGTTAGGCTCTTTGCGTCTCGATGTGGATTTACAATATACAATACAAACTAGGCCGCAGCTGAGTCGTGAAGCGAGGGGTTAGTTTGGGACCGACGAAGATGATATTAACGCCCACAAACAATAAAAATGTCACTAAAACAGCCATTCATATTTTCCAAAAACGTGATTTTGGAATTTTTTTTTAATAGCAAATTTTTATCGGAAAATGAGTTATTAGAGTAGCCATCTTAGTAAGACCCACACTCGGGACGGTGACCAATGATCCTGACCTCTAGACCACTTTTTAAGGAGTTGTTAAAATTTGTGTGTGAGTGTGTGTGTGTGTGTGTGTGTGTGCGCGCGCGTGTGTGTCTTGTAATGCATTATGTGAATAAATGTGTAGTAATAAGGTCAACTAATATTAATAATAATAGTAATAATAATAATAATAATAATAATAATAATAATAATAATAATAATAATAATAATAATAATAATAATAATAATAATAATAATAATAATAATAATAATAATAATAATAATAATAATAATAATAATAATAATAATAATAATGATAATGATAATGATAATGATAATGATAACGATAACGATAACGATAACGATAACGATAACGATAATGATAATGATAATAATAATGATAATAACAATGAGTGTGTGTGTTTATGTGTTTTAGCACACTTAAGTTTGCAATTTTGGTCCAATTTGATTGAATCATAGCACAGAAATCGATTTTACTAATTGCTTGGATAATTTTGTTACTCAGCGGAATCCGTTGGACAGTTTCAAAATGGCGGCTATTTCAAAATATTAAAAGTCTTTCCTAATGTTCTTTTCGAAAATCTGATTTTACCGTCGTGATCCGCATTAAAAGCTGCTTAAACAACAGTTTTTTTTTAAATTCGTTGAAATTAAGAAATTTAGTTTTAACGGCGTTCAGGGTTCATTTTCGCATTTTGAAGTCCTAATGTGTGCAGGTTTTAATGCTGATTATAGTAGTGAAATCATAATTTTTAAAAAAGAGTAAGATAAATAAAAATACTCTTAGAAATTTGCTTGATTTTATAATTTCAGCGAGACAGATGCATGCAGCGATTCTAACTCTCAGCAATAACTTTTAAGCAATACATAATTTATAAAATGTTATTAATATTCCTCTTAATATACGAGAAAAATCGGATATAGCGAAAACCGATCTAGCCGTATGCTGTAACATACTTTTGTAAAATGCTGTTCAGATGCTATTTATAAATGTATAACGGAGGAAATAATTTTCGCTGCAGTATACTAAGCAAAGAAACTGTTTTCCCCTCACTCCTCAAAGACAACTAAATACAATTTAAGTTTTAACAACACAACTTATGTGTACAAGTTTACTGTAAGGTGAGCATGTTGCATAGTGTTTTCATATTAAATATCTTTCTGAGTAAATAGTATTACTAAACTGCAATGTTTGTTTGCCTATTCAACATAAATGTTTCAAACAACAATTCAAGTTCAAAAATATGTTATAGTTAATAAAACCCAATTTATTATAGTTAGTACTTCTTGTTTTATGAAAAGTACAACTTATTTACTAAAATTGTACATTACTAGTGAATTTCCTTTCAAAGTGAGCTGTTGGAAGCACGATCGGGGTAAAACCACATCGGTGATAGAAATCTAAGCATTTTAGGATTTCCTGTACATTCGTGGGAATATTTTTACTAACGATTTTTGGTAACATTCTGAACATTTTTAAAATTACTTCTTTTTAACTTATAATTTTAAAACTATCATTCGTTCGGTCTTAGATTCGTCCACTGAAGCTGCAAAGCAAATGCAAACGTTCTCAATAATTCACTGGTAATTATACAAAACATTCTTGGATTTATCGGGTACTGAATAGTTCAAAACACAGTAGACCTTGCAATATATTCTTAACTAATATAGAGAGCGTTCCAAAAGAGTGCTCGTCACTTTGTTCCGCCAATTTAACCGGTAACCGTTGGTCAAAGTTCGTATCAAACACACACCCAGGTCGATTTAAAACAGAGACGTAGTTTAATAGTGAATTCGAACAAGGGAAAATGTGCAGACATATACATAAATAACTGAACCACCGAGAAGACAAACCCAATCTTAAAGTGGAGATCTGAATCCAATCTGCCTGGAACGACTGTGTGTGGATAAGATGAGATACTTTGGGAATTCGGTATGGATTTATTAAATTAGGCAGACAAAGGAACTGACGTATGCATTTTCTGAACACTGGATTTGATAATATAGCAGAAAGTGTTACGTAAACTTTATGAAAAACAGGCAGTTTACGTGAACGTGCTCGATAGTGTTATGGAAATAAGTAATAATTTCTTAACGTAAATTTCTGAAAACACGTAAATGCATAATAAATGAGACTTGACAATACACTATAGTTTTCTCTGTACTCATTTAATTGAAACATCTGGAAATTTAGGTATTACAAAAACTTTTTATTACGATTTTAGTAATTTTTCGAAAACGTAGTATCAAAAACTGATAGTGGGGGGGGGACAAAAAAAATCCGAAAATAGTAATATACGCGATCGATCATAAATCTTACATTCTAGTCATGTAACAAACGTGTATGAATGCAATTAATTTCTATTGCGTCCTTTTTTAATCCACCATGCTTCCATTCTATATTTCTGAGATGCTCAGATATGGCATCGTCTTCACCTATATCCTTTTTATAAAGTGTAGAATTTAAAGAGGTATAGATTTTTGCTTTGATAATTCTTTCAATTGCTTTTTCTTGACACTTATCATAGAGATTGTGTACCATTTTTCCAGCCTTTTGTTGTGCAGTGAGATCCCACACGAAACTAAGGAAATTAGAGACGCGTGCATGGGCAAGCTTCCCCCTCTCAGAGCTCCGTTTGATTCACCATTAGGCCGGTGACATTCACTCCATCAGCACTGTAGAGTTAGCTATGTAAAGCAGTAAATGTATGTCGAGTGAGAGTAATATGAGCTAGAGTTACGGTGGGATCGCTAAACCCATCAGCTGTTTACTTCAGCTGCCCCCGCCGGATTGAAATAAATTTGCCGTTTTGAGTAGTAATGTTAACATATGGTTTTCAATGAAATATAGTCTAGTGGCGTCATATTTATGAACATTTTTCTCCGTAGAGCCCGGCATCTAGGCCTAACCTATAAATATCCTTCACCTCGGCATAATCGATCGATTGTTGGATGAATCTTAATTTTTAGGAAATGCATTTATAGCCTACTGAATAGTATATTTGTTACATCTAACGATAAAACAGTCTTCAATGGTAGCCTTTGTCTAATGTGTTCAAGTTTTACATACAGTCTATAGTGAAGTTTGAAACAGCGACCTGTGCAGAGAATTCCAAGCATGTAGGAAAGATAGCAGCTGCAAGAAATAAAACTAAGCCTGTTGGCGACTTTTCACTGAGCAAAGCCTCGAAAAAAGTTTTTGGAAAAAAATGGTTCCGATATATGGGCAAACCAAACGTGTCAGATTTTATAAAAATCAATTAATTACTCTAGCCTGCTGCAGTTTACACACACGCGAGCTCAAACAAACGCACTGACACGCGCGCGCGCACTTTCACACACACACACACACACACACACACACGCACACACTCAAAAGCGCGCGCGCACGTAAGCACATACACATACTCAAACACACATACACGCACGCGTGCGCACACAAACGCACGCGCACACGCGCGCACACACACACACACACACACACACATCTTCGTTTATACAGGACATGAAAACGTTAAGTTTCATTAAAATATCTAAATCGATTTTTGCCACAACCACCAGACTTTCTCAATGTAATGAGAAAATCAATATTAGACACCTCAATCACGTTTTGTCGTGTTTTGCGCAGTCACTAGACAATATTACGGCGAGCGATGGAATGTTGGCGACAGAAAGCCAATCTTCATAAATACCGAAGCCCGGGCAAATAATATTTTCATCGGTGCAAGATTTTATTAAAGAAAACCTGACACCGTAAACAACACGCCTGCCCCGACCGCCACCATACATTCCTTATTTTATTGTGCGTGTTGCGGTGTTTTTACTGAGTCACGTTTGTTGCGTTATTTGACGCAGTTTATTCCTTGCGCTAAATTCGAAAGTTACGACGCACAAGTTGGAGTGTTTTATAGACTGGGGGGGGGGGAGAAAAGCAGTGCTACTCATAAAATAATTGTTTTAGCTGTAATAAGACTTTAGTGGAAAACAAAACAATTAAAAACGTTTTCAAGTACGAAGATAAACAAAAATTGGCATATCTCAAAAATGAACTATTTATTTCCTTGTAACACTCAACTTCTTCAAATCCTTCCCCTTCGTGCATACAGTATTGCTATGTCAAGTGGATTCTATTTCACTGAGTATTGGATTGTTGGGAGTATTCAAAAACAGCAAAGGACTGATCACAAATTACTGCTTATTGTCCTAAGGAATTTGTTATTCTCGATTAGTGATTAGTCAATTTCAATTGTACACTTTGAATAAATCATAGTGGAAGGCCCAAATCCGGAACAATACTTTATAAGAAGTCATTAAGCATTTATAACATATGTATACATATTATGACATAAATTTGCGTTATAAATAGAAATTATTAATTTACTTAATTATTAAAAAAAATGTTAACAGAAAACTTTAACAGCCACTACGTTGAGCGCCAATTTATAATATTAAATACATTTTCTTCTTCTTTACTTGTTTCACGCAACTTTGGGGTACACTAAGTGATTTCTCGTAGCCCAGTATTGCTTCATTCGTTGTCATCTTGCTTTTCTTTCTTCGTCAGAGATTTGGATCGTTCACTTGAGTTTGACTTTCCCTTGGAACCGTTGTTTCTTGTCTCTGGTTATTGTTTTGGCTGTTTTGTCCATGAGCATAGTGTCAGTGATTTGTAGTTTTGTTATGTCTTTCTCTGTTTCTCTAAACCAAAGTGGTTTGGCTCTTTTATTGTGAAAGTAGTCAAATATTTTTTTGGTTAGTCTATTTTTGTCCATTCAGAGGATGTGCCCATAAAAATCAATTCTCTTTTTCTTATTGTGTCTGATAGTGTTTCAGTTTTTTGGTAAAGAGTTTCATTCCTAATGTGGAGTAATTGGTTGTTACGGAATTTGGGGCCTAAGATTTTTCGTAATATCTTTCTTTCTTTGATATCCAGCCTTTCAAGTGAGCCCTGGGTTGTGAGAGATAATGTTTCAGCTGCATATAAGGCTTCTGGTTTAATTACCGTATGATAATGCCTTATCTTTGTATTCCAGGAGAGGGACTTTTTGTTGTATGTGTCTTTGGTAAGTTGGAAGGCTAATTTAACTTTATTTCTCCTAGATTCCATAGCTTTTTTTCTCTAGGGCGTTCCTGCTGATCCATTCCCCAAGATATTTGAATTATTTGACTATCTCAATGTATTGTTCTCCCACTTGAAGCTTTTTTGGTGGTTTTTGTATGTTTGTCAATATTTTAGTCTTTTCAAATGAAACTTTGAGACCCATTTTTAACGCTTGCTTCTGGAGTTCAAGAGTCTGTTCCTTAGCTTCATACAATGTCTCAGCTAGTAAGGCCATGTCATCAGCAAAAGCTAAACAATTTACCTTAATGCTTTGTTCTTAGTTCCTAGTCTAATTCCACTATGTGTATTCACGTTTCACTCTGTAACTACTTTTTCTAGAGCACAATTAATTAACAATGGGGAGAGTCCATCTCCTTGTCGGACTTCTGTTTTAATCTCAAAAGGGGTGGAGAGTTCTCCCTTGAATTGAATTTTGGAGAATGTATTAGTTAATGTTTCCCTGATAAGATTTGTGGTTTTGTTATCAAGGTCTATTTTCTTCAAAACCGAGAATAAGGATTCCCTATCTATAAAGTCGTATGCTTATTGAAATTTAATAAAAGTGATAACATACGGTTTAGCCCTTTACTTTTGGTAGTTCATGATGTGTTTGAGGTTAAGGATTTGTTCTGGACAGGATCTCCTTTTCCGGAAACCCGCCTGTTATTCTCCAAGTTGATGGTTTAATTGAGGTTCTGCCCTATGTAGTAGGACTGTTGAGGATGTCTTGTATGTTACGTCAAGAAGAGATATCCCTCTGTAGTTGTTTGGATCAGATTTGGATCCTTTTTTTGAAGTGTATGTATGAGGGCTGTCTTCCAATCATGGGCGATTCCTTCACTTATCTAAATTTCTTCAAGGATGTTTCTGAGAGACTGTACAGAACTTTCGTTGACATTTTTCCAAACAATAAATACATTTTATTATACCAAATAAATATTTTTTAATTATTAAATTAATGTATTCTTTTTAAAAAAACTTCAAAAAAACACCACTTTAGATGTCAATTTATAATATAAGTTATGTTATAAAAATATATATTTTCTTTATTTATTGATTTTTTCCTTAACGTCCATACTATATGCTAGTTAGATGAGGACGAGGGATCAGTGTTAATGGTAAGGAAAAAGCAACGGGAGCAACTGCGGCTAGAACTAAAAACCGTAAGGTGCGCAGACCTAATGACCACCGCTTTAATCACATCGACCACCGAGTCCCCTGTTTCTTAATGTTAAAAACATTAACAGCCAAAATGGTGGCTGTTTGAATTTAAAAAAATTAATTAATTTATTGAATTTATTTATTCTTCGAAAAAACTTTAACCACCATTTTGGGCGCCAATTGTTAACATTGAATTCTGTTATAGAAAATAATATCACAATAATTTTTAACACATTAAACTGCATCAATTTTAAACCAATTTACAATATAAAATGATGTTTATGTAAAATTTTACACTTAAACAGGATTGGAATTGGATGATAACTAAAATGTACTCAGCTGTTTTAACACATACAGAATATAACATTAAACAATCTGTTTATGTCTACTGAAATCTCTACAATCTGTTAGTACCACGTTTAATAATTGTACTACTACATATGTAAATTTACTTTTAAAATTGCCAACGTATATAAATTTATAATTTATTTTATAATAATTGTATTGTTTTTAATATATACAATTTTATTCTATGATTTTATGATCGGTTTCTTTAATTACACCTAATGTAATTAGACTTCTTTAAATTTTCTTGGCAGTTACTTTACTTTTATTAATCTTACTTGAATGTCCCTATTGTGTTATTCTGTAGTTGGACACTGGAGTTCATTGATGTCGCTGTAGATTCTTATCTCGATGCAACTGAAGTTATTGATAATTAAAAAAACCTCAAGTGACTACAGTTAATAGAGCATTAAAAATACTTTAATCCTTGGCTAACTTTTAATTTAAACGAAGCACTTTAACTGTATATAAAATTATTTATTATTATCAAACATTTTAATAAATCACGTGACTTGTATACAGTAGTTCTTAACACAATCTCTAAAAACTACTAACTTTAAAAGACTATCAAGTTAACTACATGGTGTAACCTACCTGACTAATATTTTGGTGCTAAGACCTCTCCCACTGACTCCGTGGTGTAAAAGACTGCTATCCCTTTGATTCACTTTTATCAACTTCTCATACAATACCATTATGTTACGACCAGTAAACAACAAGCATGTCATTGAAAACTACAGTTAGAACGCAGCTTTCTAAATCTTTGTAAACGTAACCGTCAGTCACGGTTACAAGAACACTGTTAAATCTTTAAACCTCTAATGGAATTTGTGACTACGTTAATTGGATGTGCTGATGCCAACAAAAGAAAAAAATTACTACGTGGGAAAAATTAAATTTAAGTACATCCCATTCCTATTGCACGATTATTGATTGATGTCTCACACCTGTCTTTAGGCATACCTATTTTTTGCATATAACATTTTACAAAGTTTTGAAAACTAACTTTCTTAGCATAGTACACAATTCTCTCTCTTTTTTCTCTCTCTTCTATCTTTCTCTCTCTCTCTCTCTCTCTCTCTCTCTCTCTATATATATATATATATATATATATATATATATAGTTTATTATAATTAATTAGTTGTTATTAAAATAGCCCGTCGTTTGAACAAAAATTTTTAGTGTAATGAAATAATGATAGTTTGATAAATATAATGAATTAGATTAATTTTAAATTTATGTGCAAAATAGTATATTTTAGAAAGTTAACGGAAGACTATTATGAAAAAGTTTATAACCCATTAAAATTTCAAATCAAAATCGTATATATAAGCGAACACCTTTGGACTTGTCTCCAGCGTGCTTAGGAATGCGTTGAATAAATGATGTTGGGTAATGGTCCGTAACCATTACAGATAATTTAACACAAGTAATTGCACAAAGTTTATATTTACAAAGTCGATAGCCACAAAGTTCACTTATTTTAGACTTTGATTGTTGTACAATATGACTGATTCACTGTATTTACAGAATGTTCAATATTGGTGATTTAGTTAGAACTCCGGACATAATGCGGTGGTTAGTGTGTATAGTTTTAGAAGTTTGGCAAGTTATCGTCTCATTTGTACAGCACGAGCTAGTTAGAGAAGATAATACGGTAGTGCCACGGATATCCAAGCATGGTGTACGTGATTATAGCTCTAAGAGGTGGTTAAAGTTTACCGCACACAGTTTTGAGAAACGAGTGATATTTGATCCCCTAACGTCTAATTGTAGGACAGCAAATTAGGAAATATAAAGTCCAAATGTTTCGGAGGAAAACACAACAAGAGAGGGGTAAAGTTTACCGCACGCAATTTTGAGAAAGGAGATTTTGATATTCGATCTCCTAATGTTTCACTGGAGAGGAGCAAATTAGGAGATTAAAATCTGAATGTTTCGGAGTGGAAAACACTGCGATGTAGCGCGTTGATCAGAAACGCTACACCATAAAGACGTGTTGTCTTGCGTGTGGCTGCAGAACGAGTGAGGGTGAGACGCCGGTTGGGGGTTCTAAAGTTTGTCCTTGATCGTTGGTGGCTGTCATCCGCCAAGCGTGGGTTTTGGCAAAATCCACACCAGTAGAAGTAAATAACAAAAAAATTTGACACAAGTCATTTTGGCTTTATACAAGGTATCTTTGTTTAAAATTTCAAAACAATAGGTCACTTCTGTTTGCTGAAACTGCGTGCACTCTTTATTGTAAACAACATGCCACCATCTTGAAACGGAAGTGAATGGTAAAAAAGTCGTTCGGGCTTTATACACGGTATCTTTGTATCAAATTTCAAAACAATCGGTCCATGCTTTTGACCAAAACTGCGTACACAAACACACAAACCAAATGCCGAACGGTCGATTTGGAACAGACTTCGCTTCGCTCAGTCAGTTATTTTAAAATGCTTTTATTAATTGAAAATACATTAATTTTTGAAGCACTAAACGTTCCAGTTTTACATTTTTGAAGTGAAAACATTTTTAGCCGAGCTTAGATTTTTTTGTATGAAGGGGAATTAGTATTCTTGAAGGGATTTAAAGCTGATACTTTCTAGTTCATTCTTTTCTATGATTTCTGCTTATAAAACTAAACAACTTGAGTTCAAAACTAATTAATGACCTTATTTATCAATTATTCAAAATTGTATAGCCTCTATAAAAAGTTTAATATTAAATATTTATTTTTATATTCACGCTACTATACCACACACCGACACAACTATCATTCCATTTATAGAGCGTTTACCGTTAAATATATCTTGCACATTGTATTACATTTCTTTTAAAATCTCACTGTACAAGGTATAAAGGAAGCATTGTATTCGTGAAAATATTCAATATTGTGAGTAAATCTTTTTAAAGATCTCGAAGTTAAAAAAAAGTGTTTAACCAAGTTCTCTATCTTGAAAAAATTATCAATTTAGCTGTTGTTTGCCTGAACCAAGGGAAATAGTGTATGGGTGTAATAACATCCATATATTTTCTTATGTCGATATTTGATAAGCAGAGCTGAAAGACAAAAGACGTCTCCGATTTCTATCAAAATGAAGTGAATTAAATAAAAGAGACGGCATAATTTAGGTTACCTGCAGTTTGAAGAGCTACCCTCATTTGTGTTCTGAATACAATCGTGTTAAAGCCATTGCCAATATTACTGTACCTAATCAACTGGGCAAATATTCGTTAATTGTCGTTACTACGTCAGCTAAGACCAGCCCTGTTTCTACTTCCGTCATACAGAGATTATAAAAGGAGCTGGCAGGCAAAAGGTTACCTCAATTCGACTTTAGACTAGACTGTTACTTTTTATTACCCGATACAACCGTTTCTGGTAATTTTCAGTATTCGGATACAAATACTCGCAGTTACTCTGTATTACATGTTGCTTCTTGTCTTGATAACATCGCACCTGTCAATAAAACTAACAAATGACAAATTAAAACTCAAATATCAAAACGATAGGCATTAAGCTAGTATTATTATTGAATAGCCCTTACTGAAAACTATAACCACTTGAGTAGACACTGCTGTCACTGTAGTCAACTGTCATGTTTTTGTTGAAAATTATTTAGTCTTCTCACTCTCTAACACCATACCATATCACCACAGCTTAATGATCTGTTAAAATGTAATTGTAAATAAAGAATCACCATTTGTATTCATAAAGAGAAATATCATACACTATTGTTTACGATATTAAATTATTAATGTCTGTAGGACTCGGTAGGCGATGTGGCAAAGCACCGGTCAGTCTGATGCGTTTCTGAACTGCGCACCTTAAGGTTCTTAGTTCTAGCCGCAGTTACTACCATTGCTTTTCCCTTACTGTTAACGCTGATCTCTCGTTCTCATTAGTCTAACTGGCATAAAGTATGGACGTTAAGGGAAAAATATGTCTATCGTACTAAATTCAAAAGTAAGTATAATGTGAAGTAACGGTAACTGGTACTTCCGATTTTAAAGTTACAGTTACATTTACAAAAGACAAATACTCGTTACAAATTACCGGTTACAGTTACATGGACACACCTCTATTTCAGACTGGAAGCGAGAACCACCTTAAAGAGGCCAGGATACGATTTTATCGAAACGTAGGCATAGTGCAAAACATTTTGTCGAACGGATTTTAATATAATTCTTATTTTCCATCCGTGAAGTAATACGTATTAAACACACACACACACACGCACAGGCCCTATATATACAAAATGTTAAGGTTGAAACGAAAGAAGAGCACAAATAATGTTCACTTTTTCCAAAAGAATTCAAATCGAATAAATTCGTCACCAGCCCTATTATTCAGTACTGCCAGTTTCCCTCAAATTGATTTAAATGACCTGCCGTTTACGGGATTTTCGGGCTTCCCGCGTTCCGCCTGTGTATTAACATATAAACGGCGCATTGAACGCCACTCGATCGGAATGTATGGTGATTCATGCAAACACTCTTGCACTGATGGCGACACATTCATTTCAAAATGTCGTGTTTCTATTAAATACTTGAATATGCAATAGGTCTTTCGGCATTGCATAAGATATTGTATATTGTGAAAGATAACCGAATCAGGCTGGTGAACGATGTAGTGCTATGTGGTGCGATGTAGTGCTATGATGACCTTATTTTCCAGTAAGAAATAAGATACGTTTGTATGTTTTTTTTATGGCGTTTAACATCCGACTATTGTGCACACTTGGGCTAATGGAGACGATGGGATGATTTATAGCGTATGAAAACGCCAAGCCCTCGCCGGGAATCGAACCCGGGTCCTCGGGGTGAAAGCCCAGTACGCTGTCAATCAGGCCACCGAGGCGGCTACACTTTTTGTATGTCGATGGTTGTTTTACTGTTTTTCCCTATTTGAACCATGTGGTTTTCGCTATTTATTTTTATAACTCAGATTTCCGTTTTACCATAATGGTAGCTATGAAGGTTCACTTTCCCATGTAAGTAAGATAATAAATTATTTGGTGCCTGTATGATAATGCTAGTCGGCCCGTGCAAACTTCCGCAGTTAATGGGAAAAAGGAGCGAATAATAAACAACAATGAACAGCAAGAAGTTGAACAGTGTTATAACGCCTCTCTATAAATTGTGAAATATAGTGGAAATATATATGACCTATAACATATATGGAAATGATAACTTTCCTTATTAGTGCATGAACGAAAAGGAAAAGAAGCTAGGATGTTTTTTTATAAAATCGCTCTCCGTAATTAAAGGTAAAAAATATGAATTCTGTAAATAGAATAACTCAAATAATACATTGCCGTGTATTTAATTACTATAATACACTAATCTGTAATTAAATAATTGTATTTTTAAATTATTGTACATATCTAAGTAAAATTGTTGCAAAATTATGTAGGCCTAGTATTTTTTGTCAAAATGAACTTCCGTTAAAATAGACGTTTTATTTGCATTCAATACTTGTATGAGCTGTTATCAAAGCAGTACCATTCATTATATTTAAGTTATTTAATACAATAGGCCTTACTTTGTTTTACTTTCCTATTTAAATCTGTAAGCTACAAAATTAATAACTGATTTAGAACATTGTACTTATTGAAATATTTACAAATGAAAAACCTACTATAACCGGATTTTACGTTACATGCCTAAATTAGGCTACAGTGTTTACTGTTTACTAAAAGCAGGGTCTCTTATTTAATAATATTTAGGTCTGAGTTCAAAACTGGCATAAATTGTTTTACCGATTCTACTTTCAAATCTTCTTCGGTCAAACATTATTTATGTTTTAGATACAGTAATATCTAAATAATACTTTCAACAATGTTTTTTTTAGAAATCAGCTGTTTTGGTACACACAGATTATTTCTGTCACTTATGCTTCTTACAAATTCATGATAATACATTATAATGCTACTGGAATTTTGTTTACAAACATTTTATCAGCTCTAAGTGGGTTTTGTTTTATTTTAAAGCGTTAAAATTGGAAAGTATGAAGCATGAGAGTACCCCAGTGTTCCGAAAAACCTGTAGGTACCCCATATATGTAGTCTCAATAACGTAGGTCGTTATTTTTGCTTAACGTAATGTTTTATGCGGTAACAAGATAACTTCAAATGCATTCAATATTCAAACATGAAAGCTTTATTAAGTGTTATTAGGTTTCCAATAATGACCTTATTAAAAGAACATTTTGGAAAATGCAATTCCTGTGTGTAAGATAAAATTCACGCTATTATAAATCTCACACGAAGCAATGTTTTGGTAACTGGGTTCAATGTGCCGCAAATAACTGCGGGAGGGGAGGTTAAATGGATGTGTGCATCAGAAGCTATAGAAATTTATAACAATGGGGCTGCGCCTAACGTGGGTTTATTTTTTGGAAAAAATCATGTTTAATAAATTACAATATCATTATAAACGACGTGATAGCGTTACATAAACTTTTCCGTATTCAGTTGTTTTACAAAAAATTTAAAGATCTGCATAATTTTGGAAAATCGGTTAATCAGATTTTGATTAAAATATTATCACATTTATTTTTTGAATGTAGACTTTCACGGTTGCAGTTCCAGGTATGTGGCTTTATTTCGGTATTTTCCGAGTTTGAACGTATTTTTTTAAATTTCAAATTTGCTCTAACAATGAGTTATGCTCTAACATTTAAGCGTCAACTGATTTTGTAAATATACCGATCACCTGAGCCGGTTAATAAGGCGCTATAGTCGTCTACAAGTTTTACCTCGGTATTGTATATTATAGATTATAAAGTTCAGCAAAATTTAATAAAAAATGTTGGGGACGATATGGCAAAAGAGACATACTGGACGATTTGAATCAAACTTGACAAAGAAATACAAATTTAAATTTGAACTATGGGAAGGCGTTCATACTTTATGCCAGTTGGGGATGTGGGATTAGCGTCAACGGTAAAACGGTAGAGGCAAACAGCGTGAGTAACTGCTGCTCGAACTAGGATCTACGGTGCGCAGTTCAGAGACGCAGCAGATTGACCGATGCTTTAGCCACATCGCCTATTGAGGAACTTTAAAATGATAATTTGCGACTTTTGAACGCTAGTTATGGTGATGAAATCAGATTTCAAAAAAAAATATTGCATGACCAAATAATGTCAAGTTATCAATTTTGGGAAATTCGCTTCAATCGTACGATATTAAAAAATTATGAAAAAGTTGCGTTGTTGTTTGTAATGGTACAAATATGTTACTATCTTATTGATAAATTGAAGTCAAACAACTTATATTCATGAAAATATACACTTATCTTCATTATGTACTAATAATTTTTATGGCTGGTCTGAGCTGTAATATATCGATGTTCGTTAATATTTATTAATCAATTCGCTATACATTTAGGCCTATCTGTGAATGCTCTAGGGCATTATGATTTGGTTGCATGAATGAATTAACGACGTTTTAGGGTTACTATTGCACTGCGATCTTTGTAGATCTCCGCATCCCTAAGATGCTCAGTTACAGTGCCTTCTCCAGTACTAGTGTCTAGAATTTGGATAAGTCCTCCACTACTAATTGTTGACTTCACAGTTCGTTATTGCCTTTAAGTTTTTTCCTTTTATTCTTAACCCTTATGACGGAGGTTGTGCTCCAATTGGCACGTTTTTTGTTGTGCGTTGGATTCCCTCTCGTTCAATTTACGTTCTTACTTATGGGAATTATTAGGTAGGCAAATTACAAAGCCCCGCCTGTATGGATAAGGCTAGTACACTGGGAGGCTGCCAGGTACTCAAAGGTAGTCATTAGGTCGGTGTCATTCACTCAATCAGCACGGATCGTTTTACTCTTTAGATTTAGCCAAGCTTAGTAAAGTAGTTAATATGTGTGTGTGTGCGCGCGCGCGCGCTCGTGCATGCGTGTGTATATGCATGCATGCATGCTTGTTTTGTCTTGAGTATATGAGTGAGAGCAGTATGAGCTACAAAAACGGTTGGATTGCTAACCCATCAGCTGTTCATTTCAGATGCCTTCGCCAAAGGTTTAGGTACATAGTAAGATGGCGTTACTTATAATTAAAATATTAATTGTCGAAAAATTTGATATACATAATAAGTAAATCATTCTTAAATGTAAAAATAATGTCAGAAACGGGTTTCGAACCCACTTTCTTTAGTTTCATAAGCAAAAATCATATCACTGAGCCAGAATGTATAAGAATAATCAGCTCTTGGTAAAACGAGCGTCACGATTTGTACATGTTATTCGTGCTGTCGCGATTTCTTAGTTTGTCTCTCTCAAAAACTACAATTAAGAAAATAATAAATATAATATAACACATTACAATTTTTTCTCAACAAAATCATAATTACAGCCTTAAGAAACTTTTTTATATTTACATAATTAAGTGTAGTTTTTCCTACCCGCTATTAACGGTACTAAAGAAGACTTACTTTGAAAAACGTTCTTTGTACAGTCTCTAAAATCATTGGTGCAGTAAATTTTTTTTGCTTTTAGTGATCGAAGTATTGGATACTTTGTACACTCAATGCATGTACGTTCACTCAGATATCTGACATTGCTTTTATCTGTGTTCGAACGGAATTCCAGTGCGATATAAATAACTACGAATACATCAAATTTAATCCAGTCATTCTCGCGTGTAAATTTTGGAATTTCAGATATGCAATAGTCGATTGTCGAATGAGAACACGCGTGCGCGTGTTTATGTGTAGGCCTACAGCCGTTACGTCACGGAATATCGGTTACGTATTGCAATTTATAGCCTATGCATATTCGAAGTGATACCGGAACTTTAGTGAGCGTGCGACTTAGTCTGTTCGCTATTACGACTTATGTAAAAAAAAAAAACTAGCAGTACCTGTAGCTGCTTTGCCCACGTAATAAACATAAGAATATATGTTAATGATCATCGATTTCTCCAAACTCGTGATTATTTTACAGTACATGTGAAAAAAATATCATACCTGGAGTACGGGAAGTTTTATTGACTTAAAATATGTTACTTTCGAAGTAGGATGTACCAAAATATTATAACGCTTTGTGATTTTAATGGGTAATGTTTTTTTTATATTTTAGATATGTTTGTAAAGTTTTAAGAAAATCCAGTACAAAAATATTTTTCTCGAATTTATAACTCTTTTTTACTTTTTTATTTTTTTAAGGAAAAAATGCTGAATACTTGTTTGAAAATTTGTGTTTCAGAATATTTATGTTAAGTTTCAAAAAAATCTGATAAAATGTATCTTTTTCCAATGCAAACATTTCCATTCATTTCCTCTTTCATTTTTGTTCTTTAATTTTTGTCCTTTTAGGCTATGAATTCGGAAACATGATGAATTATGTGTTTCGTAATTTGTTTTAGAATTTAAAGACAACTCAAAAATATTTTTTCCAATGGAAACATTTATATCTCTTTTATACATTTTTATTATTTTAGGGGATGAATTCCGAAAAATGCTAAAATACTTGTTTCAAGGTATGTAGCTAGAACATACGATAAACAATATTTTTTTCAAACCCCTTTTTATATTTTCTACCCCTTATTTACCCCTTTAGGGAATGAATTTTGAAAAATGGTGAAAAATGTAATGTTCTTACTTGAGTGTTTAGAGTATTTATATTAATTTTAAAGATATCCGATCCAAAAAATTTTTAAATAGAAATTGTTGTGCCTATTTTTGTACCCTGAAAATTGTATGTCCTTAGCTATTATGGTTTCGGCTGTGCGTTGATCAGTCAGATAAGATATTGAGTTTTATATAGAGAAATAATGCAAGAATATTACAAAAACGTTTTTGCATTTAATCATTCAAAAAATCCTACTTCGACAAAAAAATCTAAAAAATTGGTATAATTTCTCAAAATCGTTTTATCTGATTTTGATTTGATTTCAGTTGTATAGAACGGAAGGAAAAATAGTTAGAGAGTATATAAAAAAATGATAAAACCAAAATCAAAAACGTCAGGGTATTTTTTTACAAGTTAAATATCAAACCGGAAATTCTTTTAATTTTAAATTACGACATGCCAATTGTATTTTTACAATATTATTTTAGAAACGTTTTTGCAAAGTTTTGAACGGATTTTGAGAAGTCAAGCGATTATGGGGGAGGGGAAGTAACCCACTACAGTTTTGGTTGAGTAGTACGCTTAAGGAAATTATAAATGAAACTTTTTAAGCCGATTTTTAAAATAACAAAAGTTTTTTAACGATTTAAAAGGATGTTTTTAATTTAAATCGTCCATAGAAATGGGCAAAGCATTAGACTATAATTTATTCAGTGTCCAGCTTTGTGCTCAGAGACACTATTAGAGAGAATAGGACACACACACACACACACACACACACACACACACACACACACACACAAACACATTTAAAATACATTTTTGAACCTGAAATAAATATATCTAATTTTCGTGTTATTTTTCATCGTAAAGATACAGAATGAAACAGGTGCTTCATAATCTTTATCCTTTCCCATTATACGAAACATGAAGTGCTCAACAAGTGATTCAACCTTATGTGGAGGTAGAAAGTTACTTTATACTATGTTTGCTTACAGAAAACTGTTGAAAGTGGGCTCCATTACGCGATTTACACAACTGAATACGACGTTGACGTTTCTAAACAAGCGTTGTTGAGAACTTTGCACTAACACATCGTTCGATTACCTGTCTGTTGGAACTTGTACAGACGCGTGACGGTGGAAGTGTTTGCCTCATACCGACATACTCAGTTGTATGAATCTCAAAATGGAGCTTCAACAGTTTTTGTAACTAAATAAACTTTATTATTTCCCTCTTAATATTGCGTAACTTTTTGAACAATAGCAAAAATATTGTGTTCATAAAAAAAGTAATAAAAAATTTGATACCTGTATTTTTTTCAACTTGACTAATTTTTATAATATTTTTGCATGAAAACCTCGTTAGGCATATTCCTGAACCATTTTCATTAATTTTGGAGCCATGTCGAATTTTCTCAAAATAGGCTCAAAGATACGATAAAATATTGTTCAAATTTAAACCGTAAGTCACAAACAAAACGCTACGTCAAGAAAATGTCTGACTCGAAAGCTTTTATATGTGTACGACTACGAACTGAATCACTTCGTATTTTTAGTGTAATTTGAAAGTTTAGTATGTTAATTTTAACTCTGGTTATAATGGTAAAATCAGCGTCAGATAAATTGTCAGGTAAAAGGTTTACTTTGTGACCTATGTAGCCTTTTATGATAGTCTGTACGATTTTTTGTTAGTTTCCATTTGGATGTGCTGCCATTACAGGCCACTCAAGGACCCACAGCCGAAACTTTAAAATGAGCTGTGATTTTGACCTGTAGGCGTTAAAATTCTTTTGAAGGGTTACGAATATCATGTGTTGTGTGTGTTCAAACGTGTACGTGCGTGCGTTAACACTTAAATAGCTTTCATTTGAACTGTGTAGGAAGATTATTTTAAAATGTTAGTAAACATTTTTCAACTAATCAAAATAATTTTTAACACTTAAATTGTTAATGAAATATTTCAAAATACAAATTAAATGATAAATAGTTGATTTCGAATTTTAAAAAAACACATAGGTAAGTTCATTTCACCTTAACAACGATTATAAATAAGAGAAAAGTCATATTTTCTACAGCAAAGAAAAACGTTGGCTGCATTGTAAAATAAGTATTTATTTTTAACAAATCTACAGTTCGCCAGTCGACAGTATAAATGGCCGTACGGCTTTTGAGCAAATCCTTATAATTAACAAAGTTTAGTTGCTTCGGTACAAAGTAGAAGTTTTCCAAAGTATTTTGTTGTGCCTTCCGTTTAATTAGCGGGAACGGAACGTACGGCCATTGTACTTCCGGACTGGTTACCGGGGAACCTTTCTTCCGGTCCTAAACTTGGTTTCTTTCTGTTCCCGAGGCCAAAATAAATAATTAGAAACTTGCGGAAAGTTTTCTTAACGAACGAAGATAATAATCAGGAAATTAACTGAACGGAAAATTATAGTCGTTATAATGTTTTCGTTAAAATAAATTGAAACAACGTAAAGAAAAACTTCGTTGTTCCGCTCTTTTAAACTTGCACACTCTCCAGAGGGCTTACGTCTACAATGCGTTTGTCTTTGGCATAATGTCTTGCAGTGCTCGTACACGATCAAAATATTTGCACATCATGTTTGCGCAAACATCGGTGCATAGACCTTCCAACAGCTTGTAAAAAATCAAATAATTTTGTATCATTCTGGAGAGATCTCCGATACAGTCGAATGTTTGGGCGCGATTGTTATTGGTTTTTTGACGGAGAAAAAAGAAACTAAAACGGAAAAGAAAACGGAGGGTGTGGGTGAAGAATTTGCTGACAAAGTGGAGCGTTTAGTCATGACCGTTTGGTTGCAGAGTCAAAAAGTATATTCGAATGGACTCGGATACGTTCGTTGCTCGAACATTTTTGAATCGCTTACAGTGTCAATAATTTCGTCCATTTCATCGTTTTCATCTTTCATTGTGAAGTTCCTTTCATTTGGGTCTCCTTATCCACAAAAATCAGTCTTCTTCAAATACCATACCATTAAATATGTAAACATCTTTTATTCCTTTATCAGATGCTACCCTTTTCTTTACTTCCTACAGGTTTTCGTTGCATTTTGATTGATTAATCAAAAAACATTCGTACGTTTGATTGATTTTGGATGGACACATTTTAGTTTTAAACAATAGATGGTCAAGACGTTAGGGGTGAGCGTTTGCGTACAACATCTACATCAAATTTTCCAATTTGGTTTTGAAAATAAAATTTCACCATCGTAAATCAGCGTTATAAACTATATTAATTAGAATTTTGAAATTTAAAATCAGTTGAAATTAGAAACTTTAATTTGACAGCTGTCAGGGTTCATTTTCGTATTTTCAGAGTAATATGAGGGGTTAAAATCTCAATATAAGAATATTTTAATGCCGATTATGATGTGAAATCAAAAGTCTAAATGGTAAGTTCAAAAAAATACGTTTGGAAATTCGCTTCTATCACGAGAACGAGACAGCTGTGTAGCGTGATAATGTTTAAATTAAATGGGTTGTTGAATTAAACATGTTTCGTAAATCAATTATCATGACGTTCATGACGTTTTTGGTACCCTATATTTATCGGCTCTAGGTTTAATGCAGCGTAACTGGGCGACTACGTCTTGCTTTAAGAAATATGAAAATAGTAACTATAAATAAATGTAATAATATTTGTAAAACAAGAAACAGAAATATAAGCCAGAACATTAAATTTAATCGTGTAGTCACGATTGGTGTAGTATTAATGGGAACAGGGCGTGTGAAAGGAAACACTTTATGAGTCCATAAAATCCCTCTTTTTAATCTGAACAAGGGATCATACATTAAAAAAAAATACCTAAAAAAGTACTTAGGAATTTGAGTTGTTTATTTACGTATTTCAGTTTTAGGTTTAAGTCACGTTGACGTAAAATAGTAATGTAATAGTAATAATAACATAATGTAGCATTACAATGCGTAATATACGTTACAATATGTAATGATAATATAATAATACGTATTTCAGTAAAAATAACGTAATAATCCTTTTTTAAAGTAATAACTACGTAGTCTAATAACGCGTATTTCACGTATTAATACGTATTTAATTTAATAATAAGTAATAATACGTATTTCACATAATAATAACAGAGTAACACTTCAAAATAAGTAATAATACGTATTTCACATAATAATAACGTGGAAGTAAGATAACGTTATTACCTTAAAGTACTGCAAATACTTTCCTCATTTAATTACTTCTAAAAAAAATTGAAGTTACACATATATCAGATATACGGAATAGTTTATTATCGGTTCATTACATTTTGCTTAAATCTTTGTCATACATAAAATCAAGTTGATATTGCTAATTTTAAATTAAAGAAATTTACGAATGGAATATTCGCGGGTTTCAATTTAATTTGAATCTTTAATTAAATTCCTTTTCTTTGAAATCTGCTAAACTAACTTGAGTTTTAAATCCAAATTTTTGACCAAATCTGATCAGATCATGACGAATCAGTTTTCAAAAATTAGGCATTTTTTATATATAAGGTTCACTTTGAGAGATTCTCAAGAAAATCTTTAATTAATTTTGTTTACTACTTTCTTATAGTGCAACAGTGGCACGCAACTGTCTCGCTGACGTGATGAAGCTAATTTTCAACAATATTTAAGTCCTGGAATTTTTCGTATGAAGGAAAATGCAAACTTGTGATAGCACAAACATAAAAGCGCCACGCGTACCGTAAAAAACATTATTAATATTCTTGAAGTGAATTAAAGTCTACCAGTGAGCAGACTTTTTTTTCTTGCTTTCGCGACTCGGAGCTAATTTATGCTTGTGAAACAAAGAGACACGTGTTCAAAACCCGTTTCAGACCTCGATTTTTACTACAAGTAATTTTATTTTTTTTAAATTATGTATGCAAATAAATTGAACAATAATATTTAAATTTTAATTAACGCCCATTATACTACATACCCGAATCATCTAGCACGAAATTGTTTAAAGCGTTTACTGTTATATATATTTCATACATCGTGTATTAGTAAGTTTTTTAAATAAAATTAATAAATTATGGACAATTATTAGTGGATTGACAGTTTGGTATGTTGTACAACATTGATGTTTTATATTTGTATATGATGTAGATAAGAGTTCATTTTCTTTAATTTCATTTGTCTATAGTTTCGATTTAGTAATAAAATCATTATTATAACCGGACAAATACAAACCAGCAACGAACCGTATTAATAGAAACTTGTGTCTTCAATTTTAAAAAAATTCTTTTCTATCAGCTAGTCCTCTAGAATCCACATTTTTTCTGAAAATATCATTTTATCATCTTAATTTTGATACTTTTTAAATTGTTGTTCTTAACTCTATACTTTATGCCAGTGAGACTAACGAGGACGTTAACGGCAAGGAAAAAGCAACGGGAGTGACTGCGGCTCGAATTAAGAACCTTTAGGTGCGCAGTTCAAAGACGCAGCAGACTGACTGGTCTTTAGCCATACCGACCTCCGAGCCCCTTTAATATGTTTAATCAATGGAAAATAAAAAATGTAGTAAGTAGTGAAGTAACTTTTCGTATTTTCAGTTAATTTGTAAATATTAGCGTGCATTAAAATTAATGCTAATTTTAATGATTATTAAATGGAACGAGTTACTTTTTTAGAATTTTAAAACGAACTATTTTCTATTATGTTATCAAAGTTAATTTTCGAAGCCTATGTTTTACTTTCAACTACCGAAATATTTTTTTAATATTAGTTTTCCTTACATCAAGAGAGCTGTGATTATTGTGAACAACAAGCAATGTAGTTTCTAAAAATATTTGTATAAATTAGCTTGATAGTGATTTTTTCTGTAACGGGTTTTTTAACTGTTGTACCTAAAGAATTCATTATATTTATTTCACCGTTAATTGCTACCACTTCATGAGGTTTCGTTACGTTCTAAAAGTTATTTATCACGTTTTCAACAAATTTTGTTCCTATAAATAACAAAACACATTTAAGTTCAGGAATTACTACCGCAGAAGTCGCAATGGTTATTGAGACATGCTCCAGTGGGTTTTGCCAGTGAGTTTTATGGTGCGGTCACAACTCCAGTTTATAGTACAAACTTGGCCATTCAAAACATAACCAACGAGCGCCGACCTTGCGGTGTGGTATGGAACTGAAAGTGGGTATTTTCATTAGGCCCAACAAGTGTTCTGAATGGAGGAATTGCGGTGGCAGTCGAGTGAATTAGTTTGAACAAGAAAAGGGACGAAATTGAGGATCGAGTTTTATTTCAAAATTATTTTACTTTTCCCACCAAGCAATGTATAGAAATAAAATTGTACGATAATCAGTATTTAAACTAGTAAATAGTGGTCGCATTAGTTTCGAATAGTTTTCAAATCAATTTTGAGGACATTTTTTTAACCAAAACGCGTTTTTTCTGAAATAAACAAAACTAATTACTCAGAAAGTAATGCACTGAAATAATAAGCTATTTATGATAATATAAATGGTGAATTCATAAAATTCATAAAATGTTTTGAATATTACAAATTTGGTTAAAAATGCGATTCCCGGCCTATTTAAGATAAAAAAACAGCCAAAATACGGTCAAATTACTTGAAATCTGTTTATCCGAATTTGCTTAACATGAAGAGAGAGGAAGATATTTGGACAGATGTGAAGGTTAACTGGAGACAGAAAAGATTGTGTAAAAAGGATTTTTTTTCCTAAGTTCACACAATTTATGCCAAATAGACTAATACTGGCGTGGGAACTGGCGTTAACAGTAAGGATAAGCTTACTGCAGTAACTGTGTCTCGAAACGTTGACCTTGACTCACTTGCGCAGTTCAGATATACAGCAGGTTAATAAAAGCGTAAAAGCATAACAACAACAACAAAACAACAAATCTTCGGAAAATGTTTTTGAAGAAACTAAATTGACTTTATTGTAGAATATAATGCGCATTAGTAGGTTAGTGTTTAAAATTTAATTGCAACAGAAAAATTAAAACAATGTCGTATTTATTTCCGTATTTTCTAATCATTTTTACTTTTTTAGTTGCAATTAATGCAACTTTTCCGGCGAAGACAGCCCATTGAGCAGCTGATGGGCTTAGCCTTCCGTACTTTAGCTCATACTATTCTCACTGATATATTCAAGGTACATTCACAAGTAACACTAAATCAGCTGTTACTCAAACATAGTCAGCTGTTTTGGGTTAAGATGATATAGCATTCACTAATGGGTAAAGATGATAGGACACTAAAATAGTATTCACTTTGAAATTAAAAAAGGAAATAAGATTATTTTTCTCAGAATTGGACTTTGTAACATTAAATAGCTTGGAAAATTACCACTCCGTATTAATTGCAATTGAAAATGTATGATTTTATTAAGTTTTGTTAAAAACACAAAATGGCGGCTAGACAGAAAGCTTAGCGTTCAAGGCAGCTACAGTATATAAAAAACGTTTATATACACGTTTTCATTTGTTTTTATGTGAGGAATAGGCTTCGGAATTCCTATTTCCTAAAATGTTTTTTCCGAACAAAGGGTACATTAATATTAATGAATCACAATATTTTTACGTAATAGAAGTTAAGCACCAAGTACTCTAGTTTAAGGTTACAGTTGAATAATTACATTAGAAAAAAGAAGTTCTTATTGATAAATAAATAAGGCGAAAATTTTGAAATATAAAAGTTACATTGTAATCAGAGATAAAGTAATAAGTAAATTAGTTTATAAAACTTTTCAAGCAAAAATCATTATACTCTTATAACTTCTTGTAAAGAAGATATAAGCTTATTAAAAATAAATTCTTTGAATAAATAACACTTTTAATTAAAAGTACATAACAAGTAAGTTGACAAGTTGTCAAGCAAAGTATGAAGTATTTAATTATAATTTTCTACTTCACAAATACGTCACTTCTAGACGACTTGATTTATAATTGAAATATATTAAACATAAATAGCACTTCTGACGCTACGATTATTAAACAACTTGGAATTGATCAATAGTTATACTTTTTGATCATACACCCTTCCGAAACACACACTATATGGTAGTCATGAAATTTTTAATAAAAGATTAATTAACCCAATAACAAATTTGGATTAATTGCACTGGGGAAACATTTAGAGTTTTGATACAAACAGTTGGAACAGCATGTAGGATAGAATGATTACGGTGATATATTCCCAAAATAAGATCGCTCTTATCGTATTTACACCCCACTAAAAACTAATTTTACTATAAAATTTGCTAATAACGGAAATTCAATAAAGAAAGAACAATGCTTTATGTAATTATACATTAAAAAATATATAATAGACTGGAGTCTTTTATGATTATTACACAAATAAAATTCAATAACGCAAATAATTTATTTTCTATCGCCTTTAGTTAATTTCAATTAACGTAGTTAAAAACAAATATTTTCTCTCCTTAACTGGAATACTCTAATTCACTTCCCTATTTACTTGATTATAAATAATGATGAAATTAATTACTACTCAAGTATAAGCGACGGAGTATGAAAGCGTTTTGAAATTATAATAGATAGGAAATGATTTTGTTTTAAAATAAAGCTGTTAATGTAATTAGCGTGTTATAATTAAAATCTAATTTTGTTTTAATTATTTCAGTTGTTTTTCTTTCTTTTTCTCTCGCCTTGCGAAGCATTAGTGAAAAAGTTCATTGGGATTTTGATTACGTCCTCTGAGTCCAATAAAGTGTTTCCTTGTGTGAGGCTGGGTATATAGAAAATTATTAGGAATAATTTCACTTTGCAATAGTATTTGTTTCAAAAACATCGAATTAAAAATAACGGATTTGTACAAAGAGACGTGATTGCACATTCGACGCACGGTAAGTATCCTTAAACTGCAGCGCACACAACACTACAACACATTATTTTGCAACGTGTAAATTCATCCATTCGTGCTTATTCAGTTGTAAAATTTTCAATGACCGCCATTTTGAAACTGTATGAAATACAATTTTTATTTTTAATTATACTGGCCTTGAAACGTTAACAACCATACAAAATGTTATTTCAGTAAATTAGTCTGTTCTTTAAATGTTAATATTTTTTTTCAAAACAAAATGGCGGCTAAACGGAAAATTGAGAATTTTAAGGCATACTTTGACATGGGAATTTTGTTATCATGTTTTTCAATTAATAGATTTTGTAAAGGTTTTTTAAACACCCTGTATAAAAAATAGGGAGTACCCAGACAGAAGGAAGAACGTAATTAAGTCATTTTGAAATCGGGGTCAACTAATTCTTCATTTCAAGTAATTTCTTTTCTACTTTCCGTAATCTTTTATTCTCAACTACTTCAGAATTTGTCCATTCGCTGCATGTAGTTAGTAATTAGTTTGTACATTGTTTGAAATTAAATAAAGCAGAAAGTGAATTAGTTTTGTTCTGATTAAAAGAAACCTTTTCTTTTAACGAACTCAAATTGAAGATGATCATAAAGTCAAAAAGGCATATAAAGTTTTTATGTAAAAGTATTTTTACTAATAATTAAGTAGTGTTCATTAAGCCCTGCGTGTCCGGGATGATGTCATCTCGTGTATTTGAACTGCGTACCTCAAATTCATACGTGGTTTGAGATGGCAGTCTGTCCCGTAAGTTTTACCCTTTCCGTTAATGGTGATCCCTCGTCCTCATTAGTCTAACTGACAGGCTGACTAGAACCAAGGCAATGACTTTAATCAACTCCTAAAAGGCTGGTACGCTTGTCCGGATTAGTACAATGATAAAAGCAGACTGTGTATGTGATTTGTAATACGAAAGTCAGAAACTGATTGTGCATGATGATTCTGTGTAGCGGGAAATTTTGAATTTTCTGTTGGCAGCCGTAGTTGAGTGATGGCAAGTGACGTTCATTCCGGAGTATTGATAGCTTGGGAACTACTTCCTACTTAGAACAAATACTTTCAAAATTTATACGCTGCAAAGTTTATGCAAGGGTTAATAATAAATCTACCCTGAACCATCCCCGCTGGCAGCTAGCTACGAACTTGAAATTTTAGCTACTACTAATTTTTTTCAAAATTGGTTAAAATATTAAATAAAAACATGTATGCAAAACCGTCAAAAATCTCCCAAGAACTTTTTATCAGCTATAATAGTTTTAAAATATGTCCGTAACAGCTGATTATCGAATTGAATTAATAAGTTACATGTGTTAACTATGGGCCATAGATAGACCACTGAAACTGATATTTATGTACAGAACAACGAAACGCAGAAGGCCGTTGATATTGCTACTATCGAAAAGTGCCAAGTATTGTTATATATATATATATATATATATATATATATATAAATATATAAACATATAAATATGTTTTATATATATATATATATATATATATATATATATATATAGTTTTGAATTATTTACCGAATGTAAAACAACAAAATAATAGAGATCAGAAAAAAATAATTTGTAATTGAAATTCACAAATAACGTATATTACAATTTTAGAAGAAATCTTTAAAGTTAAAAGAGGATGCAATTCAGAAGAAATAAATAGTAAATTTAAAAGTAACCTTACATAAATTGAGCTGCAAATAAAAGGTAATATAAGGCCTATCAACCTTATATTTTAATTATTATGACTTTACGAAAAGAAAACATTTGATAGGATTTGTAAATAATAATAAAATTGTAAATAATAAAATTTCAAAATTTATAACAAGCGGTTTTTTGTGAAAAAATTATTAGTTTGTGAAATTTTAATTTTGTGATGCGAACTAATAGACTTAAATTTTGTTGTATTTAGGTTAGACAATGAAAACCTATATATGAAAACTTGAGTGCATGAATAAAGGATTGTAATTATACATTTAAATGTAAATGTATCTGAGTTATGGAATGTATTGAGTTATTCGCAACAAAGCAAATAAAGCCTAAATCGAAAATAGGTTAACCTTTATAAATCGAACTAATTGTGTAAGTATAAATATTGCATACAAGGGTTTCTGAAATAAAAAATTATAATTTGTTAAAATAAAAGAAATTATTTTACTTCATCTATAATTATAATTGACTGTATATTTTTTCTTTTAGAGGTCCTTTGTTTATTAATTGCTTTGTTTTTGTAGCCTTGCTAAAACTAATTTTTTTTTTAAATCGACCAAGTAAATTATTTACTTCTTTTAATAAATGTTGCAGGGGACGAACGATGAGTATTCCTTTATAATCCGAATTCAACTGAATCACAACAAACTCAACGAAGACAAAACGCTCCGTTCCAACGTACCAGGAACTATTTCAGTTTGGGAGCTTTGGCACGTATAAGTCTACTGAAACGAATATGAACGAGAAACGAACGAGTGGAAGTAAGTACTGCATATACTCACATAAGTTTTTTTGTCATGTAGTCCGGTGAGGTGTTGTGTTGGGTTAGTACAAGTTGGTATCGCATAGTCCTAGATGTACTAGTGATATTTTTAGGGCTTTATAATTACTAGTAAAATTAAAAAAAAAAACAATAGTTTCGTTAGTTTGGGAATTCGTAAGCCCGGGTGGCAGAACGTAACCTAATGCAGAACGTAGCGGTGCTGAGCGGAAGGATGATGAACGACAACCGGAAGCTGATTTCAATAGTTTAGAAATCTCATTTGAATCTTTTAAACCTAAAAGTTTATGCCTTCTATAATTATAAATCTATTATGTTTAAAAACCATAAACCTAGGTTCGAGGAATAATGAGCTTCGAGGCTTGGTCACTGTGGTGGGGAAGCGAAGTAAACTTAAAAACCGAACTTAGGCAGAGTCGAGAGCTTACCGATGCCGTGTTTGGTTTTAAACACATAGTCTGCTCCGAATTTGGTGGTCACCCAGCGTAATGGTATAATAATTATTATTTGAGACAACAGTTTAATGCTACATTTATAGAATGCACAAATAACTATTTTTTTTCAATGACAATTTGCCAACAAGTGCCTTCCGTTATTTACAGGGAAAAGCTACTAGCAAACCGTAGTCAAACAGTTTGATCCATGGTCAACATTTTGTACGTCCGGTAATAGTCTCGTTATTCGAACAATCAATGGACGCCTGCAAAAATGTATAAACAAAAATTTTCATATTTTACCAAAAATGGCTGGGTTTTTTCAAAAGCTTCTCAACCGAAATAATATGTTGAGATAATTTACTGAGAGACTTTTTGTCAGGATTTACGTGTAGGTCTGTTTACCTTACTGTGTAGGCTTGGGTTCTACGTAAGGGATGGTATACGCGAAATACAGTGCACAGCTTGAATACCAAACATTCTAAGACTATAATTAACTCTGTAGAATGCTTGTAGCCTACTTAATTAACTCCAGCCCGAGGATATTGAAAGCAGCTTCTTAGTGTAAGACACAAGAAGCCGAAGCGATGTTAATATTTTAAATTCTGGTGCGGGTAGTGAAGGTCGCGTTACTAAGCAACAAAGGGTAAGTAATCATTTCTGGATTCAGTACATTAACCTCAAAATATTTTATGCTAAAATAAGTGTTATCGGCTTTTACCTTAAGGTCTATTAAAAATAGTCATCGGTAACTCATAACATCAAAATATTTTGCACTAAAAAGTCTTGTTAACTTTTATTTTCTTTTAAAACTAGTCACCGATACCTCATTATCTCAAAATATTGCTTACTAAAATGTGTTTGTTACGCCTATCGACTTTTGTCTTCTATTCTTTTAAAATTAGTCATATATACCTCATAACCTCAAAATATTTTGTTCACTTTTCAACATTAAACAAACTCATTTTCTCTGACAAAGTTAAATTAGGCCTCCAGAAAAAGACAATTCGGTTCGCTAAAATAACGCCACATTACTCTAGTTTACAGACATTAAAAATTAAACGTAAACTCGGTAGTTTAAGTAAAATTTTGAACTTTTTTAATTGTTAATTCTGCCTAAACAGCGTGAATAATATCCATGTAATTAACGAATAAACGATTTAAGTTATAACCGAAGTTTGCAAGTTGAATTCCGCACGTCTGTACTGAATTTTGATAATTTGAATTTTCAAAAACGTTCCTAAAGTTTCAAAAACGTTTCTAAATGCTTCAACCCAGTTTTAAATTACAATTGCTCGCAAAAAACTTTATTGGAACGTTCAGTTTACTAAATTACAGAGTACGTTTGAATAAGTTGTTCGTTCGGAAAATAAGCGAAATAATTACAGACCTACTTGCTGGTTTAACTATAAAAAGATTTTTTTTTTTTTTAGTGTTTAACATCCGACTATTGTACACACTTGGGCTAATGCAGACGATGGGATGATTTATAGCGTATGAAAATGCCAAACCTCGCCGGGAATCGAACCCGGGTCCTCGGGGTGAAAACCTAGTACGCTGTCCACTAGGCCACCGAGGCGGCTAACTATAAAAAAAAGAAAATAGATAATTAAAGTCGTAATAATTTAAATGCTATACAGCTAGAAGGTTGACATAAACGCTTGGAATAAGGTGTTTTGTATACGGTGTGTTTTAAAAAATTATCTGAAGTAGACTAATTAATTGAAATCTGTAATAATCTTTTGTATATCGTGGAAAAACTCTACAACTGACTAAAAACGTTCTAGTTCTTAATTTATAAGTCGTAGTGTTTACTTTGTTTTTTTTCTAAATAGTCCGTGAAAAGATTTTGATGGATAAATCCGTCTTCAGATCCCACATGATTCCATGTTTTTTACAAGGATATGTGTCCGAATGTAAGTTTACTGTGTCCATAAAGTTGTTTTTACCGGGATATGTGTTCGACTTTAAATTTTATTTGGTCTATAAAAATGTTTTTACCGGAATATGTGTCTCACTGTTAGTTTACAGATTCCATAAAGTTGTTTTACCGAGATATGTGTCCGACTGTAAGTTTACTGAGTTTATAAAGTTGTTTTAACCGGGATATGTGTCCGACTGTAAGTTTACTGAGTTTATAAAGTTGTTTTAACCGGGATATATGTACGACTGTAAGTTTACTGAGTTTATAAAGTGGTTTTAACCGGGATATATGTGCGACTGTAAGTTTACTGAGTTTATAACGTTGTTTTAACCGGGATATATATTCGACTGTAAGTTTACTGAGTTTATAAAGTTGTTTTAACCGGGATATATGTGCAACTATAAGTTTACTGAGTTTATAAAGTTGTTTTAAGCGGGATATGTGTCCGACTGTAAGTTTACTGAGTTTATAAAGTGGTTTTAACCGTGATATATGTACGACTGTAAGTTTACTGAGTTTATAAAGTTGTTTTAACCGGGATATATGTGCGACTGTAAGTTTACTGAGTTTATAAAGTTGTTTTAACCGGGATATATGTACGACTGTAAGTTTACTGAGTTTATAAAGTGGTTTTAACCGTGATATATGTACGACTGTAAGTTTACTGAGTTTATAAAGTTGTTTTAACCGTGATATATGTACGACTGTAAGTTTACTGAGTTTATAAAGTTGTTTTAACCGGGATATATGTGCGACTGTAAGTTTACTGAGTTTATAAAGTTGTTTTAATCGTGATATAAGTTCGACTGTAAGTTTACTGAGTTTATAAAGTGGTTTTAACCGGGATATATGTGCGACTGTAAGTTTACTGAGTTTATAACGTTGTTTTAACCGGGATATATATTCGACTGTAAGTTTACTGAGTTTATAAAGTTGTTTTAACCGGGATATATGTGCAACTATAAGTTTACTGAGTTTATAAAGTGGTTTTAACCGTGATATATGTACGACTGTAAGTTTACTGAGTTTATAAAGTTGTTTTAACCGGGATATATGTGCGACTGTAAGTTTACTGAGTTTATAAAGTTGTTTTAACCGGGATATATGTACGACTGTAAGTTTACTGAGTTTATAAAGTGGTTTTAACCGAGATATATGTTCAACTGTAAGTTTAATGAGTTTATAAAGTTGTTTTAACCGAGATATATGTGCGACTGTAAGTTTACTGAGTTTATAAAGTTGTTTTAACCGGGATATGTGTCCGACTGTAAGTTTACTGAGTTTATAAAGTTGTTTTAACCGAGATATGTGTCCGACTGTAAGTTTACTGAGTTTATAAAGTGGTTTTAACCGAGATATGTGTCCGACTGTAAGTTTACTGAGTTTATAAAGTTGTTTTAACCGAGATATGTGTCCGACTGTAAGTTTACTGAGTTTATAAAGTTGTTTTAACCGAGATATGTGTCCGACTGTAAGTTTACTGAGTTTATAAAGTTGTTTTAACCGAGATATGTGTCCGACTGTAAGTTTACTGAGTTTATAAAGTTGTTTTTACCGGGATATATGTGCGACTGTAAGTTTACTTTCAAAATATCGCCTAATATGCAATATTTTTGTTTATTACTGAATTCACACTAGAAAGTATGTTATTAAAACTTCCATTATGGTAAGACTCTACATTTTGAAATGAGCACCGAGCTTGATCTCTTTTTTCTTTTTGAGGGGTAAAAATGTATTTATATGTTTACTGCAGTACTTTCTTAATTAATACACAAAAATCTCCACGACAGCTTTCTTAACATTTCCAGTCAATTTAAGCAGTAACCACAATAGTTACTAAGAATGTTACTGGATCCTTTCTCTATGACCAAAACGTTTATACTCTCTACTTGAAGCGATCAAAGTTATGACATATCTTGCCACTCAGCCAGAATAACAGAAAATAACCAGTAACTATATTTTCGACGTTAAATCAAAGCCCGCCATCTTGAAACGAACGTTAATTGGAACAAATTTTACTCATACATCATAGAGGCTTTATTCAAGGTACTGTCGTACCAAATTTCAAAACAGTGGGTTGATGTGTTTAGCTTAAACTGAGTACACTCTTCCGGTTGGTTGTTCGCATCTCAATGCATATGAGACGAACTTAAATAATTATAATAAGTTTTAAGTGAATATTAAAGTCTTATTGTAATTAATAAAAAGTTGTTTTTAAAAAAGCGACGTCCTCGAAACCATACCATAACTGGCGCAGTCGGTAGGACACTTCGGGAAAATTAGTGCATATAATTTTTCTTCAGTTTCAACTGTTATAGTATAATTCAATTAGTGGCAAGTGCGTAAAATGAGCAAAGTATTTTGGATCTTATTGTAAGTAGATCCCACAAAATAGTTTTGTATACTATATACCTACGAATGTATGTTACATCAATTTTATTAAATAATTAACAAACAAAATAATTAAATATCAAAGATCAATTTGTTAATTGAATCAATTGATGTCTATCCCAACACTGAAGAAAGAATACCTGGACATGATTCCAGAGTTTAGCGGAGAACCAACCATGCTTATTAGATTCGTTTAGCTGACTAGTTATTTTGATAAGAAGGAATATTTGGTACCCAAACTTGTATAACAAACAAATTTCAAAAATCCAAACTTTGGTTAGTTAAATGTAACACTACACGTAAGCTCAAATTAAGCTCCTTTGTATATATATAAATATCGCATTTACAATTCAAATTGATCGGAATTCACCCATCACACAGCACATCAGTGTTTGGACCATCGCCTTATTGGAGGACTTAGGTTTTCAACCACCCCAGGAAGTTTTGTTTAGGGATGGAGGAGTTATATAGACAATTATTGTAAACTAATTTTGGTATATATTTTTACGGGTCTTTCCAAAAGTAGGTTTACCAAATCTGAATTTACAAATTTGTTGAAACTCATAAAAACCGAAATCTGTAAAAACCAATTCGGTATCGCTTTCAGAGAATCTTGTTTAAAGATCAAACAAGCTGTGAACAAACATATCTTTCATTATTAGGTGATTATTTTGGAAGTAAATGAAAAATAATATTAAAAAGAATGTAACCAACTTCAAAAAGGAAAACTTTTAATTAAAAAAAAATTATTCAGAAAAATCTATAGGGTTGTAAATTACTTTTCTAAGAAACTCAAAATTTATTGCTACGTAAGAAAATTCAATATTCCAGAACTTATCATGTAGCTTAATTGATATCTGATACTTTATTTGAATTCTTTCAATTTTTAATAACATTTCTGCCTGCAGGGCTTACAAGAAAGTTTATAGAAGCTTTGTGTTATTAAAGTGTATTCGTTTGAAAATTTTCAAAGAGAAATCTTTTAATATCTGCATCCCATTAAGTTTTAATACTTTGTTCAGTGCTTTTGGTAGAAACTATTGCAAAAATAATAAGCTAACATTCTCGCTAGATGTATGATTTAATTTTTTTTTACTGTATTACCAGACGAAGTTTAAAGAAAGTTTGGCGGTCGCGAAAAAATCGATCTTTCGATCTTAAGGTTGCGATGGATCTTAACGTTTTGAATCCCCATTTAGTCAAAAATAATTAATTTTACTTCAATCTCTCTCTCTCTCTCTCTCTCTCTCTCTCTCTCTCTCTTTTCTGTCTCTTTCTTTCCTCTTATTCTTACTCACATACACACTTTCTCTCTTTTTAAAAATTGTTACTTATATTACTTGTTGAATAATTCAACAAGTATGTGTGTGGGTATATTTGTTTGTTGTATGGATTTCAATATACATGTGTTGACAAAAACAATGTGTGTTGTACATTGTATGTTGTGAAACAATTTTATTTTTATTTTACCTTAATATACTTTTCTATTTGTATGTATTATATCTATTATTTTAATATGAGACCTATATTATTTGTTTATATTTATTGCCAATTTAATTTATTTTTGTTGTGTTGTATTTTATATTTTTGTATTTTGTTTTCATGTGGTTAATTAAATGGAAGAGAGGACATGATGGTCCTAACTTGGCCCATTAATAAAAACAATCTCTCTCTCTCTCTCTCTCTCTCTCTCTCTCTCTCTGTGTGTGTGTGTGTGTGTGTGTGTGTGTGTGTGTGTGTGTGTGTGTGTGTGTGTGTGTGTGTGTGTGTGTGTGTGCGTGTGCGTGCGTGTGTGTGTGTGTGTGTGTGTGTGTGTGTGTGTGTGTGTGTGTGTGTGTGTGTGTGTGTGTGTGTGTGTGTGTGTGTGTGTGTATTACTGTAATTTTAAAATAATATTTTGCGCAGTTTTTAATTCATATAACACACATTTACCTGAAATCGTTTACAGTGCTAAGTTTGAATCAAATCAGATTCAATTTACATTTAAACTTACAATTACATTGGAAATAACGAAAACGATGCCTGAGCAGCGATAGATACATATTGATATGAAAAATGGAATTTGAAATTTAAGAAAGTAATATTAACTAAGCAAATCTTAAGCCGATAACGATGGTGGAATCCGATTTTTTTAAATTATAAAATAAAAAGTTATAATTATTAAAGATCTGTTGAAGTTGCCATTTGGAATAGTTAACATTTTTAACAGACCTGTCCAAACATATACATAAATCGATTTTGCTTTATATTTTATTATTTTTGAAGCTAATCTTTTAATGTTAGCTTTGGCGAGAGGAGTGAATAGAAAACATGTGTGCTGAACAGAAGAATGCAACGAAAATATGGAACGAAAGAGAAAACGAATTTCGTCTCATTATTTCTGTTCTTCCTCATTTTCGATAAAAGTACACGCGTATTACACGAAAACTTTGTGTTGCTTTGGCTTTGGTATTTTTTAATTAATTGAAGAACACGTGAACGTTGTAACAGTTTATAATACATTCAAAATTAATATAAACGTTTATAATAATTGTTGTTAATATTGCTGGTTTTTAACAACGTAATCTGAAACTTATTATAGCCTGTCAAGCTGTTTAATGAAATCAGTTGTTCGTTACAAATTAATATAAAACAACTGAACATTTACTACAACTACAGTAAATAAATACTAAGATATGATCACATATTTATTTATTTAAACAAAACAAGATATTTGTAAACATGTTTTCAAACTAATTATACATTCAGCAAAGATAACATTAACAAAAGCTTCGCTTCTGTCAGTAACTCCTACAGTTCCACGCATGTATTTTTTTAATCGTGATTCTCCTTCATAATTATTATTAAAATCTGCTTAAATTAGCAATTAAAATTTCTAAATTCTATTGAAAATAAGAAAACGAGTGTGACGATAATCAGGATTCACATTGGAAGTTTTAAAATGTTATTATTTGGAAATTTTAACGCTGATGGTGGTGAAATCAGGTTTATAAAAAAATGTAAGGTAAAAATTAAATAATTGTGAAAATTTCTTTATATCAAGTTAGCGAGCAAACTGAATAATTTTTCACTCAAAAAATTTCTAAAATTTGTTTAGATATTTAATACCCAAAATATTTGTGTGGTTTAGTGAAGTCTTAAGAAAAGAGGGAGAAGTTATTTAAAACTCTAACCGTATAAGGGTGTCTAACAAAAATATTATTAATACATTTTTAAGGCAGGAAAAAACCATAGGGATAAAAATGTCAGGTCCAACAAAGTTTAGCGAAGTGACGCCATTATTGATGCCTTCAGAGCTTATTGAATTTGATCGCCTTTTTACGAGCGGTTAAGTTTAGGTGGAACTTTTTTTATTGCGGAATCATTTCGGCGCAGGTGTTGGTGAAAGTTGAACAATTCCTACAACGAAGAAATAATAATTACGAATAAATAAGTTTAATTTAAAAACGTGAAAAATGTGTAAAATATAAAACTGTTACTTTATGCCACTAATTTTATAAGATATTATATTATTTTTTTACTCTTTTTCCAAAAATATTCTCTACTCTCTCTCTCTCTCTCTCTCTCTCTCTCTCTCTCTCTCTCTCTCACGTACTAGTTTTATTTTTTTTATTAGAAACTATACAACTCTCTAAGACTTTTGTTTAAGCATTTATAAGGTCAATAACAAAATATTTTTTTTCAATTCTATGATGACTGTTTATTACAGCAAAAATAATTAAATTATTTTAAAAAATTTCAGTGGAAAATCTTTTCTGGACTGTTTAAAGATACGAAAACCTAAAAAGAGAATATTTACAGAAAGAAAATATTGAAAATTAATATTTGAATTGAATTGATTTAGAAAGCCGTAACGAGTGAAGAACGAAACAAATGCATTTGATGTGGGTTCTGTGTGATTGTTAAGTGAATTATTTGCTGACAGCGATTCATTCGACCTGTTGTATTTAATTAATACACTTCTACATTGTGTAGAGTCCTTGTATTGAATTGCCTTATAATTGCACCAACCTGACACATAAAACTTCAATAAAACAAACTTTATCGTTATAAAAGTTTTATTACTGCTTGTTCAATTTTAATATTGCTTTTTTCATTCCATAGAAGATATATATATATATATATATATATATATATATATATATATGTGTGTGTGTGTGTGTGTGTGTGTGTGTGTGTGTGTGTGTGTGTGTGTGTGTGTATGTGTATATATATATATATATATATCTTCAAGCAGCGTTCGTATTTTTCCCGCCACCAATTTAACCAATAACCGTTATATTCACGAAACATGTTACTGGACCAAATTTGTTGGAAATGTTATGCCCTTTCTCCTTGAAGCGGTCGAAATTATAATAAGTCGTTCAGTCAGTATTACAGCAAATAATCAGCAACTACACTATCAATATTAAATAAAATCACTCCATCTTAAAACGAACGTTAATGGAAAAAATCTTACACATCGTACTGGCTTTATACGAGGTACCTTCGTACCGGATTTCAAAATATTCGGACAGTGTGTTTGGGTAAAACTGTGTACAGTAGCTGTTGTAAATCACAGGCCGCCATCTTTTAAACGGAAAGGAACAGGATAAATGTTACACATACGTTGTTAGGATTTTATTCAAAGTGCCTTCGTACCAAATTGTGAAAGGATATTTGTGTATGGAAATGGGAAAATGAACCCTGACCATCGTCAAACTACTTTTCTTAATTCCAATTACATTTTTTCTGAAAATTAGAAATACTAAATTATGCGGTGTTTAACACTGATTACAATGATGGAATCAGATTTTAAAAAAACGTTTACAACAAAAATGTTACGAATTTATAAAGGTTGAAACACACACACACACCCACACACACACACACACACACACACACACACACACACACACACACACACACACACAGAGAGAGAGAGAGAGAGAGAGAGAGAGAGAGAGAAAATCCTCAAAATGGAATTATAACCACTCCACACACAACAGATGGAATTTTAACAACAAACACATTGAATTTTTACAACCCCTCAAAAAATGACCGAGAGGTCAGGACGAGCGCTCATTTAAAGTTCCCGGTTTTGAATCTTGCCATAATGGCTGCTCAAACAGCTCATTTATCAATTAAAAATCGCTAATGAAATGTTTGTATACACACCGTAAACCTATTATAAGATGTTGAGATATTAGTAGTTAAAATTAATTGTTAAGAGTTTCCCTGATTAAGGATTCTTTTTTCTTGGGAAGTCTTATTTTTCTCAGCTGATAGTGGTTTTCGCTATGTAGATGTAGTTTGCCCGCAACTCGAATTCAGTTTTAAAAGTTTTTGTAATAATTATGTTTTTGAAAAATCTATAAAATTAGAAAAATTTAATTTTACCAAGTATTTTCAACTTTGATTCCCGCCAACTTTACTTAAATCATTTGAGTAACGAAACAAAACGCGCATGGACCCTCTACGGTAAAGCAGCTGTGTGAGATATCGCAAAATTAATTTTGCAAATAGTCAATACCGTTTTTGTCATTATAACCGCTGTCAATAATAGGCCTATATTAAGAAAAAATGGCTTAAAAAGAACACAAAAAAAGAAACGATCTTTGATTTAATCGGGATAAGTACCTTTTACTCTCTAATTATTTAGCCATACGCGCATGCTTACTTTAAAATGTGAAAATCTGTTAAAAATTATATATCGACTCTTTTTGACAGTGGCAAAATTTTCTTTCAATTTTATGTTAACAAGAATGGGAAAAGTGATTTAAAAAAATATTTTCCAAATATACTGAGTTCAAATGTACTACTGAATATGTTTTCATGTCCTGCAAGTTATACGTAACGAAACAGGAAAATTAGATTAGATTCAGTGGAATATTGGAGCTGGGATTAAAGGATATATTGTGTATGCACACAAGCTGTACTCTGGAGCTGCGGGATTTGTGGGGGATTCTGCTTACTTAGAACGATGTCCTCAATAGTTTTAAGAGTCCACTAACTAGCTCAATCTGCTGAGGTCCTTGGGATCCTGGCTGGCGAATATTTGCTTTCTCTCCTGTTGGAAAAGCTGGAAAATATCGTATAAAAAACCATAACTAAAATTTAAAAATTTTCAAAATAATTCATAAAAACACAAAATAATGTTTTTCTTTGAACATCATTATACAATAATCATTACTTTAAATGTAAAAGTAAAAAAAATGTGAATAGAATACCGTTGAGCGTATGAATATTCTAAAAATGTTTTGTGGACAATCAATTGGAATAAAGAGATGTTCTATGTTTGTCTGTGAATATTAATGATTGTTCCTTGTTCAGTATTGTTCGTTCTTCTTCAGTTGATCCTTGTATATCTGTTCTTCTTTTTCAATATTTCTACAATTTATTTATTTATTAACATTTACAGTGTTAACCAGGACTGCAAATTTTGTAATAAGAGAATTTTGTGTTAAGAGAATATTTTGATCTAACATTTTTTTTGAAATGCTTATTATTTTCCGATTATTCTGACCAACGTTCGAAAACGTGATGTTTTATAATTCTATCACTATTCTTAATTTAACAATCACACAATCTGATAATATCTATGATGTTTCTCTGAGTGTTAAGAAATGTATTTATTTTATCACTTTTCTACATAAAAAGTGTAAAAAGATATCAATAAACTATGTAGAATGTCAAGATATTACAAAGTTAAAAAAACGTATGAAACACATATAATTTGCCTGATTTTATATAGCGTCTATAAAAAAGTAGGCCTATGCGTCGTTTGGTAGTTAATTGGAAAAAATTGGACTAATATACAACAATAGCACCACAAATAATACCACTTGCTGGTATTTAGTATTTATAATACATTGTACCTTTAGGTTCAACTTCAATAGTTGTAATTTTATACATGTATTTTAAGATTAATGTACATATCTTCCTTAGTAAAATCGTTGAAACACTATGTAATAAATATTATATGACGTACAGTCTTTGAATAACAATATTTATTCAATAATAAAAGTACTTGTTAGACAAAGGCAGTATTTTGCTGAAAGTACTGCAGAACCGCTTCATCAGTTCCTTCAAATTGGTTTTTGAATTCTCGAAGCTATTTCTTTCATTATAGGTCTTCTTTACTGTATTGTTATTCTCAGTATCGTGCCAACAGAAGAACTAGTTAAATTAAAATTTCTGTAAACCTCTACTTGCTTCACACCTTTCTCTAACTCACGCAAAACTCCAACCTTTACATCTAAAGATAACATTTGCCGTTTAGACGCCATTACGCTGTATTGTAAAAATATAAACAAATAATGCACTACTTGTAAAATATACTAGACACAAAAACTCGATTCAGTTGGCGCATTACGCACTGCTTTTAACACTCGTAGACTTGTCGGAATATTGAGAAATGGGGTAGAAGTGTAGGAAGTGTGCACGTGTTTCGCCCCTATAGAGAGATCTCTTGAATTTTCTTGGCATCAGCAGAGAAAGTTACAGTACATAGGGCCTACTCTTATTACAGGACTAGGAAGGGACCAACATATTTTACCATTGTAAAGAGATTCACGTTATAACAAGGTACGCAGTTCAGAGATTTTACTGTATATGCGCCAATTTGAAAGTTGTTTAAAATGGTAAGATAAGAGTTTCAAAAAGAAAAAAATTCGCTTGCATTACGTCTGCTGCGAGACAGCTTGTTTGCCGATTGCACAGTTTAAAAAATCCCGTTTTCATTTCGCTAAATTCGAAACTGAAAAACAACCGATCCGCGTTTAGCTTATTTTTGCCGCATTACTGTTTCCTCAATCTGATGTTTTGGAAAATAAAAGTTATGCAAATAGGGTTTCAGACCGACGAGGCTCAGACGAATACTGATTTGATGTTGCAAAGCCAAATTATACCATCAAAGATTCCACGCACGAAGGGTCAGAATTGTGAAAAGCAAACACATGTACACGGTTGAGGGAATCCTAAAAGAAATAACTAGATAGACGTTATCTAAACAAACAATACGTAACTTCACAAGGGCACTTCGAATAATTGAGGCACGCAGCTGTTTCGCTGATATGATAGCAGTGAATTTCCAAAAGTGTTTTTCTTTAACTCTTTTTAAAAATTTAATTTCACCATCATGGTCAGAAGTAATTTCTGCGTTTACTAATCCTCTAAAGTTACGTTGAAAGTATAAAAATGAATCATGACCGCCGTCATAATAATTTTTTTTTAATTTTAACGGGTTTTAAGAATTTAAATTTGTTATTTGTGCAGTTTTTAACGCTGATTCCGATGGTGAATTTTCAAGGGAAAATTGAGACAAAAAAGTTAAGAATTTTTAAGATTTGAAATTGCCACCATTTTGAAACTTTTAACGAATTTGCTGGTAACGAACTGGTCCAATGGTTAATTGATATTTGTGCCAAGTTTGAACTAATCGGACAGAAATTGCAAACGTGAACGTGCTAACATAGACACACACACACACACACACACACACACACACACACACACACACACACACACACACACACACACACACACACACACACACACACACACACACACACACACACACACACACACACACACACACACACACACACACATATATATATATATATATATATATATATATATATATATATATATATATATAATACAAAATTATCTTGATAGCACTTAAATAGCCCTTTTTTTCTAATGGAAATTCGCTAATAACAAAAATTATACTTTTTCGTCAGTTCAGTCCAATACGAACGAAATGGTTTCAGAAATAGTCCCTGTGTAGTGTTTTATTGTACAAGTTATAAAATAACAGCATTAGATAAGGCTAGGTTACGTTAGACTAGACTAAAGTTTTTAATATTATGTTTGGTGTCCTGGGCACAGCCATCAAAGAACCTATTGTTGCAACTAAGCCTCGTGAATTCTACCTATCTTATTTCGTTTTTAAAATTAAACTACTATGTTTAAACTACACACATAGAACCATTTATTGTAATTTATAAATCAAAATAACTTCACTAAAATAAATGAATTTGTTACCTTGAATTTATCAGAAAAAGTGATAGTAGAATAACAACGAATGAGAGGTTTAATGGCAAAGGAAACTAAAAATGTGGTCTAAAACGAATATTGTTATAATGTATCTGTCTATTAATGAAAGGAGCAGTTCAATAGAGTAACACGTGTACCATCACAAGATCTAAATAAAAAAAATAGTATTTTTTTGGTAATAAAATGTATTAACTACTATAATGAAATAGCTAATTGTAATAATAAAATTATAAAATGTAAACAGTATACCAGAGTGACACAAATACATTAAATTCATCAACGTGGCACACAAAGAAAAACTAATACACTTAGTTTAAGTGCACTTTTATGCTAGCTAGCGATTTACAAAGCGAAGACTTGTGGTGTCGTTAGTCCCTAACTAACTTGCTATTGCTGTAATCATGCCGTCAGTTAATTTGTAGTGAATAGTCTTCATTTCTGTCTGCGAAGACATGTAAAGCTAATTACGGTCAAATATTATTATATTATATAAAATTATACTAATTTTACATTCAACATAACATCATAATTTTATTGTTTGTATTCGAAATAACGATGAATTCTTTAGAAATGTACGTTCATTCTTGTTTGCTATCAGTGGCCTACGTGGGCTTCGCAGCTAGCCTAGAAAGCCAAAAAAATACGCCACTGATATCGACCAACGTTTTATTGTAAAGCTGTGCTATTATTACTTATTAATTAATTTATTTATTATATTTTCACTTTTGCAATTTTTGACGTTTAATTTAATAATTAGCAGGAAAATATCAGTAGCTTGAATAAGTTTATTTGCAAAATCCGTTTAACAATTATACAATGCCGGCCATTGGAAATCTTTCATTAAACAACTTTTTTATGTTTAAGTTATTCTAAAATTTCATTTCACCTTTGTTATCAGCGTTAAAATCTGCAATAAATAGCAATTTTAGCAATAGCCAAATGACAATTTTTAAGTTCCATTTGAACCTGACTTTGCTCAGGAATATTCTCAATGTAATTTGAAAGTTTTAAATTATGTGAGCTTTTAATGATAATTATTATGTTGAATCAGATTTTTAATACAAAGGGAAGAGCTCATATGACCAAAAGATCATTCGACCAAATTACATTTAAATATTTTGGTTGAATGAACTTTTGGTCATATGAACCATGTTTTTAAGAGAGTGGTTCATGACCAAAAAATCAAACAACCAAGGGTTAATTTGATTAAAAATGTGTAATAACTTAGAAATTTATTAACATCGAGGTTCGTATTTCCTTCGAAGGAGGATATTTTGTAAAACACTGTTTTTATATTATTGCATATAGGTCAGTGTCATTACTGATATTTAAATTAATAATACACGCCATTACACTACTGGGTAACCAGTATGAAGGTGTTTAAAATAATTTAAACATTTATTATTCACACCTATCAATATATAATAAATGTATAAAACGTCACTGTTATAAAATTAACACTTGAATGCTAAATAATTAAGTTGGACTGGGTAAGTAGTAAGATGGTGATAATGTTTAAAATCAATAAAAAATGTATAAAACATAAAATTAACACTTGAATGCTAAATAATCACAACCAGGTTGGTGTTTAAAATAATAATAAAAACATATGATAGTAATAATCACAACCAGGTTCGGCCAAAATATTAAAATATAATTTGGTTGAATGAACGTTTGGTTGTTTGATCTTTTGGTCATATGATCTCACCTCTTAAAAACACGGGTCATATGACCAAAAGTTCATTGGGCCAAAATATTAGTATAGAATTTGGTTGAATGAACTTTTGGTTGTTTGATCTTTTGGTCATATGACCCCATCACGATACAAAGTAAAGTAAAAAAACTTTGTTTTAGAAAATTCTCCGCTTTCATTACGTCAGTGATTATGTTTTCAAGTTCCGTTGTACAAATAGAATTACGTTATTGTCAGAGTTCAGAGGCAACTCTTGAACATCAGTTATTCAGCTGGAAAACAACATGTACATTAAAAGCAAAGAGAGTTTTACAAGTAAATGAGACAGAATTAGAGAAACCCAATCCCACTTGTTACGTCGGTAGACAAGTCAATGTTTGCCGTCGCTGAGCAAACCTTGATTAAACTTTGCTTTCGTTTGATTAAACTTTTGTCGAATCCAAAACTTTACTTTCAACTGTTCTGCAGTGTAATTATACAATAGTTACGTGTCTGTTTGAACGGAGTTTAGTTGCAATACGTGTTTTAAAGTAGTGCAGAAACGTTCTCACATTAATTTATACGGATTGAACGGCAGTTAAAAGTAGCATTTATGCATTTGAATACAACAGTGTTTTGGTCGTTATTAGAAACTATTGACAAAAATAGTTATACCTGCAGTAAATAATAGATAATATCTAAAAATAACTGTGATTTTGTTCGAATTGCGACATAATTAAGAAACTATAACGTTAACTCAATCTGCGATAGGAAAATGGGGTCGAACATATCAAAATCAATAAGAATGCGAGCAGACGTCTTCCGGGAGTGCAAATACGCAAACTGAGAAAAGAGAAGGCGATAGCAAAACGTTTTCTAGCTAAACAACTCCCAGAATCAAACCTCAAGGGTGCGAAACACAACCCTTTTTGGAACAAGCGCGGAAGTGAGTGACAACCGTGCAAGTTCCTCATACCCTACTATGAGATCTATGAGGTCCAGTCGTGAGGAAATTTTGTGCAAAAACAGTTTCCAAAAATTTCTCAGGGCAACAGCAATAAGTACCGAAAAATGTGGCAGGTGATTTGTTACAAGTGAAAATCAAAGCGGATTTATTGAACAATGTAATTACTAGTGGTGGAAGTTGGTACTGCCAAATCTGGTTCAGTACGTTCCAGAGACAAAACGTCAAAGTTCGCTCAAATGGTATTCAAAGGGATCAACCCAAACCAAAAATGGCTCGCATGTCGAAGTCAAAAGTGAAGTGCAAGCATGTGTGCTTCTTCGTTTCCAAGAACATTGTTAGTAATGAGTGGATGCCTTCTGGCCAAACAGTTAATCAATATTTCTACAAAATCTTAGAAAACGAGTCAACAGTGTTTGCGCAAACATTGCTGATAACTGGATCTTTCATGACGATAATGCTTCAACGCATACTAAAATACAGTACTTCCACCACCATACTTCACTCCTTGCGACTTTTTTCTGTTTCTAAAACTCATAATTGTGGTTAATGGACACCATTTTCAAAAAAATGGAAAATGTCCAGAAAACTATAACAAAGCTCTTATAGCGCATTCCAAAAATATTATCTCCAATTGCAGACCACTAAGTAGGTAAGTGTGTGTCAGTAGAAGGGACCTATTTTGAAAGTTATTACACTATAAATGACTAAAAAAAGTTTAATTTCCTTTCACATCAGTCTCATTAAATTGTTGTTGCATCTCGTATACTCTCTCTCCTGTGTGTGTGTGTGTGTGTGTGCGCGCGCGTGCGTGTGTGTGTGTGTGTGTGTGTGTGTGTGTGTGTGTGTGTGTGTGTGTGTGTGTGTGTGTGTGTGTGTGTGTGTGTGTGAGAGAGAGAGAGAGAGAGATTTTATAGTTTATTGCAATTTGTTTATCTGGATTTTTATAAGAATCTTTGTTCTATTCTTCCTATTGTTTTTATATGTTACATTTCCTTTAGTTTTATTTCTTTTCATAATTGCTTTAGAGTATATTTTATGTGTTGATTTTATAGTTTGTGTATACATACTAAATTTTAACGATTCCTTTAAAAGATTAGCATTGGCGCTCAAATCAATATCCCGGGTCTGTTTCCTACTATGATGCATGCTATAATAGCTCATTTTTCCAATGGAAAATCATTAAAAATAAGTTTATTTAATAAAATAAATTTGATAATAGTTTAACTTACTAAACGATATGCGCAGTGGAGTTAATCTAAGCGGCACGGACTAATGCATTAAAAATATAACCTAATTTTTTTTTAAATGTAAGTGTGGCCACTGCAATCACAATGTAGCTGAGCGGTTTCAAGCGAAGTCGCTGGGCACTCCGTGTAGCTTCGACTGTGTCCCGTTCGGTTTTGAAGCTGACTCCGCTTACCCCATATACTGACCACTCCTTCAAACTTGTTATATCTCGTTAAACCGTTCACTAGGTTACGGTTTTTAAACATATTATTTTCCTAGAATTCGTTACAATAGGCCTAAATATTTAAATTAAAAAGATAAAAACGCGTTCTTTAAACTGACTGAACTCCGCTTCTGATTGCCGTTCGCTACGTTCGGCTCAGATCAGCGCAGTTCCGCTCCGCATTTGGTGACCGTTTGGCCTAATACAGACAAAAGCACAGCCATTAAGGGAATGTTTAATTTCTCCTACAAACCAAATTAAAATAAATATTTCACGATATCGCTTTTGTATGTAATTTTTATTTTAAGAATTTCCATTGAAATTCGAAGTTACAAATCAAACGACACAAAGCAGAGCTAAACTTTTTGTTGCGCGGAATTAAAATGGCGGCCTCAGACTTTTTAATCTCCCGATATTAGAAAACTTTGGACCTCTAAATTGTATTTCACTTGGCCAACTGTTCTGTGCATCGAGGATGTTAAACTTTTCCCGGCGGTAGGATTAAATTACAATATTCACGTCAGAGCGCACGGTCATTGACGGTGACAGATTGAAATAATCGCAGCACACATCTGTCTAGCAGACGTAATGGGATCAAATTTCGAACACTATAGTTGCATTCATTGAATATATGACTTTACCGTAATAATAGCAATTGAAAACCGAATAAATGACTTTAAAATAACTTTAAAATACAAAAAACGAACCTTGACAGCCGCCAAATTAGTTTTTAATTTCACTGGATTATCAACATTTTAATATAATAATTTATGCTCTTATTAATATGAGATTACTGTCGTTTAAATCAGATTAGAAAAAAATAATGTAAACAATTCATGATTTTTTTTAACGACCGCCATTTTGAAACTGTTAAACGAGTTAAACTGTTATACGACATTTAATCATTGTGCCACTTAATTCGGACCAAAATTGTGATCTAGAAGTCGGGATGGGAACTAATTTCAGATCCTGGTCGTCCGATTCATGGGAAAACCAGTGTTTTTTCTTGTTTTAATTTTTGTTTATGGTAATTTTTTACGCAAATATTTCGAGAAAACTGGAATTTCGTTCGTCTCGGACAATTTAAAAGGTGTAAAATGTTTGAAAAATTAAGTGAAGTTCCGTTTCACTATTGATAAACATCGTACGAAAACAGTCTGTTCGCACATACAGCCTTTACACTTACAGCTTACACGATTTCTGCAAGGTTGGTTTTATTCATTGATCCAATCGAATTCAGTCAGCATACAAAATAAGGAATTCCTCTTGAAGACTAGACATTGTAACGACGTCTCTTCTCTCCAGACAGTTAAGAAACTGAATGTCTTACTAAGCATTCGCTTTATAAACATCTCCAGACATATCTTACTAGCCCTTTCCTTCTCTCTGTCGTACGCTGAGGGGTGAACAGTTCTTGTTTAGCAGCTTGCAAAATAATTTCACTAATTCGGGATTAACTAAAAAGTTGCCGTTAGGACTGCTGATACTGAGCAACGCAGTGGCGTAAAGTGATTAGCGAAACGTTGAAACGCGCTTTTAGCGAAATGCTTTTAATGCAGTTTATTTAATTTTACAGAGAAAACTGTTCATGGTAAGTAAAAGACAATTTAATAGCGCCTGTCTGAAAGTGATTGTAATTTTAAAAAATTATCGCGGCATGCAGCTGTCTGGCTAACATGACAGAAGTGTGACTTAAAGCATAAACTATTTGTGTCTGCGCGCGTGCATGTATGTGTGCGTGTATGTGTGTGCGTGTGTGTGTGTGTGTGTGTGTGTGTGTGTGTGCGCGCGCGTGTGTGCGTGTGAGTGTGTGTATGTGAGTGTGTGCGTGCGGGTTTTACGTATCCCGCCACAAAAACTATTCCAAAAAAAACAAACAAAAAACAGTAAAGCAGTCAACTCTTCATTAACGACCAACACGTGTGCTGTCATTCAAAGAAAATAAGCAATAAGTTGACATTTTAATAGTGCTTAGTATATTAGTGACGAGTAATGGTCAAGAAGACAGTTGCCCAACGCAAGCTACTCCTACTAAAGGACTAAAAGCAAAAACGGAAAGAAAAGCTTCAACAGAAATCGAAGCAGGGAAGTCTGAAAGATTAGCCAAGCGACGTGAGCGAGTTGAAATGTTCTCGAAAAGCAGCGCAGTGTAGTGCCAAGGAACTAATTTCAAGAAGCAAGAGCGATCGAGATGCAAATTCCTCTCAGCTTGTCAATGACGCGCAACAACATGGTCAAGCAAGAGCAAATAAAATTTCGGCTGATCAGCAAATCTACCGTCTGGAAAGTTAAAAAGCAGTAAGCTCAATCGAGAGTGATCAAAACACTCTATGAAAACATGTCTCGGACTGGAACCAGATCTAGATCCTCTGAATTAAGAACTAGAGGTGCAAGTCAAGAACATTTTGCAAAACTACGACGGGTAGCTAATGAGGCAGATTTTCACTCAACCATAAACCTTCTTGCGACAAGTTCTGTGATATCTGTGATATTATCAGGTAGTGCAATAGCATTTGTTTTCGCCAAAGCCGTACTTGCTTCTGGAACTTGCCGCTAAAAATGATTTGTTGGATTGTCGTAGTGCAATACGCCTTTGAGAAGAACTCAGTCATGGTCCATCCAATGCGTATTGGAACAAATTGCTTCCGGATTATACTTTCGGTGAAATTTCTACACTGATGAACTCGAATATCGTTTGCTTTAACACATTTCGCATGTCAAAGTGATAACATTTCCAGACAGATTTAGTCAGTATTGGTTACAAATAAACATGCAACATTTATTTACTCTTGTTATCTTTTAAATCAGCGAAAATTTGCTTGAAGTGCCTTCTCGATCGCTCACAGACGTAAGAGTTGTTGTAGCTACTGAAACTCTAGAGAATTTGAATGTATCCAGATTTAATTTCACCGGATCGTGTCTACAAGACATGTGACTGGCTTATTGCATGTACCACACTCGACAATTGCGTTCTAAAATTCGTAGGATGTCATCCGCGTTATTCCAGTTTAGCAACAACGACCAAACTATCCTGGTGACCAACTACTGATGCTTCAAGTAGCAGTGACGGGCCTACGCTCACAAAAGCAGAGAATATTTATTTGTATTGTATTACGTTTTTAAAACAGTCTAAAAAGTATAAAATAACTTCTCCTAACCTAACACATACAGATATTGTAGTGTTGTTATGAAAATCTGTGATTGTGAATTTTTAACAGCTTTGAAAATACTTGTAACATTTAAAGCGAAAAACGCGTGGCGCATTGAAAGGGATTAAATACTACAATTCCTAATGGAGGTCAATTAGTTCTTGATTTAATATATGGAGATAATCTTCTATTACCCACTGGATGCGCTTCACGTTTTTTGTTTTAAATCTTACAAGTATTTTCATAGCTGGACCAAAATTCACAATCATAAATTTTCTAGGCACAACTACTCTTTCTGGTAGGGGCACTACTACCCTATCTCTGTGGGGCTAGGAAAAAAATATTTACAATTTTTAATCCGTTTTAAAAACGTGGTATATTAAACATTTTATTTTTAAAAATAATTATTTGTACGCGTAAATTTAAACAAATAAATATTAAATGTAAAAAAGTTTAGTCAGTAGTGGGTTTTGAACGCTTGACCCTTAGCGCTGAGTCCAGTAATGCTTAAAAGATATCGAGATAGTTTACTTCAAGAATACCAATAATGTGTACAAGGCAAGCGTGACGCTTTTCTACATGTTATTCATGCTATTGTGAGTTTGAATATTTTCCTCACACAAAAAAAGCATTAGGCCCGGCTAAAGACGTTCTCACTTTAAAAACAGATTTTGAGTGAACGCAGATTTTAAACGAAAGAGCGATATGTTTTTTTTTTAAATTTGACAACGTTTCATTTTTGTAATGATATTAATTAGTTAATTTGTTGGTTGTTCGGAAATTTGTTCCCACCATGTCGACGAGACAGTTGTGCGCCCTGATTATTTAAATAGATAAAAACGGCAAAGACGACAGTAAAGATAAAACGAAGCGGATTAAGTCGGCCGTAAAACTCGAGCATGATGAAACTGTTGCAAGAAACATCTCTTACATGTAATACAACCCTGCTTACATGTAAGATGCATTACTTAACTGAAATACGACCTTGTTGTAAAACATCCGAGCCGAGGTCTCCAAATGGAGTTTAATATTTATAACTTTTCCTTTTACCCTGAATAAATTTTACTACTATCTTCGATTACACGGATTGAAGAAGAATTATTTTTTGAACTTTACATATATTTAGCATTATTTTGCATAATATTGTATCTGAATCTGTGTGTTTGTCAGCAAGCGTCTAAACAATAGATTGGGAAATGATGAAACTCAGCAGTTAAATCGCAGCTGATGGGTTTGGCGATCCCACAGTACTTCTGGCTCATACTACTCTCGTTTATCTACTCAACACACACACACACACACAAACACACTCACTCACTACTCCTTACAGCTTGACTTACTATAAAGTGTAAAGCGACCCGTGCTGATGGCGTGAATGGTTTCCACGGAGCCCTGGGAAACCTGGTGACCTCCTAATGAGCCCCTAGCAACTTGTGGCTATTCCCATCAGTAAAAATGTAAAATAGATTGAGCGGAATCTCACCGCATAACTAAAAGCTGGCAAAGTGGAGTAAAATCTCCGTAATAACGATCATGGACGATATATATATATATATATATATATATATATATATATATATATATATATATATACATAGAGAGAGAGAGAGAGAGAGAGAGAGAGAGAGAGAGAGAGAGAGAGAGAGATGGAATGGAAAGCAGATTAGCAGAGGAAGGATCTGAAAGGACCTCAGTAATGAACTGGAAAGTCACCAATTAAAAGTGGAAGAGTTACCAACCATGGATTCTATCCAAATCCTAGATTTTACGAAAAGGACTAGAGAAAGCACCGTCACTGAGCATCACAGGAATGTAGAAATGGGACACAGTAGATATACAAAAAAATCTCAGTGCACGCTTTTGGAGCGGCCATTGTTGTAGGTTCGAGTCTCCTCATCTTGACATGAGCTCCATCCTGATATCTAAATACATTTTTAAGGGTTTGTAAAAAAATATAACCTCGCTAGAACACATTTGGATGAGGTGTTTTCCCTAAACATTATCAGTAAACGAATCAACACCTTATCAGCACTCATTTCAAGATCCCGTGTTCGTTGCTCAAGAATTTATATTGTTGGATAGTGATCATTATTTTTGTCTTATCTAATCAACATAAAAAGTTACAAAACTTTAATATTAGGTAAAAGCGGTTATAAAAAACATTTATGCTTATTAGGAACAGAAAATATTCAAGAATTAAAACTGCAATACTGAGAGCGCCGGTATAATTAATTATGAACAGATTTTATCTAAATTGCTTTTATTTTGTAAATATTGCAAACGCAGCTCGAGCAAAGTTACGACAATAAATTTTGATATCTGAAGCAGCATCTTGTGAGCTTTATGTAAATAGCTTCATTAAGGCCGTTCAAAAGCTGTAGCAGTAAATTTAACAAAATGTTTTTTTAATTGTTTTAATCTTTTGTTTTAAATTATCAATTCAAACTTCGCGACAACAAAAGCAAACGCTCTTCGAGAAAGAACAATGGCTGAAGTTAAAATCAAACAAACCAATTATTTTATTGTTCTCGTTAACTGGACAAATTGTGACGTTATAACGAACGACTTGTTTGAAAAGCAAACGATTTTTATTTTCGATTCTCTGCCTCTTTTTCCGTCCAATTTATCTGCTAAAGTGAGTGGGGGATGGGCAAAAGTTCGGAATTACAATATCTCGGCTAGTAATTGGCGTGGAACGTCGGTAGGCACGTCGACATTAACGCTATTCATAGAGCGTGACGAAATTCAGTTCTCAAAACAAAGAAATGTGTTATGTTTCTCGCACATTCCGACACAAAATAATATCGAGAAAAAACACTTCGGCAGTTTTTGTTCAGCTACAATCGGAAATTTTGGTATTAAGGACACGTAGAACGCGTAATTTAAAAGGAAGAGGCAAACCAATTTTGTTACCAATATTTAATTCAAAACTACACAGTCTTTGTGCCCCATTTAAAGTAAATTTATAGTATATAAGGAAACAGAAATAATAAAACAAATCCTGGCTTTGGTAAGGCTAAGGTACATTGGGTGGTTGACTTTGATACATCATTAGGACAATGTCATTCACTCCACCAGCACTGGTTAGATTAGATTAGATTGAAGTCTAGAGGAAGGGGTAGTACAGCCCCTGGCACTGCGATCGACTGACTGACCTATTGTGCAACTAAACCTCTTAAAAATACCTAGTTCAGCAGATTGTTGTCCTTAATAACTTTCAGCAACCCACTGACTAGCTCACTCTGCTGAAGATCCCTAGGGTCTTGGAAACCAAACACTATTCTTGGTTTCTAGCAAGAGCACTATTCTATTCCTTCTACTAGCAAGAGCCTCAAAATCATAAATTATGTGACCTGCAGTTTTCTCTTCCTTCCTGCACAAACTCCATGGTACATACCTATCCTGTTCTTGTCAACCCTCAATGTCCTGTTATGAGCCCCATGATCCTCATGAGTTGTGCTCTGCCCAGGACATGTGTTGCTCCTTTTAGTCCTACAAAAGGAACTTTGTTTAAGACACGTTTACTGTGGGAATGCCCATGAAGGTTATCCCATCTTACCTGGTGTTGATTTGTAATCCACCGGTTAATAACAGACCTGGCCAACTATACAGAAATCCCTAAAGCTGGCTCAAGTCCGATGTACTCAGATGCAGATACAAGTTCAGCCAGTCGGTCTGCCTCCTTATTACCCTCAACTCCCCTATGTCCCGGAACCCAGTGAAGAGTTAACCGGTTCCTTGGGGCAGAGCGTCGAGGTTCTTCCGACACTCCCAGACCAGCTTGGAGATCAGCACAGGTTGCTCAACACTTTAGAGTTAGCCAAGCTATGTAGAATAGTGAATGCGCGCGCGCGTGTGTGTGTGCGTGTGTGTGTCTTGAGTAGATGAATGGGAGTAGTATGAGCTAGAAACAGATCGCTAAATCTATCAGCTTCTCACTTCAGTTGCCTCCACCGGATCAAACAAAAGTAAATTTTAAAAAGTTTGTTATCATATGTGTGCCATAAAATACAAAAATGTTTTGTTAACTGATCTGACTGAATGTAGTTACATTTTTCAAATTGGCTTTCATCAAGTCAGCCATACAAGTGTTGCTGGGATTGATTCAATTTTGACACTTTTATACGCAAACTATGATCCAAAGACATTTCGCCCTATCCAACCACAGATTACTTACTTTTGTTCCATATCTGCAAAACAGCACAACCAGCACAATTATAGTATGGAAATTTGTCTCTGGATTCAAGTGCATTGGCATTTTGCCTAATCTCAAATTCTATGTAAACAGAAATAGTTAAACGAATGAGTTTTGTAATGAGACACAAATATCTGACTAAGAAATCAGTTGTTAGCATCTGTTGAAACAAAATAGCTATATCCGAACAATTCAAGGTTGTTTCGAATCACTAAAACACAATAAATTAATTTTAAATTAAATTTATATATCAAATTCTTTTGAAAAAATTATATATTAATAAAATTTAACGCTATCTGTAAAATTTAATAGTAACACAGTTTTAATAAATTTTAAAAAAATAATTTTTAACTGACTTAGAAAATCGAATATAGCACCATAGTTGATGCTGTGCGATAATTAAAAACATACTTTTGTGTTATGCTTTTTATAAAGCTATTTATAAATGACAAGTAGAAGAAATGATTTTAACTTACTTGTGTTCGGTTGCAAGAACGTCTATGTAATTTCTCGTTACTTAAAGTGCCTTTAAATTTCTGGAAATGTTTTCTCTGTTGCAAGAACATTTTAACAAACCTTTACTTAAAGTATGCTTAAAGCATTGTTGTATTTAATAACTGTTTAATGGCTGGTAAGATGGCCGCCCGACGAACAGCTGTTCATTTTCAGGTTATATTTACAATTGTTTTGAAGGTTATGTGTTTTGTTTTCATTAGTTTTTTTATTGTTTCTATTAGCTGGGATATTGTTGTAATTTTTATATTTTTAAATAAAATAATCAGGAACTTTTTTAAAAAAAAGTACCTTCTTTGCACAAAAATTAATGGTTATTTAAGACTAAAGTTTAACAAAACTGATACTACTACTACCACAAAAGCACTTTTATCGCTTGTAATTTATAACCTAGTATATATAAGCTTTGTTTAAAGGAGCTGCGTAGATAAATTACATTAACAAACGTGTAAAGTATCTTTAAAATTTAACAGACGTTCTGGAAAAGTAACATTTAAACTTAGATTAAAAGTATAAGTTATGTTATTTTAAAGGGTGATTTTTTAACAGGTAATTCTGCAACCCAATGCTTTAAAATTGATTTAAATATAAATTTCTTTAACTAATTTAATTAACGTTCTCTAACCGGGCATAAGGTATTGTTACCTGTCACGTAAAAATTTTTGAAATTTGTATTAGAAATAATTTTTAATAAACGTAATTGCGCTTTCAGTCTCATGGACGGTTTTTTACAAAGACAACATTTTTAATATTTATTTTGTTTTTCGTTACATTTTAAACTAAATAAACATATTTTATGAAAATTAAATTTTTACGTGGACATACAACAGTATATAAAGACAAAAGTAGCAAAACTCTTGGTTTGCAACGCAACGCACAAAGAATTTTCCTGTCCTTGTCAGCTTCCACTTCAACCGTCCACCAGCCTAAGTGAGTTGTGCTCACGCCTAACACATTATACTGGCCAGATATAAAATATTTGACCGCTCGGACGTTTGGCCAGTCTGAAATCGTTTCATTTAACAAGTCTCGTAAGTTGGTTATTGTATTGTCATTGTTTCGTTATGCTAAACAACTAACTGTTTACTGTTTGATATTTCCTTACTTTTCTTGTGAAAAACAACATTGTCAGAGCTAAGGAATTGTGGAATTAAATTTGTGTAACAGAAAACTGGACGTTGGCACTGAAAGGGTTAAAAACAGTTCATATTGGCTATAGTTAAGTTCTTTTTATGAGTTCACTGTAGTGGGCCTAACTGTTCTTTACGAGCTACAGGGCAAAAACACTAAACGTTTTGGAATAGAGACGACTCCCAACCATTAAAGTTAAGAAAGAGCGTTTTACTGAATACACGTTTTACCGGTTTTATGTGACATACAGGACCCTGTTGGCTATATTGCTTCTTTCCCCTTCCAAAATGAATTAATGTCTTGAGTTACTATTTAATTACTATATATATATATATATATATATATATATATATATATATATTACTCTCTAGAGAGAGAGAGAGAGAGAGGGGGAGAGGGAGGGAGGGAAGGGAGGGAGGGGGAGAGATAGAGGGAGGGAGGGGAGAGAGAGTACTGTAAATAAATATAAAATTTCAACGACACCTGAAGAGGTGATCTAGAATCAGCGCTCAATTTTTCACGGAAATTCACTAAAAACAGCTTGAATTTAGTTTAAATTAATAAATTTGTAGGTGTTGCTAGTGTTTCACGTTCCTTCTAGTTTGTCTCTACGCCAGTTGACGTACTGTGATAACTGTGACCCAATTGTCACCGACCCTGTTTGTCGCCACACGTATTTATTGTACTCCCACGCCCCCCCCCCGTAACCTATTTATCAGATCTGCGGTCTGCGCGTCGACTTGAACTCAAGTCGTTCGGAATAAACAGTTCAGAAAACAAAGTTAACGTAACTGTGTGAAAGTTTCTGCAGCGGGAAAGTTGCCCAAAAAAGTAAATATATTCGAAAAAAGGAAGCCGTGCAGCGCTTTCTGTTATAAATTCTGACAGCACGGGTAGGCTATACGCCTAGATTCAATCCTATATGTTATTTATTACAATCCCGTTTCCAAAACATTGCCTCCCGTCAACGAGGAATCAATGGCCGGATTTATATTATAAAGTTTGCCGATATGTTGTTTGCCGGTAGTCTAAAGGATAAATCGTACATTATAAAGTAGCCGTGTTATACAGATTAAAATAAATGGCGCAAACACGTTGCACGAACTCACATTCGGGTATTTCTACACAAAAATTCTGAATTGGAAACTACTTTTTTTTGTCAGTGAACTGAAAAACCGACAATTTGAATTATATATTATTCAAATTTTTGTGAAACGTGAAAAATCGACAATTTCAATTAGGCTAGATAGCCTGTTGTTCACATTTTTGTGAAGTATGAAAAATCGATAATTTGAATTGATATTGTTCACATTTTGGTGAAGCGTGAGAAATCGATATTTGAATTGATATTGTTCACATTTTGGTGAAACGTGAGAAATCAATAATTTGAATTGATATTGTTCACATTTTGGTAAAACGTGAGAAATCAATAATTTGAATCGATATTGTTCACATTTTGGTGAGCGTGAAAAATCGACAATGTGAATTAGATAGCCTATTGTTCATATGTTGATGAAGCGTGAGAAATAATTAATTTGAATTGATATGGTTCACATTTGGTGAAACGTGAGAAATCAATAATTTGAACTAAATTTTTAATATTTTGGTGAAGTAAAGATATACTCTAGGGAAAACCATAGTGTTGTTCGTAAAGACGGCTGGCATGATTGGGACGTATGGGGGAAGGACGTTTACAAAAGAAATTGTTGCATGGCGGAATGTAGCGGTAAGGTTAGGATTACACTGTGAGGTCATCAGACTTCGTTTGATGTACCACTAGGTCGATGTCATTCACTCCGTTAGCACGGGTCACTTTACACTTTAGATTTAGCCAAGCTATGAAAGAGTAGTCAATGTGTTTTTGTGTCTTGAGTAGATTAATAAGAATAGTATGAGTTAAAAGTACGATAGGAACACAAAACCCGTCAGCTGCTCACTTAAGCTTCCTTCACGGAGATATATTACGATACTACATCTTGCAAATTGTAAAGAAATGTCGGAGATAAGAGAAAGCTTCAGTGTATTCCAGAAACAAAATACGCGATACAAAGTTTTGCCTTTACGTTGTGCCAAACAACGATTTCGCACCTGTTATTAAACTAGAATAAATAGCAGGTATCATTAACTGTCAAACGAAAAACAAGTCGGAGGGTCATTGACGAAAGATTCCAGAACGTGCACCAGCAAAAGCTGCTTGATCAGAAATGTGAATTTCTAGCGTAAAACCGAGATTGTACATGCTCTGTGAACGAATAAGAAAAATGTGTTTGTTACGGAAGAGTTGTTGACTTGACTTGCTGACGTAGTCTTGACAGCCGGGGAGAGTGCTAAGGGCGGGGTTAGATTAGATTTGCGTACATTGTTAGAGAAAACATTTGGGAGAATCGGTGTTTAGGCATTTACAATACCTTGATCGATGTAGTTGATTTGTAGATTATAATAAAACCTGTTACCGTGTTAGTAACCACGGCGATAATAACCTTAACGGTTTTTCGCCGGCATTCAGTTGTTCTAGTACACACAAAATTATTTCTGAAAAGTATAAGATATAGGCTAAGAGTTCTCTGGTGTTCTGACGATCCTGTGACACCCTTATATGTCGCTTCAGTAACGCAGGTTTTTATTTTCGGTACAAAACTGATCGAGATGAAAGATGTCTTTTCACATTAGGAACTGATGTTTGGCCATTCTTAATAATACTTTCTTGTAAGAATCAGACAAGATTGTCTAAACCAGTTTTCACTGTCTGTTAATAGCTAATTTCCTGTGAAAAATGAACTATTTGAGCGATTTTCTTTGTAATGCCCAGACACGATACTACAAAGAGCGCCGACGACCTTAACATCTGAAGTCCATATCAAGTTTTTAGATGTCGTTTTTCGCTCTTACAAATACTATTAATGGAAATTTTCGATTGTGCTGGGGTATTCGTGTCTATCGTATCACTCAGATAGTCGTGGTTACGTGGTTAAATTCTTACAACGGACGTGCACAGGATTGCTTTATACGGTAATTCACGTACAGCAGTACATAACTAAAAGCCCCACACATACCTGCAATATTGAGTTGAGGAATGCGAGAAATGTGTTGATCCGTTGTTGAATTGGAATGTTTGAATTGAATATTGTACAATTTCGTTTTGGAATTCCAATCGGTCAAAAGTAAATTTCAATCTTGAATTATGGATTGAGCGTTTTTCAGTTCGAGACAATGTTTACCCTAATAAATATTTTTATTTTAGCTCTGCTAACCATTATTGTATCATTACTGAAGGCTCATGCAACAGTAACATAAACCAAACATTGTGAGACTGGCCAAACGGCCGAGTGATGTAAGGCGTTATACTTTGCCAATATTTGTGAGTTTTCGACTTCTCATCGATCGATTGTTTGTCTGTGCAACTCACTTAAGTTTGCCTGTCTGTGGTAGAGTTAGAACCTAATCACAAATAGAAAGAAATACATCATTTAAAAACGGCAATGTGGTGAAGGTGTTAAATAAAATTTAAATATAATAATTACAAGTATTTAATTTTTTACTGTAAAATGTTTGCTTCATTTATGTGGTGTTATTCAGTGTAATTTAGTTTTTGGAAACGTTTTAACTGCATCCTTAGAATTCAGCATTGTCCATTGCAAAATGAACTATTTGAGCGTCCATTATGGTAAGACTCAGAGACCCGGTACCATTAAATGTGCGGCGATCCTTAACTCTAGACCACTTTTTGAAGGGAGGGGTGGTTGAAATGTACATATAAATTTAACTACACAAGAAAGTACACAATTTTATTTCAAACTTAGTAAAAACAAGAGTTAAACCATTCATTCAGCAGTTTCAAAATGGTGGCTATTTCAGTATTGAATTCGTAACTTATTTGTCTTAAACATTTTTGAAAATCTGATTTTACCATTGTAATTAGTATTATTGATTTTACCTTATCAATGAGGACTTTGATCCGTTGAATTTGGAAAATTTAATTTGACAGAGGTCAGGGTTAATTTTTGTGTTTTCAATGCTATTTGAAAGTTTAAAACGCTAATAGTGCTGTTTTAAGTGGTGAATTCAGAGTTTCAAAAGAAGAGTTACATAAAAAATTACTTTAAAAAAAATTAGCTTCGGTCACTTCAGTGATAGAGCTGTGTGCCGCGATTATTTTACTTAAATTGGTAAAAAAAAGTATGGAACAGATTTTCAACACCACCCTGTACAAATATTGTGTTATAAACAAATATACTGAAATAATTGTTTGTTTAATTGTACAATTGCATTCTTGTCACCACTGTTTTGTGGTATTGGTAGGCCTATCTTTAATTCTTGTGTTCATGTTTAATTGATATCGTATTCAGTAAATTATTGGCCGAGCGAAGCGAATTTGGTTTGCTTGTTTTGTTGCTTAATACGCATCTTCGGCCAGACGCATTGACCGATTGTTTTGAAATTTGCTACGATGGTATCTCGTACGTAGCTGTAACTATGCGTACGTAAGATTTTCTTCATACACTTCCGTTTCAAAATGACGGCCAATGATTTAAAGTTTACATTTGTAGTTGCTGATTACTTCTTTAATACTGGCTGTACGGCAAGACCTATTACACTTACGTCCATTTGATGGAAAAAGCCCTTAATATGAGCTATAATAAAGAGATGTAAATTAATGTATTTTCTTTAAATAAAAGGTGTAAAATGTAGAAATTTGCAAATATGATGTTTATAGTACCGCACAAAACGGGTATTCACTTGATTATGTATGTACTATATTTCAGTTCTGTTTAAAATTATGATAGCAATGTCAGAAAGGTTCAACATTGAGAAACTGTTTATAATTTTACTACGCTACTAAGTAATTGAAATAAAAGATTTTTTCATAATGGTTTTCATAAAAGATACGTTTCGTATACCGAACAAATTGTTGGTGTGAGAGGTTCCCATGAACCATTTCTTTTGTGAATTACGATACAATCTAGCGTGACAGCAGGAAATAATTTTTTTCACTGTGGACAGACGGTGCTTTTTCGCAAATACCAAGATAAAGTACAGGTTTATTCATTCGAATAAACACCAAAATATAAATTCCCACTTTACAAGCATCAAAATTCGCAGAACCGATGTCAAAAAATGAACACTCGATTGAATTCGATATCTGTTCACTTGAACGCGTGTCGTTTTTCATTTAATTTCCTGGTGACAACACAGAATCAACCCTACTGTTAGCCCACCCCTTCAACGTGACATCGCCCGTCTCAGCCCAGAGCCCCTTAGCGTGACAGGTAAGTATTTTCATCAGTGTCTCAAAATAATACTGTTTATTTTCAGTCTATGTTATTTCAAATATTGGTTCTCGTGTAAAATATAAACGCAATTCTTCAAGAGCCACTGTACTTTGAAATTTGATTTACGAAAGTTCCTTTTGATTTTTTTAAATAGGTGTATCTCTTGAGGTAGATAATCACACGTGTTTTACTAGGTACATTCTAAAATATTTACTTCACTTAGGTACTATATTAAGAGGTACTACTTACTACCTGAATACTCGATTCGAACGGTATTTTAATACGTATCTTAATGTCAACAGAAAACGTGTTGAACTGAACAAACATCGAATGATCTATAAATAATATAGATTGACCTGGTAACCTGGTAATGTGGGCAGACCAAAACGGATACTGCAAGCTTCTCCTGGCCTATTAACGTACAGTTGCATTGCTATAATTAATGCTATAATTTAGTAATTATTTCTCTGATTTGACAAATGAAATTGCAAAGAAAACCTGAATTAATATCTCACGTCTATTTAAGTAAAATATCATTACAAACACGCACTTTTCCATTTCTATTCCGAACAAACATGCGTAATTTTCTTTTGTAAATGTAATCATAGTGCAACAGGGGGCCCCGTGCCAAATTTCGCACTATGGAAGGTTTAAGTAAACACAGCCTTTTGGATAAGAGTAGTCGTTGGGGTGAGGGTGATAGTTGGAAGGAAGGGAAAACATGTTTCAAAAAAGATCGAAAAGGGATCAGTTTGAAATAATAACCACAAATTTATGAATAATTGTAGTATATACATTTCAATACCGATAATTGTTTTTTTTTAATAGTAGTTTTACAGGGAATTACAATACCTCGTTGTAAACGATATTTCATGTAAGAATGTGATCTTTTTGTACTTTTTGTGTTTCATTTTCTTTAATTACAACTCATTTCATTTTGATGGATACAAAGATGTTAGTTTATTTAGTTAACCTTGAAAAGGCTACATACCATTGTCCGTGAGTAAAGATAGCATTTGGTAAATACAATCCTGCACTTTGAAGTATTTGTTCCTGCGACTTTTTTTATAGTGATGACAAACGCAATTTTAATAGGTAACTGATAGAAAACTGTCTTTTAGTCAATTTAAATGACATGCTTGATAACCTCTAACATTTTAATTGTACTTCGTATTTTATGATGTTCGTAATAACAATAGATAACAATGGAAGGAGGAATAATTTTTCCCCCCGGAGAAATCACAAGTATATTTATTTGTGTAAATACAGTGTCCAAAACATGTGTTTGGTATTCGAAATGCTTGTCCCAGATTGTACGACGGGCAGGGATACGGGACTGTCGTATGACCACATAACCTATACGTTTAATGACTTTTAAGTAAATTTTGTAACTGACCTAAGCACGTAATGCAAAAAAGTATCTTTTTAATGGGGTTACCTATTCATAATTATTATTGAGTTAGTTTCGTAAAATATATAAAATATTGTCTGATTTGTGATGCTGCGCATGCGCATCCATGATGCCGTTTTTATTATGACAGTTAAAAGTATCCACAAATAGTAAGTTTTAGCGCAAAATCGTTTTGAAATGTCAGAAGCCGGTTATAAAGTCTTTCTAAAGATAGTAAGACTTGAGAAAAAGCTATGTTGACTCGAGAAATAATATATATGATTAAATATTTAATTGTTAATTGATTACCGTAATTAAATATTATAAAATAATAATAGTGTATTACTTCGGTAAATATCATAACATTTAGCCATATTCCATTTTAAATGAGTTGTTAAAAAATTCAAATTAACATTAAAACATTTACATATATTTTGAGTATTTTTGTTTTTAATTGTTAAAAATCACAGGTTTTTTGATTTTTCAGATGCCAAGTATTTATGTCACATTTAACAATGACCTTATGATGTGGAAACCTCGGGTTGTCCATTTAAAAATAAATCACAAAAGAAGGTAAATATTTACATGAACTGCATATGCATTGATTTAATTAGTAAATCAAAAATTTTAAAAAGTAACATTTTTGTTTACGTAAGATTTACATAACACTTCTGTTCTTTGTCGGAACGCAGTTTAAATAATCTGTCAGGTATGTAGGAGAATATCACTTCATATCGAAATGAAATTGCTTCTGTAAATATGAGAATCAAGAAACAATGTGTTTCAATTAAAGTGAAATGTTCAAATAAACCGTTGTGCTGGAATTAGTTAGCAGGCCTTGAAGATGTCGGCGCAAAAGATCCCGAAACAACAAACAAACAGGGTGGCAATGATTATTGAATCAGATATCAGAACACGATAAAGGCACACGGAAAGTGCTTAAAAGGATAAAAGTAATTACTAGAGAATCTAATTTAGAATTGTTTTTTGAAGTTCCTAGTTCTTTTGGGGATCCGGAGGTTCCTGGGTGTCTTACTGGAAACACACCACTCCTTTGTGGAAATTATCTTTACTTTAATCTTTTCGCCTAAAATGTGAAGTGGCGAAGGAAGTAATAAAAATGATTGTCCGCGATTTGAGGTTAAGTTTGAATAACGAAACATTAGGCTGCTTTAACTATGAATGCAGAGCAGAGGGAAAAGAGACCTGTTTTGGGAATCAGTTTGCCAGCCACAGAAAGGGCTTTGAAGCTAATAAACCGCTAAACATTAGGCTGCTTTAACTATGAATGCAGAGCAGAGGGAAAAGAGACCTGTTTTGGGAATCAGTTTGCCAGCCACAGAAAGGGCTTTGAAGCTAATAAACCGCTAAACATTAGGCTGCTTTAACTATGAATGCAGAGCAGAGGGAAAAGAGACCTGTTTTGGGAATCAGTTCGCCAGCCACTGAAAGGGCTTTGAAGCTAATAAACCGCTAGACCATGCTGGTTGAATCACACGACAGTGTCCCCCTCAAAGAAGCTAAATGAGAATATCTTACAAATAACTTGTTCATGAGTAAAATGCGGATTGTTAACACGCATCATGTTTTAGGGCTGGGTTTGATGTTGGATTTTGCGGGACGCGTGATGCGAGGAACATGTTTATATTGATATACATATAACATTATATTTGGCGCGTCGCAGGTCTCATATTAAATTAATTATAATTAGTGATTTCTGAGTTTCCGCCGGGTCAAACTGACGATCTTAAGCGTATGAGGCGGACGCGATAACCACTACACTACGGAAAAATGAAGAAGTTTGGTCGATTTAAGTACATGAAATAAATAGTTAATTTAATTTGGGTGGTTTATTAAAAGATTGGTTTATTAAAAGATAAAAAAATTGGTAATTTTTATTAATTCGTAAAGATCAACTGATTTCATTGAACAGCTGATAGGCTTTAGTAAGTTTTAGGTTATGTCGTTAAAACGTGCTAAGTTAATTAGTCGTGTTTTCTAACAAAATATCTTAATTAAAATAAAAAAGAAGAGAAAACGAGATACATGCTTTTATTGTTAGTTCAGTAATGGATTTTTTAAAAATTTATTTTAACATAAGCGTACATCTTCTGCGCATGCTTGAAAAATTGAAAAAGCCATTACAGTACAGGCTGCGTTGCTTGTAGGTTACTTTTCTAGCAGAGATTAAATACATGCAATGAGGCTGCTTTTCAAAACAGATAATATTGACAAAGTTCTCACACACATGGAAGCTCTTTATCGTTCTAGTCGTTTCCAGTGCTAATTCTGCACAGATCAAAAAACCTTGATTATTACTTTTATTACTTTTATCCATCCGCTCCAAGATTGCATTTTGTACATCTGTTTACGTATAAAAAATATTCAAAAGAATTGTATTGTTCGAGAAACTTTTGTTAAAAAGACTAAAACCCATTATCGAAGATTCTAAACTCATCCCAGATCATCAATTTGGGTTTCGAAATAAACACTCTACAATTGATCAGGTCCATAGAATTACTAATGTAATTGAACAATCGTTAGAAGAAAAGAAGGTCTGCTCAGCAATATTCTTAGACGTTTCACAGGCATTTGACAAAGTTTGGCATGAAGGTCTGAATTACAAACTTAAATTATTCCTTCCTGTTCAATATTCAATGATACTGGAATCTTATATATCAGAAAGATATTTCAGGGTTAAGCAAGAAGACGCCTATTCTAACTTGAAGGAAATTAAAGCAGGAGTGCCTCAAGGCAGTGTTTTGGGGCCAACCCTTTATCTTTTGTACACCCGTGATTTACCAACTTTTGAACAAAGTATAGTTGCTACCTTTGCTGATGACACAGCAGTTTTATCTGTTGGTGACAATAACATTGAATCGATCAGACAACTTCAAACAGCTATAAACCAAATACAAACCTGGACTAAAACGTGGCGAATTAAGCTTAATGAAAGCAAATCTGTGCATATCGATTTCACTAATAAGCATATCGAGCACAAACCCGTTTATATTAATCACCAAGTGGTTCCATATGCGAACACAGCTAGATACCTTGGCATGACGTTGGACGCTAAACTCAGGTGGAAACCCCATGTTAAGAAAAAGCAAGAGGAGTTAAAATTAAAATACAGAAAGTTGCATTGGTTGTTGGGTCGTTGTTCCTCCTTATCAGTGTATAACAAAGTATTGATATATAAGCAAGTCCTTAAGCCCTTGTGGTCCTATGGTATCCAACTGTGGGGTTGTACTGCCCAGAGTAATAGAGATATCATTCAGCGATTTCAAAATAAGGTACTTCGGGGTATAGTTGATGCCCCTTGGTACATCAGGAATGAGAACATACATAAAGATCTTGAGGTTCCAACTATTGATAGTGAAGTCAGTAAATTTGCACGAGGTCATAGACGAAGATTGCAACAGCACATCAATGTCGAAGCACTCCAACTACTTAACAGCGATGTCTCAATGAGAAGATTGAAAAGAGTTAAACCATTTGAACTGTGTAGCTCTTAGGTCACATTAGTTAAGTGACTATTAATTATATACTAAGGGATTGTCAGTGGATTGACCTTAGTGGAATGTTGTATCGTAGTAGTTTAGGTTAAGGACAAATAGCTTATTAGTGTATTACTAGATTGCTATAATAAAAAAAAAAAAAAAAAAGAATTGTGTTTTGAACAAACATTAATGTCGATTTAAAAAAAGTGTATTAATGCATGTTCGTTATTCAAGTTCATATTTCTCATGAATTTTTAAAATCGAAACAATTTTCGCATTGAATACTAACTGTGCTGTATTAATTTTAACAGGTTTGCTTTGTGGCAAATAAACACATTGCACTCAAATACAGAACAGATGACAGACTTGATAATGTATAAAAATTGGTTTTAAACGCCCATTTCTAAGTTTAAAAACAAACAAGAGCCGGGAACAGCGCGGAGAAAGTCAATTTCAGCGCCAATAGCCGCCATATTGGCAATAAGACTTCGGCGGCCATTCGGGCGGAAATTTGTCGAATTGAAATTGTCTGCCAGGTATGTAGGAGAATATCGTTTCATAGCGAAATGCAATTGTTTCTGTAAGCGTCGAGTGCTTTGCAAATAACTGCATTTTTACGGTAGCGAGTGTCTGATATTTAGTGATGGGCGTAATTTCGGAACAAATTTTGTATAAGTAGTTAATTGAGGCGTTATTGAGTTAGTGGAAAGTTTATTTATCATAGGAAAGTCTATTTTAAATAAAGAAGCTATTGAATTGAAGTTTCCTCAGAATATTGAGTTTGTAGCAATTTATTTGTAGCAAAAATCGTGTGTTAGATTTTTGAACTTTGGTCGACTTAAAACAACCAACCCTAAAATACGCCGGTTGCATGTTTACCAAAGTTAATTTAAGATGTCTAATTGTTCCTTCCATTTATTTTTTATTTGACATTATTCTAACTTCGGTTGCTTTTAGTCTACCAAATCTAGTTTTGTTTGTTTTCATCTGACCAGAGCTCGAAAAAGCAGGCCACGTCTAGCTTTGGCAATTTACAAACGTCCAGGACCAGGTTTGGCAATTTAAAGAAAATAAAAATCTGGAAAACCGTTTCATTTAACAATCTGCAGGCGTCCGAACCTATGGCAACTGGTGTTTTCGGAACTTGCAAAAAACATAAATCAAAACAACTTATTTAACGTATTCTAAAGGTTGTGGATTGAACTCATTTCAGATTTTGGGATGGGGACTCGGTACCCGATGTGTTAAAACACCGGTCAGTTTGCTGCGTCTCTGAACTGCACTCCTCTGAACTGGTTCTTATTCTTAGCTCTAACGCCGCAGGTACTCCCGTTGCTTTTACTTTACCTGTAACGCTGATTCCTCGTCCTCATTAGTTTAACTGGCATAAAATATGGACGTTAAAAAAATAAGATTTTGGGTGTGGGTCTTACTATAATGACCGTTTCAATATCATTTCCTCTACTATAAGACCACTATTTATGGGGATTATCACTATTAATGTAAGAAAAATAACCGAGTTCATTCATCCGTTATATTTAAATTTATCACGTTTATAAACTTGAAAAAGATAAGTTTAGTAATCTTATCTGTAATTTAATTTTATCGAAGGATTCCACCCGCGTAGTAAATAGCCTGCGCAAGAATTTCTCGCGCATATAGGAGAATTATCCTTCTAGCTCCCTCCAACAGTATTGTGACACAGACATCTGCCAGTTTGAGTCTACAAACTGTTTAATGTTAATTTTATCACCTGGAAGCTGATACTACTTAGCGATAGTGAAAGACATAACTAGCGAACTGTGGTGAGAAAATATGGACTCGACCTCTCACTCGCACATTTTTTCTCTCTGTTCCACTGGTGTTCTGAGCAGGCCTTTTTCTAAGCGGCTGACTAATAGTAGCTCATAAATACGTGTGTGTGTGTGTGTGTGTGTGTGTGTAATCAGCACTACTAGTAAAACATATAAATGTAATATACACACAGGCGCGCGCAACACATACACACCACCTTTAATCTATAAATTCTAATTTGTTTTTGCAATTTGTCTATTTATAATTCTGTATTTTTCAACGCCTTTCCACAGCTATTATTAAATGCATATTTTTGTCTGTCTGTCTATTATTTACCATTGTTATGAAGTTCATATCAGCAAGTCAAATGTAAAAGGGTCTTTATAAACTATAACATTCATTCAAAGCCCCGACTGTCAAAATGTCACATTAAAGAAATAAAGTTACAGTAATTGAAAAGAAGACCGAATATAAAAGGGTTGGTCGTGTTTTATCGGCCCAGAGGGTAGAGAAGCGAAAAAAATAGGAATTGACAATTTTAAAACGTTGTCTTTTTTTGTCGTTGGCCTTTTTTATCGACTTGTCTAAAATGTCATTTCAGATAAAGTTAAAATCCGAAAACTTATTTCTCTTCGGCCTGAAAACTTATTTCTAACTTTTTTTTCATAAATATTAGATTTGTCTTCAAGTAGTTTTGTGGAATCAGTTAAGAATAGTTAAATCTGTCTAAAAACATCAGCGACAACAAAAATATATTTAAAAATTTTCATTTTCAAACTACAACTAAGAATAAACTTATCTGTTGGCATTCTTATCTCAAATATCACGCTGAATTTTAAGTAAGATGAGGAGTTTCGAGAGAAAAATTGCAAAGTTCACAAATAGCGGCTGCCATGCTTAAATTTAACTGTACCATGTTATCACTGTAAGAATGAGCAATATATATGTTAGCGCGGATTAATACTATCTCGTTAACCTTGGCACATGGAAGACAGCACACTCCACGCAATGTATACGGCAATGACGTCACAAAAGATTTCCGTTAAACATTGCATAACATCGTAACTTATGGTAAGAAATTAAATCTTCCGCGGACCGATATATTTTAATTTAATAATAAAGTAAATAACAGAACAAAAATATTTTGAAAACATGAAAATGAATGGTGCATTGCTATTACATATATACCTGATATCCGTATTTCATTGAAAATAAAGTAATTTAGGCGGCAAAGGTACGTTTTGTACTTTATAGGTAATACAAAAATTAGTGATATTAATTTTTTTGTAATTTTAACACTGATTACAATGGTGAAATTAGATTCTGGTGGACAAAAATGGTGCTTAAAGATATTGAATATAAACGTCTGCAATGATAATGAGAGATATAAGAGCGCTTGCTGCTGGTGGCATCTTGTGGCAGAGTGTTAAACTACATTTAAATGGATAATAATACTGTATTATCTTAAACGTCTTTCCCCTCGTTCTTGCAGCTTGCAGCATTCGTAGCGGCAATTAGTGCAATTACTTGGACTTTAGCTTCTGTATAAGAGCACGCTTTTATATTCTAGTCTATTTTTTTAATGGTAGAGACTTCAGCGCATCAGAAGTGAATACATGCAATTATTTTCTTCACTTAAATTTTCATTCGGTCTTTTTCAAACTTTTATCATTTTTTAACTTTTTTAAATCGATACACACCCTCTTCACAATATTAAAATGCCTTTTTATTACCTTAAAAATACATAAACACTCGCTACATAACATATATTTAAATATTATTGCAAACACCTGTAATACAATATTTGCATATAATTATAGTATCTATTATTATTTCGAAAATTTATAAATAATTTTTCACTTTTTTAATAATTTCTACATTTTAAACTTGTAATTAATTCTATTATTGTTTTATTTAATATTTATTCAATTCTCGCCTTTCAGTATTTGAACTAAGTAGCCTGTCTTTTGTTAAGCCGTTTGATTTTATAATACATATTATTGTAACTGACTGACTGGCGTCTCTATGGTAACCAGCTGTTTCAACCAACAGCTGTTTCATGGATTCTGCACTGCTTCCTTCCGTTACTCTAAGTTCGATTTCATTGCACCAAACAATGTGACATACCGGGCGTAAAGAAGTATTCACTTCAGAAAAGAGTAAAATTAAATTAAACATCTAAAGAAAGTCTCATTTCGTTTTTTACTCTAATCTCGTTTTATTATGAAAACTTTGTTCACCGCGAAAACGAATTCTTCACTGCTTTTACTGACTGAACTAATCACTATTGGAAAACCATGCAAACGGAAATCAGTTTCTGTTTCCTGTTCCCTATAACGAGCACATGGTATATCTTTAGTTAACACCTGTTAAATCCAAAGTATAATAAATATTGTATAATAAAATATAACAAAGTATAATAAATATTGTACCACCATGTTACAACGAATATGTATAAGATATTTGTGGCTCGGTGGTCGATGTAGCAAGGTACCTGTTAGTCTGCTGCGTCTCTGAACAGCGCACTTCAATGTAATGGGTACGAAACTCAGTTACTCTACCGTTTACGTTTATCTCTCGTGATAACAATGTATGGAACTAATAAGAAAGATTCCGTTTATGAAAACGTACAAATTGAAGTTGTTATTAATATTTTAAGAAATATAATAAACCTTAATATTCAACTTACCGGGATTATAAATCTGCTTTTTATCAAAATGTAATATTTTAAACGGTATTTAGAGTGGAAATTTTTTTAAAATTCTTGACTCGTGCTTTTAAATTTTAATGAAATTCTTTAGTAATTAAATATTTCACAAGAAATAAGTAGGGTTTATTAAAAACGTTATACATTTTAGCTTATTAAAAGTATTTATTAAAAAATAATTTTACGACATGATGATGTTGGGACGGTGTTTTCAGATTAATTTTTTTAGCAAATGTCTATTGAAAAATGAGATATTATTAAAGCGCCATTTTAAAATGAGCGCCAGTCCTGATCTTAAGATGTATATTTTGATGTTAACGAATTCATTTAACACTCTTAAAATTGAATTCGTATTATTTAAATGAAATTTATTTCTTTATTTGATAAGCATAATATACTTGTACAAAATGTATTATGCAGTTAAATAAAATCAAGCCGTCCGTGTATGTATAAATATTCATTTCCTCGGAAATGTAACGATTATAAAATAATTTTGAAATAAATTATTTCAGAGCTCAGAAAAGTAATATATGTGTGGGTGTCATCTTTAAGTCAATTGGTTTTAATAGCGTAGGCTAGATTATCTATCTAAAAATCTACTAAAAAAAATTCAAAAAAGCGACGTTTGGTCACCCAGTTTTATGCCGTAAATTGAGACGGTAAGTATTGACTGCAATTCGCGATTTGGTACGTGAAATTAGTTTAAAATGAGTAACTAACAACTTCAGTACTTTCTACCATGTATATGGAATCACAGTCTTTACACATTCTACTCGGACCACTCTGGAGATTTGCCCTTTGACGAGGCTATTGCGGTTACTTTGTACGACAAACAATATTTACACCTGTTAATTAGAGCACTCTATGAGAGGTTAGGTGTGTGGTCAGCTAATGTATGTACTTTAAGTAAGGAGCTTGAACAAACCTCCTGAGTGGCCTGTGACCTTTGTCTCTAAGGATTTAGAAGGGTAGCTCTAATGGTCTTGAGGTACTGCTTTCGTAAACATTGTTACAAGTATTCTTAAACTTACGGAACCTTGGAGTACTTCTTGATCGATACCATTCACCGTATGTCGGATTACTGTGGAGGAAATAATTTTAACTTAAGGGAAGTTTATTTTTATTTTCTCTTATCTTAAAATATGCTAATTGTTATCAGAAATCACTTGAAAAAACCTTTTAAAATAGTCAATTCCTACTTCATTTAAGCTATTCCTAAAATAGTTAATAAGTTCTTTTTGTAAGGTTTAAAACAAAAGCATGTAACGTTTGGGAATAACTTATCATAACTCCCAATTTAAAGTTAAAAAAGGAGATATTGCTGAATGCATTTTTTCGCTGTTTCACGGGAGTTATAAATGACTCTTAAACGTTTCATATTAGATTATTTATGCCAAAGTCAGATGTTTAGATTACGTGATTCAACCTCTGACACGTAACCTGTTAACAACATACGTGATGGGATTCGACTCACGTACTGGACAGACAAGCTTTTAAAATAAATCATCTCAACTCACGGTGTCTGATTGGATGGCTGTCGTACTTTGTTAGGAAATTTCTATTCAACAATAATCTATCTGAGCTGACTTCATTGTGCTACCCAGTCTAGGGACTTTGTGTGTGGATTCAGTTATTGATCGAAATTTATTTTCGGCGCATTAAATTTGGCTCTTCCAAGTTTAATCTAAGTGTCAGGGAAGGTTAACCACTGACACAACTTTAAAGGGAAACGTTGCGCAATCTGGGATGGGCTATACTTAAAGGCTTCCAACTTGGTAAAATATGCTAGCCAGGTTGTAATATAGCAAGCTATTCTCACAGTCACAAATTATCAACATTTATTTCTTGTAAGAAAGTTAGACTTCAAACTATTGATTTCATTTAGTCGTTCACAAATATATCGTCTTTTACAACATAGTGAGTTTCGATTGGATTTTGTTTCGTAGTGTTGTGGGTGTACATTGCAATTATATAAAATAGTTATATTTAAATATGGTGTCCAAATTATAATAAATTAGATTCATACTTTATTATTTTTTGGATTTATGTGGTTTGGTAGCCCTTGGCACCGAGATTAAAGGACCAAACGTGCAACTAAGCCTCTTAGCTTCTACTTCATTAGTGTGGTGCCCTCGGTGAGTTCACTTCCCAGCTAAAGGTCTCCAGGGTCCTGAAACAAAACACCCATTGTTTGCTGCTAACAAGATCCTCATAAATCATATATTGTATGGCCTACAATTTCTCTTCCTTCTTGCTTAACCTACACAGTTTCTCCGTGGAACGATCCTATCCTGTTCATGTTTACCGTCAGACCACAGTGCCCTGTAATGAGTCCAATGGTTTTCCTTTACCCAGGATCTTAATTAATGTTCCTAGCTGGTTCCCCTCTAGTCTTAAGTACAATTACCGTCAGCGCTATCATAGTAGCTCTGTTAGAGTTGTGTTTCTTATATCCAAGGTTTGATCCGTGAAAGGTCTTCTGCTGTTAGATGTAATTAGAATCTCCTTTCGGTTTGCTCTTTTGCGCTCTCGATAAACGTTTGTACATTTATAAAAGTCTGGCATGTGGGTTTATGTAACCACAATTCACTGCTTTTGGTTTCACTGGGGTTAGATAAACTCCCCGTGTCCTTTCATGCTATTTTTACTTCCAAGGTACACTTTTGCCAGTTCACAAGGATTTTATGTGATTTAAAAGTTTGTTTCCAGTCACTAGATTCCCACAAGTAGCTCATGAAATAAAATACAGAGTCCCGCACGCATTAGGTAAGGCTGGGTTAATTTTGGAGATGGCCTGGTAGCCAGAGTCTCCCATAACGACGCAGCCTTCGGCGTAGGCTCTTCCATCTTGTCTTGGGATAAAAGGATCTAACAAATGATGAAAGATTAGGTGGACCAGTTAGGGCACCTTGGGATTTTACACCCGTACTCACCGTGTATGATCCCCTGAAGGAGCTATAAAAAGGTTGTTTTGGATCAAAATCGGTAATGTAACACGGAATTAATTTAATGAAGTACTTCAAGAGATGAGATGACACATCACTGGCGGATACAAGTTAGTTTGCTCAATGTAATATACAATTAAATAACTTCTCAAGAGTTAATCAGGTCAGGATCGAAGCCATACCATGAAGGCAGCTTCAATAGTTTACTTTTTAAAGGCGATTCGCTGATAAATATGCTGTTTATTTTAAATATATATCAATAATCGTCTCTCATTGATGTATACTAGGCTGGGTTGGTAATAAAGAAAAGTTGTATCTGGTACTAGATTAAAACAGCAATATAGGATATTAAAGGTATTCGTCTCTTATCGAGGTTTGTTGATAAATTGGAAAAATTAGGCTACATGATTTGAGTTAAGACGTTGAGAATGTGTACGTGGAAATTAATGAAGGAAAAGATAAACAAAAATCACTTACTTAAAAAAACATAATAGTGCAGACAAATTTGTAGAATGAGTAAAATTGCTGAAGAGGATCTGAACTGCGTCAGTAGACTAAGAAAAAAAATGTACGTGTTCTATTTGAGGTACATTTGTATGATACTTATGTAAGAAATAAAAAAAACTCATGCTCTACAATATAAACAGAATATAGTTAAATAATTCTTCCTTCGTTTTGTTTAAAAAATTCTAAACAGGTGCAATCAGTTGAACAGTTACGATAGGCGAAACAGCAACTAAATGTATTAAAGAAAACAATAAAATCAAAGAACCCAATCTCACTTGTCAATTCTTGACCAAGTCAATATTGGTCTGAGTGTGGGTAAACAATGATTAGAATTTGATTTTGCTTGATTAAACTTTCAATTTAAGAAAATAGAGAAACTTCAATTTAATTGTACACAAAATATCATTGATTTTTATAATCAGTTAAAAAAATAAAAATTGCAGTTTTGTTGTTATCGAATCCTAAAAGAAAGTTGAGAAATATCGTTTAACGTTTAATAGTTGGCAGTAAAGTAATAAACGCAAATTCCCATTCACCAAAAAATAATACGTAAAAATCACATCGATGATTTTAAATCATTTTTTAAAAATTAGATCGTGCTAACTTATGACAGAATGAACGATTGAGTGTAGGATTATTATTGCACTACGACCTTTGTAAATCTATTGTGTCCCTTTATATATTTCTGAGTGACTTAGTTACAGCGTCTTCTACAACTCTAGTCTCATAATGAAGTCTAATTTATGGAAAGAACTTAAGGTGGGCAACTTCCTCCACTTCTAACTGCTGACTTCCCAGTTCGTTTTCAGGTGTTTGCAGATATTTGCTCTACTAATTTCCCCGACCTTAATTTTGACTCATATCGAGGAGGCTGTGAGTTCTGCTAATTCTGTTTACATTCTTACTTGTGTTGTTGTATAAGTAGCTAGAGAAATGATGTCCGTCCACAGAGAGCCCCGCATGCACGAGTCAGGTATCCCAGGGCTCTGTGTGGCCACCACACCATTAGGCCGGTGTCATTTATTCCATCAGCACGGGTCGCTTTTCACTTAAGAGTTAGCCAGGTTATGTAGAGTAGTTGCTGGTGTGTGTGTGTGTGTGTGTGTGTGTGTGTGTGTGTGTGTGTGTGTGTGTGTGTGTGTGTGTGTGTGTGTGTGTGTGTGTGTGTGTGTGTGTGTGTGTGTGTGTGTGTGTGTGTGTGTGTGTGTGTGTGTGTGTGTGTGTGTGTGTGTGTGTGTGTGTGTGTGTGTGTGTGTGTGTGTGTGTGTGTGTGTGTGTGTGTGTGTGTGTGTGTGTGTGTGTGTGTGTGTGTGTGTGTGTGTGTGTGTGTGTGTGTGTGTGTGTGTGTGTGTGTGTGTGTGTGTGTGTGTGTGTGTGTGTGTGTGTGTGTGTGTGTGTGTGTGTGTGTGTGTGTGTGTGTGTGTGTGTGTGTGTGTGTGTGTGTGTGTGTGTGTGTGTGTGTGTGTGTGTGTGTGTGTGTGTGTGTGTGTGTGTGTGTGTGTGTGTGTGTGTGTGTGTGTGTGTGTGTGTGTGTGTGTGTGTGTGTGTGTGTGTGTGTGTGTGTGTGTGTGTGTGTGTGTGTGTGTGTGTGTGTGTGTGTGTGTGTGTGTGTGTGTGTGTGTGTGTGTGTGTGTGTGTGTGTGTGTGTGTGTGTGTGTGTGTGTGTGTGTGTGTGTGTGTGTGTGTGTGTGTGTGTGTGTGTGTGTGTGTGTGTGTGTGTGTGTGTGTGTGTGTGTGTGTGTGTGTGTGTGTGTGTGTGTGTGTGTGTGTGTGTGTGTGTGTGTGTGTGTGTGTGTGTGTGTGTGTGTGTGTGTGTGTGTGTGTGTGTGTGTGTGTGTGTGTGTGTGTGTGTGTGTGTGTGTGTGTGTGTGTGTGTGTGTGTGTGTGTGTGTGTGTGTGTGTGTGTGTGTGTGTGTGTGTGTGTGTGTGTGTGTGTGTGTGTGTGTGTGTGTGTGTGTGTGTGTGTGTGTGTGTGTGTGTGTGTGTGTGTGTGTGTGTGTGTGTGTGTGTGTGTGTGTGTGTGTGTGTGTGTGTGTGTGTGTGTGTGTGTGTGTGTGTGTGTGTGTGTGTGTGTGTGTGTGTGGGATTGCTAAGCCCATCAGCTGCTCACTGACGTAACAAGCATAATATTCGAAATCAGTTATCATTTCGCAGTTTTGTTCAACTCTCTATAACCCATAAAACAAACAAACAAACCAAATACATTGGTTCGATTAAAGAGAGTATTTTGAATGGTTTTAGCGAGACAGCTGCGTGCGACGGTTATTTTGGTCAGTTTAAACATAAAAACCGCATTAAACTTTTCTAGACATCGTCTACAAGCCAGACTTAACAAGTTGGCAAGGTCAGTCTCAATTCAATAAATAAAGTATAAACAATCGCAGACATTCCTACCCCCTATCCCTCTCCACCCTTCTAGCAGGGGGTTGTTAAGCTTCTTTAAACAGATTACTTAAAGTGCTACTTTTCTGAGAAACGCTTCCATTAGACTTTTTATCGTGTGATTTTTAAGCGGTTTAATAAAAAAGAAATGAATTTTTTTTAACTAAAAGGAATTAATGAATTTTATGGATTTTTTCATAGTACCAAATATCGCATTAGAATAGTTTAATTGTAAGTCAGCAGTTTAAAAATGGCGTCATTTTAAATCTTAAAATGTCGTAATTTTTTCGTCTTGAATATTTTTTTGAAAATCTGTTTCCGTTCTCGCAATCTGCGTAAAAAACCGACGTAAAGTAACATTTTGAATATTCAAAATCCATTAAAATTTAGACGGACATATAGCCTATGAATATAATGGCTATATTTATATGATTTTGAATTCGACACAATTGTTTCTATAAGGAACATTGTTCCGACTTTTCAACAAAAGCATAGCCTGTCTGGTATCTTCGAAGTTATTCTCACTCTAAGTCTGCCTAAAGTCGAATTTCAGTATTGGAGGCAAATTACAGACTTGGAGAGAGAATAATCTAGAAGATACGATTTTGACGCAACGTTGGAACATGTTTTTTTATGTAGAAAATTATGTCGAACGGATGTCCAACGGTTTTCAATGTAATTCGTATTTTTCCATTCGTAAAGAAACATATATTTAGATGAAATAGGAAACGCTGTGTATGTCTGCACTGGATAGTCCACAGTCCCTGTAAAATTGCATTTCCTCTGAATATTTTAAAGAAAGCAAGCCATAATACATTATGCAGGGTGCAATATTCACCGTTCCAATATTAAATCGCCGCCGGTAGTAATGGGGGGAGGGGTTAGAGATTGTCTACTGAAAATTGAAGTATCAACGTTTCTTTGACACGATATAAAAGTAATACGTACAAAGTATGTAATAAGAAACGTTTTGTGAATAAAAAATATTTTCGATTTTGCAAAAATTATGTCTTTAATGCCTAAATGGTCTACAGAATGTACATCAAATAAAAATTGTGTTTAATGAAATTATTTTTTTCTCATCTTATAATTACTTTATGAAAATATTATTTTACAGTCGTAATCGCCGTTAAAATTTGCATAAATTAAAATTTTAATTTTAAATTTTTTACGGCTAATTGAAAACGCTGAAATGAACCCTGACAGCCGTCAAGAAGAAAATTCGATTTAAAAGATTCTTTGAGCAAAAGAAAACGTTTTAAAAACTTTTAAAATTATTTCTACGATATGAGCAAGCTAAACCTGTTTCATTGAAATTAATTCAGTCTCTAACAATATTCAGAAAAACAAAAGAACAGACATAGTAGTTGATAGGTAAAGGCACACCACTTTTTCTATTAAAATCATTTAAAAATAAAGGCTTTATAACGGCAATAAGTTCCAGCTAATAGGAACCTTGTTTAAACAAAAGCTGCCAGGTCCTTTCAGAAGGAGCCCCGCTTGGCAGAACCTGAACGGACGGTCTGGCTTCACGCTTGAACTGAGTAAGTTACCTCAAGTGTCTAAACAGTGCATATTAGTTTATCAGTCCGCGCATTTTCGCCGCGTTTCTGAAGAATTAGGAACCAGCACATCCAGTCTCCACTACAGAGCCTGGAATCAAACCTTCATTTAAATCCGTCGTCAGTGCGGTAACAATTCATATCACCAAGTCAGATGTCGGTGCAGTCGAACGAACGAACCTGTGCGAAACCATAGGAAGAATTGCCTTAGGATAGTGTTTAGGCCTTAAACTGAATCACGTTTTTTTTACTGTCCTATACCAGTAAAATTTTGGGAGTTATACAATCATATTTCAACTTTAGGAGGCAGTGAGTCTCGTACCTTTAGTATCCTGTCTGCATTATCGTTTAACTGTACAGTTCGCGTGGACAGCTTATACTACAAGGACATCTCTCTAGGACTTAAAGAAGGTACGTCTACTAAGCTATATGGACATTTTATTGTTAAATCTACGGTAAAAGTGGTTAATTGAAATTGTAAAATTTGCGATTGTCCTTTAAAACAATTATTGCAAAATAGAGCTTAATACTTTAAAAATTAACTTATTAAAAAGTATAACACTAGTAATAATAACTAATTTTTTTACTAAGCGGTTGTGAAACATATATGCAACAAAATCACTAGTTTGGTTCTTCACGTTCAGAATACTTTCTCTAAAATTTGGATGCTGAGAAAGTAAAACCGTATTTGCAAATAGATTGTGCGCCGCGCAAATCTGAATGTCCCTTCATAATAATGCCACCGTATCTCGTAATAAACCCTCAGTCCAACCCTTAAGGATTGTTTTATTTAAAGTTGCGTAACCATCAAAATGTTAATTTACTTTAAAGGCTTGTCCGGCTTCAAGGTTGTACAGTTGTGTGCATTTGCCTTTATTTGACAGATGAACATGTAACGTTTTTAATTGCACAAATTATATATTTTTTTTTTTAACGTCCGACTATTGTGCACACTTGGCTAATGCAGACGATGGGACGATGCGATGATGCGTATGAAAATGCCAAGCCCTGGCCGGGAATCGAACCCGGGTCCTCGGGGTGAAAGCCCGGTACGCTATCAACTAGACCACCAAGGCGGCTCGCACAAATTATAAGAGGTCTTGATTATTATTATAGGTATTTGTTATTTTATAATAGTACTAATATAAATTATTATTTTATTAAAATTATTATATTTATATCTCTCTTACTTTTCCTTGGCGTTACAGCCTTTGTTGGACATTGATCTTCATATCTCGTCTCTCTTCCTGTATTATGTTACTATTTTTTGGGCAGATGCAGCTGAAATGAGCAGCTGGTGGGTTTAGCCATCCCACTATACCTCCAGCTCATACTATTACTCAAAATACACACATTCACTATTCTACATAATCCGGCTGTTTAAATACTGTAAAACGACCCGTGCTGATGGAGTGATTGATACCGGCCTAATGGTGTATCAAACGGAGCCCTCAGATACCTGGCGACCTCCCAGTGGACGTAGGGCTCTGTATGAGCGGATATAATTTCCCTACATACTTGTAAGTGTTCTCATGAGAACGAATGTAAAATAGAATGAGCGGAATTACACCGTACAACAAAAAGCTTTCCAAATGGAGCCCTCAGATACCTGGTGACTTCCCAGTGGACGTAGGGCTCTGTATGAGCGGATATAATTTCCCTACATACTTGTAAGTGTTCTCATGAGAACGAATGTAAAATAGAATGAGCGGAATTACACCGTACAACAAAAAGCTTTCCAAATGGAGCAAAACCTCCGAAAAAAGGGTCAAAAGAAAAAAAATTGAAAAAGAATTAGCAAAGCCAGCGTCTGTAAGTACTTTAGTAAAATTTGGAAGTTACCAATTAGAATGGAGGGAGATTATGCACCTTGATTCATCCTCTCCAAATCCTACACGTCATGGAAAGACTAGGACTGGAAAAGGCGCTATAACTCAGCAACTCAGTAATATAGAAAAGGGTCAAAATAGATTTACAAAATGTCGCAGTGTAATAACAACCATAGAAATTATTTTAGGACATTTTAAGCAGTTCACAAACTTTTGTTTATTTAGTAGTAAGTGATCTATCTTTTTCGTAGGGACGAACTCCGTATTCGGTCGTATAGCGGAGATTTCTGTACGATTCTGAACTGCACGAAGGTCTAGTTACCATTGTTATACTTACAAGGCGCTCATATCAAGGTCTTGGGTATGATTCTTACCATGATTGACTCTCCAATAGCTCATTTTCCAAAATTTTCGTAACAATATATTTTTACAGTATTGGGTTCTTAGCCGCACGCTCAACTTGGACCATCTGGACAATAAGGCGCCTTACCTTAGCGCCTGGTCACTCTCTGCCATCTTTCCCTACAGGGGTTCGATTTGCTTTTTGAGTAAACATATAGAAATGTGCGGCTAAATCATTTCTTAGTACTTATTAAATACACTTATTCGACATCAGTGTATCCAAAACTCACGCTTCATTTTCTTCACTAAGCATAATCTCCGGTCTTACTACCGGCGTAGCGGAGTTTTAAGTATTTATTATTCAACTTACTTATATACTTAATTCAAAACAAATGTAAAGGCCACAAGAGGGTTCTACACTCACCTCACTTAGTTTCATAAGCATAAATCTTAGCACTCAGTCAAAATGCACAGTGAAATACTCACTGGTAGACTAATATAAAAGTACTAAAAGTATCATTGAATATAAAAGTACTAAAAATAAAACCACCATTATAAAAAAAAACGTGCGCGATATTAACGGCCGGACTATCTGACGCTACGGACAAGGAGACGTTTGAGGAATAGACGCTACTGATACTCGTATATATTTAACTGTATTTGAACACTCTGCTGCAAGATGCCACCAGCATTTAGCACTCACATCCTCTCATACTAGTACGTTTTTATTCTATGCTTAAATTCATTTCAGGAATATTAATAATATGTTTACAGCAATTGTGACACTTTTATTACGTATTATTCATGCTATCGTAAGTTTTTATTTTTTCCCTTTAAATAAAAAAGCGCTCTGAGTCCGCCTAAAGAATTTTTCACTTCAGAAATTATGTGCACCGCCATGCCTTCTACTGTGGCTTGAGATAAACCTTCAACTTTTATGTGTTAAATTTTATTAAGTAATCCCGTATGTGTTGATGCTGTACGTGTGAACACTGCGACCCTGTTGTTTTGAAACAATGATGTATCGACAGAAGGAGTGAGTTTTATCTGTACAGTACTAGGAATCCCCCCGGGACAAATAGGACGAAGCAATGATTTATTATGATTATGAATAATAAAAAGTATAAGAATAATTTTTTTACACAAATGAATAATTAAACATTCGGTAATGTTTTGATTAGTATATGTGTGTGGATAGTGTGTGTGGTTTAAAATAATTTCAAAGAGAAATAAGGAAATATCACAATATTTTATTATATTTTATACATTATACATTATCAGTAAAATTTTTATCAATTTCACTCATAAACACATATTAGGAAATATAACAATATTTAATTAAGTTTTAAAGTATTTTATTAAGTTTTACACAAAATGTCTGAACTTCACTAATACTTAAATATACTGCAAATGAATTAAATATTATTTTGAATATCAGGTATTATGAGCCATGTTTCTGAGTCTTTGTAATTCATCGCGTCGAGCAGCCATACCTGAATGATTATTTATTACCAATAATCGATTAAAATTAAAGGCTGGTTTTAGTAATAAACCCCTCAATGTTTTAACACGGGACATGGCTACATACGTAAGGCCAACTTGAAATGCATTATTACCTATGTCAACTATAGCTGAATCCACTGTTATACTTTGTGATCTATGTATGCTGATGGCATACACTCCCAGGTTGATTATCATCATTGTTTATATTTGCGAATCGATTTCGATAGTTTCGCTGATCTATCGTCAAGCGACCGATTGAAGTTCTACCTCTGCCTCTTGGACGTGGCATGTTCACGATCCGCAACCGGAAAACTACTGACTTATGACTTCGCCAAACCCAAACCTGAGCCCGAACCCCTCCTACCTGACTCATTGTTTCAGGTAATTTTGATGAGTTTGCTCGCGTACGTAAGTAGTGACGTATACCGCAGCGGCGATGGACGTTATCTTCGTCTAGCAAACAGTTACTGTCTCTGTCTTACACACACAAAACAAATGGGAGGCTTTTTCATCAATAACTCGGTTTTTTTCAAAATTTTTTGACAAAAGTCGAAGTATGCACCCTTGAGACCTAGAAGAATATATATTTCAAATGATATGTTACTGTCTCTGTCTTACACACACAAAACAAATGAGAGGCTTTTTCATCAATAACTCGGTTTTTTTTCAAACTCTTTTGACAAAATTCGAAGTCTGCACCTCTGAGACCTAGAAGAGTATATATTTCAAATTTCATTGAGATCGGCTTAAAACTGTGGGAGGAGTAGCATGTAATGGAATGCATTAAGTCGGGGATAGAGGGGGCTTCGCCCCAATAATTGCACTTTATAAATATGCATCAGTAGGAGTTAAAAATATCAACTCATACCTCAGTTGCATTATATTGTTTGCATAACGAATATTGAAAATTGTTTTAATTAAAATTAAACTGAAAACCGTTTCTGGCAGTGACTGTGTTTGTTTTAATTGGTCGGTTTTGTTACGTAAAAATAAATAAATAATTGCGGCTAACTTATACATGCGAATTTAAAAAAAAAATACTACAATAATTCTTGTGTCTGAAATCTAATTTGACCGTCATAATCAGTGTTAAGATCTGCACGATGTAGCATTTTAATACGCGCGCATGCGCGCGCACACACACACACACACACACACACATATATACACGCACGAATACGCGCGCACTTATACACACACACACAATGCGCACGCACACACGCGTTCGAGCACACGCAAGCGCGCACACTCACAGACGAACAGGCACGCACGCACACACGCTCACACGCACGCGCGCGCTCGTGCGCAAACACACACACAAAACGCACTCACGCATTCATGCACACACACGCACGAACACATGCGCGCACACACACGCACGCACATATACGCACGCACACTCGCACACATGGACGAACATACGCACACGCACGCACACGTGTACACACACGCGCGCGCGCGCGCACAAGCGAGCGCACACATACACAAAATTTTGTGCAACTAAAATTGTTACACTATGTTGATGCTTGGTATAGTGCAGCAATAGTGGTATTCTTTAAATAATATTTTAATGAGTTAACGTTTGTTGTCCTTGTTTATGACGAAAATAAACAATATCAAATAAATTATTATCACGTAGTCAATTGAATTTGAATTGTTAATATTGAAATACTTATGTATTTTGGAATGCAAATAAATAAATAGGTTATTGTAAATAATTGTGTTTGAATCAATAACAAGTTTGACAATATTACTACCTTAAACTGAGTTAATGACCAAAGGCAGAGCACCAAATTTTTAATTTAGTCTAATTTTTTAGCACCGTATTTGTTAGTTTGTCTAATTTTTCATCACTCTTCAGAAATTATTGTAGAATTAAGTATTGGAGCAGGTATAAAATTCCGGGTTCTGGACTTACCACAATTGGTTGAGTTTTACGTCTTAATAATTTAATTTGTTTCCTTCTCGTTGCAAAACAACATAGGAACTGAGTTACACAACTAGTTCCGCTATTACCACCCCGGAAAACGTTTGCGATAAATTACCAAATTACGCTGCTGGCTCTCAATCATCATACGCCTACGAATTTAGTTCAAAGTGCTCCCGTCAACCAATACTCGCTTATGATTGGTTCGCAGTGCTTGCATATCTCGGATCTAACGTACGCTAGATTTTCACATTTCTGGCTAGGCATTATTTCCGGTATCATTTTGCATCTCCCGTATATAGTAGCCTCATCCGGATTGGTGCGGAGAAATTGTGATTCCCGCCATAATTCCGTGTATAGATACAAGTTGAAAATCGTTTTTCGCAGAACATCGAGGAGGACCGCTCATTACAGAACAACACTCGAAAAGCTCTACAGAAGACACCAACTTGCTCGGGTGGAAATTGGAAGGGATACAGTTTAATGACCGGAACAGCTTTGCATTTAAGGAACAAACGATCTTCTTGTCAGCCAGCTGCCGAACTGGTAAACTTCAATATTTCTTACGGAGACTACGACATTCTTAATTAAACCCCAAAGCTTTTGTGTCAGACGTGTTCAGTGTCTAGACGTTAATAAAAACATGTAATTAGTTTGTAATTAGTTCGTTATTCGTAACAAACAATTATTTTGTATTATAAGTTTTAGATGAAATCAGCCTTGACAATTTCCTCCATATTACATGACTTAGTAACAAGGCGTGTATCTTAGAATATCACCTTTACAAGACATTCAGTTATGCGACAAAAATTAACTCCATTAAAGATAAAAGTTATTAATCATAGTTTTAGATTAGGTTTAGATTGGCTGTCAAAAGTTTCGAGGTGGTGGTACAATTGTGCAACTAAGTTCCTCAAGTATTAACTAAGTCATTAATTGGTTTCCCCAGGGGGTTTCAGCATTTCACTCACTAGTTGGGTCCTGGAAACAAATCAACTACTACATCACCTTTTTGCTTTGTGCAAGAGCATCACAACCAAAAATTACGTGTGACTTGCAGTTTCATTATCTATCCCACTTAGCCAACCAACAGTTTGTTTACAATAATTTCCTACCCAGTTCAGATGAACACTCAAACAGCAGTGCTTTTTAATGAGGTCCGTGGTTGACCTCTAAACTGAGTCCCTTCTAAGTCTACCTGGAGGAACCTCGATTCCCGCCAGCTCAGTGAGGCTTTTTTTTTGTTTCCTCTGGATTTCTTCCTTAAAATCGTAGCCTGTTACGGTTCGAGGATATCACACGGCTGTATGTGACTCCAGAGCTATCATTGTAACGCTTGTTGGTTTAGTGACCCTCTGACTCCGCGACGTATTGTGCAACTAATGTGCTTGGATTCAATTAGTTACTGCACAGATAGCCTCAGGATCCTGGAAGCCAAACGCTCTATGCCTTCTGCTGGCATTCCTAGCATCCTTATCCTTTCCGCGTAGTCTACGCAAAGTTTCTCAGTGTTATAATGCTGAAGACTTTCCAGTCTTGGAGTATGGTTTCCGTCAGAGCTCTCATAATAGCTTTGTATTGTTCACGTTTTTCATCCCGAGGATTAATCCCTTTGATGAAGCCTTATGCTTCTACGTTTAATTGTATGTTACCGCATCCTCCCGATGGAAGTTTAACAAGAATTATATTTCAGAATATAAAGCTTAAGAATTAAAGTTGTCTTTTAATATACTTAGCTTATAAGCCGGTAGGAAAGTTTATATTAAAAAACCCTAACCTTTAAAAACATTCTACGCTGTGTCGTAAAAAAGTTATTTATTTATGTGTAGAACTCTAAAAACGATATTAACTGTTTTAGTGGTATTTATTTAAAGAAATAACAATAGCCTATTAATCAAGATTATTATTACAACTAACACGCATACATTATTACTGCATGCATACATTATTATTAAAAATATATTCAAACGTAATTTGTATAAATTTATTAACTATGATGGTGATATTAACTTTCCAAAAAAATTGTTTAATGAAAAGTTATGATTTTCTTAAGAGTTTTAATGGCCGTTTTTTTAATCTGTTTGATTGAGTTTACCTTCGCCAAGTTAGGCCTGTTACTGAAAAAAAATTGTGTCAAGTTTTGAAACAAGTAAGACCAAAATCGATATCGATTGAATGCTATTCATACACAAATATATAAAGAGCTCTAAAAACGTTTTATGGAAATTCGGGTTATGGTTTCAGTTCTAGAGGTAATTACCGCTCATTTATCAGTGGAAATTCGCTATGGTACGGAATAAGGAAACACTACTGGTAAGCGGTAGTTTCCTTAATTGAATCTGTGGAAGTAAGAAAAACCATTTAAAATTGTTAATGTGTTACACCGTACTAACAAAAGGGCCATTACATTTGGCAGTTAACCCAATGACATTTCGAAAACGTATCGGCTAATTGTAATAGGTTACCCAATTTACTGATAAGACGATCCTATTACGTGGAGCCATTGGAAGACTTGTTTAACGGCAGTTTAAAGTTTGCAGACTAACATTAGGTCTAATTCCAGGATATAATTTTAATAAATATCTTGCCTAGAACTGTACTGTATGGAATTGTATTGAGTTCTTTGATTATTATAAATGTTTTTTTCTTTTTCACTACACTAAGTATATAGAAAGTTTGTTGAAAAATCGATCTTGAGGTGATGATGAATTTTTACTTTTAAAATTTTTCTAACCTCGAGAAAGTTGATTTACTAAAATACTTTTCGAAAAATCTTTAAAATTTTGCGAATGTGTGTATGCTTGCGTCCCTGGTGGTTTTCAACACAACTTAAACTCCAAGCTAAGACAACAGCTTCTCTTACTTCAGTTCCTCTTTTCATTTTCTCATCTTCATGAGTTGTATCCGGCGTGACGTTTTGACACTTTGTAACTCTGATATGTCGTCTCTAACAATTATTATGAACACTCGTGTTCTCGTTTATGAAGTTTCATATTTCGACACTGAGAATGTCATTTTGTTTTGAATCTTCATGTAGCCTATGAACAGTTTAAACTTTTGATTTTGGTAAATACAATTCAATATACTGAGACATCTCAGATCTTCAATTAGATATCTAATGTAAATATAAAGTTGAATTATGAAATATGAATAAGTATGATACGCTAGATAAACAGCTGTTCGGAATGAACGCTTGGGATGACCGACCTGTCTGTTCTGGAGTGAGGCTAGGGCTAGTTCGCGCAAGGCTACTAAATAAGTGAAATTGTGCATCTTAATTTTTGGATATAGAACATGCTCGTGAATATGCGAACCGTCATAAATTTCATGCGGAAGGCCTTTTTTTTGGAGTGTCAGCGAGGGGAGAATTTTATACAAATTTTGAAAATGCGAACTTAGGTGTTTTCACCAATTTTGCAGCTCCGTTTTTAAGAAAAGAAATATCGGCTAACCTAGGGGGAAACCACTAAACTCTAATTAGCGGGAAAAAACAATCAACCTGTTTCATACGTTAATTAAACATTAGAGTCTGTATCTGTAATTCACTTTTTTTTCACTAATATATTTTTGTTAGGGCCCTTGCGTATTGTTTTTATTAGTCATAGTGACGTCAATAATAGTCTAATATTATTTGTTACTGTTAGTGAACCTTATATCTTCCAGAAGAATATATTTTAATTCAAGAGTTAGTTTTGTTTTGACATAGTTTGTTTTGGTGGATAACTGACATCCGTAAGATTATAGTTATATTCCAAAAGGTTGGTAAAGATTTAAGTTTAGTTTTGATTTTTCCGTTTGCCTTGCTGCAAGTTGAACTAATTCATCACTATAAGTGTTCTATATTTTAATTATTTTTTTCCAGTCACTATTTGTTTTTTTTTGTGTTTTAATTTTAATGTGGCAAGTTAAAAAAACAAGATAATTATAAATTTTGAAAGCGACAACTTTGATTTCTTTGGTCACCCTGAGCATCGTAACCTCGCATAGACATTCTCGTTGTCTTGGCCTAAACAGTGGGGTATAAATAGCATAAAATTAAAGACAACTTGGCGCTCAACAAACGGTTCATTGTAATGAGATTCAAATTTAGTTATGGCCCGCACCCCTTCTCCTCTGTAGCTAATAAACAATTAAAGATTTGCCAATTTTTTATTACGGGAACGTAATAATACATAACCGAATTTAAATGTAGTAAAATAGTTGAAAGAATACAATATAAAACAAAGTGAAAAGGTGACTTTTAGTTTTATCGAAACAAATACACTTATAACAAACGAGGTCTTATTGACGTAATAAAAGCAAATTTCAAAAAAGTGAAATGGTAGACTTGTTTTTCTTTTACGTTTTTTTATAAATCTTATTTTACCATTATAGTCAACGTTAAAGTCTACAAAAATTAACATTTAAAACTTTCAGTTGAATTTAAACGCTGGTGGAAATTCTCAAAGAAGTGTGAGATGAAAATTTCTAAAAATTTGAAACCTCAGACGCCGTCACTTTGATTTTATTATGTAATGGTCGCTGCACAAATCGTTTTCCAATGGAAAGCCGCTAATAATTCAACACAGTATTTCTTCAAAGACTGTAAAATGAAAGTGATTATCATTTTCAGTTTTCTAAGAGTAATTTCTTATGTTTACCATTTTATGCACTTAACTTTGTGTTACGATAATCATAATGAATGGTGATTAACACGATTAAAACAACAAAATACAATGATTGGTTTTTTTGGATTGCCAATTAATTTTACATTTTCGCATAGCTTGACTGGAATTTTTCAAGAAATATTTAAATACTTTTTCATAATTCTGCTTCATATAACCCAATTTGTTTTTAAAATGTATAGTCTACGTCAAATAGGCGTTAATACAGTGGAAACGAAATTGCTTTGGAATGGGAGTATCTTTGAAGGATACAACAATTTACACGTTGCAGTTTGCAGAAGATAAAGAAGTCCTACAACAGGCAAACTGAAAGATACATATTACATTTGGGTTTTGGTATAAATGTGGGAAATCTAGGTAACTATGTACAGGGGATACAGTAAGTAACCTGTATCGATGTAGACAAAATCAGTGACATACATTTAGGCGTAATATTCGAGACGAACGGTGTAGATGAAAACTAAATATGAAGCAACAAAAGAGGCAGAGAAACAAAACTAAACAATAGTAAGAGAAGCAAGAAAGGCATCAGGAAATTTAAACGGAATATTGTAGAGTAAAATCATAATACGAATATTAAAATTCAACATCTGCAATACAGTGATCAAGAGTAACTTGTGGAGTATATACGGATCTGAAACTTGGAAAACAACTGAAAGAAACAAGAGAACGATAGAAGGTACGAAAAGGCGTTAAGAAGATGCGCTAGAGCAGCGGTTCCCAAACTATGGGTCGCGGGGGGCGGACGTTAAAACATTTTTAAATATTCTTTCGACTGCAAAAGAAATAGAAAACTGAACACATTCCCAAGAAATATGTTCTATAATTCCACAAAAAACTGCTTCATTGCCAACTGTAGAGTTACTCACAAAAACAAGAATTTTTATAAACAAATTGAAAAGGGCGATAGGACAATGCAGTCACACAGTTTAATTCTGTGATAACAAAGTAGCCACACCGTGTCACTCTAAGTCGCCATTCGTCTGGCCGTCTATATCTTCGAGAAACTGTTGAATGATTGATAGAGGCAACTGCAGAAAAACTGATCCTGAAAAGTGAATTTTTGGAGCAGGAACGAAACAGAATCCATGGGAAAATGATTAAAGGAGGATCCCATCTGCAAGGTCATAGAACAAACTCTTATAGAGACCAATCATATAGCAGACTCTTGGACCTGAAGAGTGACTTCTAGAGTCAGTACAAGAAGATCATCGGGAGAGCAAGACGCCCATGTGGCTGACGTGCGAAGGGATTCCGACCGACCTATATGAAGAAGAAGAAGAAGAAGAAGGGTAGAGGCGAAGAAGAGGAATTTTACTCATTGCTGGGCTCGCGCTGGGAACTGCAACTTGCGTCTAGCTAAGACGAAAGAGTTTGAAAAATAAACTGAAATAAAAAACGTCACGTTTCATGTATAATAATTACACTTCGTCAAAAGAAAAAGACGAATGGGTGTTAAGAGTGAATTAAATTTGTTTAACTACTCCTTTCTTCGGACAAAGTGTAGGTACTAAGCACAAACAAAATGTAAAGAGTTTTTTATTTCAGTTTTATACAATATGTAAGTTTATGTAGGTTATGGTGGGTAGCGAAAAAATTCAGGCTAAGGGTGGGTCCCATGACAAAAATGTTTGTGAACCGCTGTATCAAAACCGCACAGATAAGAAAAGAGCAAAAGTCAATAAATTGGAATATCGGAAGCAGATGTGAAAGATACAAAAAGAATCAGTTATGCTGATATGTACACGATCAACGACTGGAACAAACACGACTGCCGAAACAAGCAACGGCGTGGGTACGAAACTTAAAAAGGAAAAGAGGAAGACCGAAAATATTGGATAGAAGGAATCAAAAAAAATATGAGCGATCGAAACCTACAAGAAAGACATTGGCAAGATCGAAAACAATGGAATCTAGATATCGGGCAAAGCTACCTCATGTTATAAACACACACACACACACACACACACACACACACACACACACACACACACATATATATATATATATATATATATATATATATATATATATATATATATATATATACATATATACATACATACATACATATAAAGTTTACTAAAAGCTTCAGCAACGTAAAAACGTATTGAAGCTGTCTGTAATAAATAAATATTGAAAATATTCAGATTGAATTTGCATGAGCAAAACTTTTCAAACATTTTATTCAATTCAGCAATGATCAAAACAAGATACGAATATAGTACCAACGCTTCTGTTACGTAAATCCAAATTCGCTGACTGAACAAATGTATTGAAATATTTATACGGCGTTTTTTCAATTAATTCCAAACTGAAAAATCCCGAAAGCTTTCATATTTTCATTAGAAACCTAATTCTTTACGGTTGTTAACAACGTAAATCTGTGCTCAAATGAAATCCTGTTTAAAGCATTATCCATAAAAACCCGCTTTTGATGTAATATACCCATGATTCAAATTTATTTAATTACTTTTGCGAGTGGAAATAATATTTTTCCTTGTCTATAATTTCAATATTATATGTATTTCAACTATTGTTAGCGCTTTTCCAATGTATATATTGAATATTGAAGCGGCCATCATGGTATAATCCAGACCCGGTTTGCAATGAGCATCTGACACTTTTTGTCGTTATAAATTATATATATATATATATATAATTTATAACGACAAAAAGTCGTTATATATTATAAACGAGGTGTGTTTAGAAAGTAACGAGAATTTTTAAATTTCGCGGGATTGGAGAGTCCGATTGTCAAACATTTTTTTTAATATGTTGGTATAGCCTACATGCTTTTGAAGTATGATAAAACTTTCAGCTATTTTCATTGTTGACTTTGTCTGTGACAGCCACTAAGGTTAGACGTGTTAGGCGATTTTCGTTTGTAAAAAGAAATGGATCAAAGAATTTGTATCAAATTTTGCCTAAAAAATGGAATAAAGTGTAACAAAGTGTTCGAAATGTTCACAAAGGCCTATGGAGAGTCTGCTATGATAACAGGTGACGAAACATGGGTTTACGGATATCATGTCGAAACTAAAGCTCAATCATCTCAGTGGAGGCATTCTGGCTCGCCAAGACCGAAAAAGGCTCCACAAGTGCGGTCGAACGTGAAGGTTATGCTCACTGTGTTCTTCGATATTAATGGCATAGTGCGTCATGAATTCCTCCACCAGATGAAACGGTCAATAAGGAGTACTACCTACAAGTTCAACACCGTTTGCGTGAAGTAATCCGAAAAAAACGCCCGGATCTGTGGAAAAACAATTCATGGCTTTTGCACCACGATTTTTCACCAGCTCACACTTCATTGCTTGTTCGTGAATTTTTGGCCAAAAACAGTACTGTAACCATGTCCCAACCTCCATTTTCGCCAGACATGCCTCCGTGTGACTTTTTCCAATTTCCAAAAATAAAGAGAACCTTAAAGGGCCGTCGTTTTACAGCCGTAGATGACATTAAAAGCACATCGCTGAAAGAACTAAAGTCTATCTCAAAGATAGAGTTTGAAAAGTGTTTCCAGGATTGGAAGAAGCGCTGGCACAAGTGCGTATTCTCCAATGGGACTATTTTGAAGGCGACAACATCAATGTAGAAGAATAAATAAATATTTTGTTACAAAAATTTAAATTCTCGTTACTTTCTGAAACACTTAAATTCTATATATTATATATATATATATTTATATATATAACATATACTTGTGTGTGTATATATATATATATATATATATATATATATATATATATATATATATATATATATATATATATATATATATATATATATATATATATATATATATATGCCTTTGGTGAAAGTGTATATTTCATAAAATGTATGAAAATTACATTTTAAATAATGAATGCAGATTTAAATAACATGCTTTTAAAGTATTGAAAATGGGGAAAACTTAACCTGGCCGCAGTTAAATTAAATTTCTTAACGTCAAAAGATTTTTAAAATTCAAAATTGCAAATTTGTACAGTTTTTAGCTGATTGTTACACCAGTCTTTTTTCAAAAAACGTTGAAGATAAAGACGTTATAAATTATTGAAGATTTTTAATTTTTTTTCATTCTGTAACTGTTGAGCGAATTTTTCTGATCAACAAACTTGTAGAAGCTGTTACCAAAATCGATTTCGTGCCAAGTTTGAATCAAATCGGACTACAATTTCAAACATGTACAAGATAACACTTATGCGGGCGCTCACATACGCGCACGAACACACACACACACACACACACACACACACACACACACATATATATATATATATATATATATATATATATATATATATATATATATATATATATATAAAGTCAGGATCGGTGCTCTTTTCAAGGTCCTTGTCTTAATAGATGGCAGCACAGTTTTCAATGGAAATTCACTAAGAAAAATCACGGCTTTTTATTTGTTAATCAGTTTTTATTTTGTGTTTTTAATTACTCTCGATTCGTAACTGTATGTTACTTAAAATTTGCTAGTGTTATCTTGAGGAAAATCCTGCCAACCAATTTGTGAAATTCTCCAAGGATAGATTGTTCGGCAACTTCTAGAAAATATTTTTAGGGCCGTAACTATATAAGATTTTGTCTTAATTAATTATTTCAAACTGCATTTTTAGCAAAAGTTTTATCAAAATCCTTTAATCATATTTTTTTCATCATTTTTGATCAGAAAGGACTTGTAAAATCTTTTTTTTAATAATTAAAATCTAGAGGTACAGGCAAACCGAGGGCTACGTGCGAAATTTCACCAAAGTCTAATTAGTCAGTTAGTTTAGTGGTCGGCGATATGAACAGACACAGATGACAGATATCCGAGAAAAATCCTGTTTATAAATCTAACGCCCGGTAGCAAGAACGTTCATTAAATTATTTAAATCGCCTTTATATTGAAATTCATTTAAAAGTCTTATTAAATACAGAATTAGGTTGCAGAAACATCTGCTAAAAAATTATTCTTTAAATTAACAGACCCCGCAGGGGGTGCTGAATGGCTGCACCTATTGAGAGGATTTAGACGTCCCTCGCGGTACCCGAGTCTAAAACACACTTACACTTGCAACACTACATTTGCGGCTTTAACACTTACATTTAAGGCGGCGATAATAACCGGAATGTGCTTTTCTCCTTAAAAAAAAAAAAATAACAGTCTTAAGACTCTAAGGCTTTAAACTGAGTTTAAATGTTGTATTGCTAAAATGTTTGTTAATTTAAAGGACTGCTAAACGCTTATTGAAGTAAGTGATATATTCATCTCTTTTAAACAATGCTTAAACATATATTTTTAGAGGTTATGTTTTAGAATAGATAAAAGTGCTTATTGTTTTATAATTTTTGTACAAAGCGTATACTTTATTTTTTTATAGTTTTTAATTAAGCTTATTGTAGTTTTTATTATTCCTTGAAAATATAAAACTAGCAATAATAGGCCTGCTACTACAAACAATAAAATACGACCGTAAAAATACACATAACCTTCAAAACAATTGAACCTTCAAAAACAAATAACCTGGAAATGATCAGCTGTTCGTCGGATGGCCATCTTACCAACCACTAAACAATTATTAAATTTAACAGAGTTTTAATATCGTTTAAGTAAAGTTTTGTTAAAAATGTTCTTGCAATAGATAAAATATTTAAATTTAAAGTCACTTTAGGAGGGATTTAATCGGGCACAAGAAATTTAAACCGCGTCTACTAAAATATCAAGTTAGATTTTTCTCAGGATCGCCTTGTTGAAAGTGTAAAACGCGTTGTGAATTGTTGTTCACGTTGTCCGTACGTGATAAATTATATTATAACGGGATCACGTACTATACCTTGATACACTACCCCAGCAGCGCATTGGTACTTTCACATATGGAGTCAAATTACGTATAAGCGACAAGTCTACTTTCGAAAGTAACATGTCATTTATTTACAAACACCCCTAAACTCTTCTCCACGGTTATAAAGATAGTATCGCAGGCTAAGGAAAATCTTTTATCCAGTTTTCATCAATTTTGCTTTAACGTTTTTAAAATGTAGTGGTCGCATAGCCAGCAAAAAATTCACTTTGGAAAATTATCTTTTTGAACTCAAAGAACTAAATGCATTGAAGTATAATGCATTGAAGTGTAATGGTTCTTTTCAACCTAAAAGGTGGCTTCGGCGTCTATATATTTTTATCAAGGCAGAAGGTTAAATCTACTTACAGACTGACTGGAAAGAGGATCTGCTCAGAATTGGTCATAGCATAGTTAAACTTCAGATAGCTCGGTGTTGGACATGTACCAGATGTCATGGGCGTAGAATTTAGGAAACTTTTTGGGTATGTTTTTGCTTTCGTAGAAAGTGGAAAGGAAAACTCCGTTTTAGATCTTGTACACGGAGAACGAAAGAAAGTCCGGGTTTTTGTTTTTTTATTCGCCTTACATATGAAAGCCGAGACGAGCCGGGCCGGGCGAGGCGATGTCAAGCCAAGCCGAGCAAAATCTGCAATGCGTTCACACTGAACCGATTCGCACTCAAGAGGTTTTCTAGGCTTGTAGTGTCAAGTGTTTTTGTCCTTCTTATCAGTCTCAGTTGAAACCTATCGTATTAATGTCATCAACCTTTATTGATGTGATATGGACTCACAGTCTCAATAAAGATCACGAGTAAAGCGGACATTTCGCAAATCTATTCAAGAAACTCCGAGAATATGAAGAACGTTTTTGGAGATATTTTAGAATGTATACCCATACATTCGATTACGTGCTGAACTCCATTTGTCCACAAATCTACAAAACAAACACGAACTACAGGCGAGTCATGCCATGTGAATTATTGTTATAATAATATAACTTTTTATAAATGGACACAAATCGAGTGATACAATATAGCGCATATTATATACACACCCACTGGCCGGGACACCGAGCTAGACTGAAAAAGCGCAGGCAGAAACTGTTTGAAGAAGCGAGAGGCAGGAATGTTCAAAATGCTCAGTTTGGCTCGCTCATTATTTGAAAGTTCCAATATAAAATACAGCGTAATCAGCGGTTGGGCGATTTTCGCCCAGCCCCACTCGGCCCCGCCCGGCTTTTTGTGAAACCCGCCTTACAGTACATCTACCATAACTGCCCTCGGCACAAATGTGGGGAAGTATTGTACAATTTTTCAAGTTAAGGAAAAAAGTCTGAAATTCTAGCTTGTGCCATTATAGCTGTATATAAGCTGTATGCAGGTAAACGCATAATGATACTATTTAATTGTGAAACTGCTCTTAAATGCTCTTGACTCCGAAAAGATTTCCTCCTAGCCGGAGTGATGTCAGGACTTCAGCACATTGGCTTCCCATCAGCCACTGAACTTATCCTTGGTATCTGGGGTATTTGTGCAGGAGCGTGCGAATGATTTAGCCAAGAAGGGCCCTAAATTGCAGAAAACAATTGAAATCGCAAAGAACAATCAATTGGACAATAAAAAAACAAAATAACAAACAGAATACAAACAAACAATTAAAAGTTAGTGTTTGTGACGTGTTTTCAATGTTTTGTTTAATTTTGTGACGACCTCGACAGAGGGATGTGACATTTTGTATTACGACCTTAAGATAAAACAGTAAGGTTTCGAAACCGTGGTAGCTTTTACGAGGTGAGTAAATAGTACACTAGACGGTAAAATAGGTCCTAATTGTAATTATTTAATTAAAAAACAATTGAAATAACGGAAGTTTATGCATTTGTAAGTCTTGGAAATTTCTTTCAAATTCTTTGCTATAAGACCAAAAATTAGAACCGATGCAGTAGACCTATATTCTAACTTAGGCCTACGCATTTTTGAAAATTGTTGATTACGACTGCCAGCGCTAACATTACGGTAATAATCACTTTTCAAAAAGTATTTACTAACCCGATTTTCTTGGAAAGTTCTGAACGACTCCCATTTTAAAGCGGAGACTATTTCGCTGTACAGTTCTTCAAAAAAATGTTTGTGCAAAAGTTCAAGAAATCAGTTCGAATTTCGAACACAAGATTTTTAACACAATATTTTAACGATCTGACGGCCAAGCTTAGTGCTCAGTGTTCTTGGGTCTGGATGTTACCATAATGACTGAAACAGTACCATGGTTTCAATTGGAAAATCACTGATATTAACACGGCATTCGTTGCCGAATTATTAAAAAATAGTAGGTTACTATTTTCCAATAGAAAGGAAAATGTTTTATTGGTCTCTGAAGAAACAGTGATATATTAACTTGCATTATTTCATTAGGAACAGAACAGCTGTTGGAACTCTCAGAGGGCATTCAATCATTTACCAACAATCCTTTCGAGGTGTGTTTGTGCAGAAATTATGTTCGTTTCAATTTATTACCTTCAACATTAAATGACGGAAGCTACCGTGTGATCAAGTTAAACGTTTGGCTCAAAAGGCACCTGAACGAGACTTAAGTGGTTTTTATATTTATTGCCAACTATAAAAACAGACTGAAATAATGTGGTGTACTGTAATAAATAATCGCGGCACGCAGCTGTCTCGCTGACTTGATAAAAGCGAATTTCCAAAAACAAATTTCACTATTTTCCCCTTTTTTTGTAATTATTAATTAACAATGAAAATCTGCGTATATTAGCATCTTAATCTTTTCACATTTCATCAAAATACAAAACGCCAATTATATGTTTTTTAACGTTAATTATAAATGATTAAATCAGTTTTTCAAAAAAATTATGGGTTTTTAAAGATTTGAAACGATCACCATTTTGAAACTGTTGAACGAATTTCGCTGTTTATTGAATTTGTCCAAGCTAGGCCTATTTAAAAAAAGTGGTTTTGTACCAAGTTTCGATCAAATCGAACCGACACACACACACACACACACACACACACACACACACACACACACACATATATATATATATATATATATATATATATATATATATATATATGTGTTTAACGCACACTTGGGCTAATGCAGACGGTGGGATGATTTAAAGCGTATGAAAATGCCAAGCCCTCGCCGGGAATCGAACCCGGATCCTCGGGGTGAAAGCCTAGTACGCTATCCACTAGACCACCGAGGCGGCTTATATATATATATATATATATATATATATATATATATATATATATATATATGTAGGTCTATATATAATTTTAAGACACCTCAAAAAGTAGTCATTTTTCCAATGGACATTTGCTAAAAAAGATTTGTTTTTTACTAAAAAAAAATGTTAATCGCTGTTTTAAAATGTAGATATAATTTAGCTATTTCAAACAGTGACATTTATGTCAGGTTTGAAGCAAGTGGTTCGCATTTTATAGAGTTAAGTTTATTTTTTACTATATTATCATCTGTAGCTCATTTTTTCTACACAAAAGACAGCCCAGCCAGACGAAGTACATTGGCAAGGAAATAATTCTTTCAGCGACACTATTGGACAGACAGACGCCCATTCCGTGTCCGCTCGTTGTTTGATTTACGATTCGGTGTTGTGTTCAATTTTAAGCTCAGAATTATTTATGTTATAAATTATTATTTGTTTTGCCAAAATTGAAACTTTTGAAAAAAAACGCTTCTGCTCGACAAGAAATAATAATTGCAATTTTGTAGATTATCTGTATTATGGTGTATAATAGTGTAGGCTACAGTCCAGAGGAACAACACGGGAAGTTTATTTTATAAAACATATTTTTATCAAACTTAAAACAGATTAACGACACAAAAATACTACAAAACATGGCAATCGGGCGACAAAAATTAAAAAGTTAAAAAAATAATTAATCAGTGTTCGTTGAGGTTATATTGGTCCAAATATATTACTGATCTTGTTGCTTGATTGAAATTAAACACAATAAAAAAAATGAACACTTTTCTATATCATAGGCCTATATGAATATAAAACATCATTCCTATACAATATATCCAACTGTTAATTTTCTAAGAATTGTGATAGCTGGGCTGGCGATGTACTACAACAATGTTCGTTAATTTATTAAATACTGATTAGTGAACTTATTTATATTCAATGCGCAATATATATTTATTTATATATAATTGTAAATACTGCAAACAATTTTTTGACGTTACATGGGTTGGGTATGTAGTATAATAGCGTTAATTGTAATTTAAATATTATTACTGAAATTATTTATACTAATAATGTATATACTCTTAAAAAAATGTAGTAGGCCTGCCTAGACATTTTTACTTCAGAACATTTACATTTACATGTGTGCATATCAGTGAAAACAAAAATATTTTACAGATCCTAATAAATTTGTCATGTAGGTTTGGGTTGCTTTTAATTTTTCAAAAGCAATTTTTTTAAAAAACTCTTCCTTTTACAAAAAAAACTTGTTAAAATCGCGTTTTCTCAAAATCGGTTGTGACAATAACATTTTGATGAAATTTTTCTAAAAACTAATCAGCATTTATTGGTCAGATTTATCTAGAAACTTTGTTAATGTTAATCCATGAAGCTTTGTGATACATTAGGTTACAGCAAACATAAATAAAAAACAATTCACGGTTATAAATAGCATTAAAAACAAATTCACGGTTATAAATAGCATTAAAAAACAATTCACGGTTATAAATAGCATTAAAAACAATTCACGGTTATAAATAGCATTAAAAACAAATTAACTGTTTCGGATTAAATAAAAAAACGAATTTACGATTTAAAACTAAATAAAAATTCACGGTTTCAGACTGAATAAAAAACAAATTCATAGTTGCATACTAAATAAAGAAAAAAATTCTTCATATTACATAAAAAACAAATTCACGGTTTCAGATTCAATAAATACAAATTCACGATTTCAGATTAAATAAAATAAAATTCATGTTTTCAGACTGAATAAAAAAGAATTTCACGATTTCAAATTAAATAAAAAACAAATTCACGGTTTCAGATTGAATAAAAAACAAATTCACGATCCAACACTAAATAAAAAAACAATCTCTACAGTATTAATAAAAACAAATTTACGGTTTCAGTTTGAATGAAAAACCAAATTCACGGTTTCGGATTAAATAAAAAACCAATTCACACTTTCATATTAAACTAAAACACAAATTCATTGTTTCAAATTAAATAAAAACAAATACACTGTTTTGAATTAAATAAAATACAATTTCACAGTGTCAGCTTAAATAGAAAACAAAACACGACAAAGTATATTTATTGTTAAATGATAAATGTTTCATTTTATAATTTTCATTTACGTGTTTACCTAACTTTGTGTTATATTTTTAAAAATCCTTTCCTGCTTTTGTTCCAACGTTACCGTGCTCTACAAAGTGTTGGCAGTTCAATCTGGTGTTGACCGCCCTGTACAGGTCTGCCCTCGAGCGTTAGAGTATTGAAAGCTTTATCTGAACCTACGTACCTTACACAAACACATAGGTAAATGCAATTCTCTGCAGCACTTTTATTTTACAAATCAAACTGGAAGCTAAGTTTAAATAAACGGAGCAAGCGGCTGTCTCGCTTACGTGATAGAAGCGAATTTGCGGAAGTACTTTTATCTATCTTACCCTCTTTTTGAAACTTGTGACGAACAACATCATCAAAAATCTATACATATTAGCACTTTAAACGTCCAAAATGCACAGAAGGTACGAAAGTGAATCTAACTGGATTTTGAGTATTAAAAATCTTAATTCATGTAGTTTTTATCGCTGGTTACGATGATGGAATTATATTTTCTATGATATTTAAGACAACAGAGGTATGATTGTTTAAAGATTTGAAATTACCGCCATTTTGAAACTGTTAAACGAATTTTGCTTGTTAGCGAAATTATTGCGAAAACATACGCGCGCGCGCGCGCGCGCACACACACACACACACACACACACACACACACACACACACACACACACACACACACACACACACACACACACACACACACACACACACACACACACACACACACACACACACACACACACACACACACACACACACACACACACACACACACACACACACACACACACACACACACACACACACACACACACACACACACACACACACACACACACACACACACACACACACACACAGTTCTCTTGAATTTGAGAAGAAAGTAAAAAAACTGAAACTTTTTCCCGGATTTCCCGGGACTTCATTGACAACGCCTACACATTTGGCCTTCTTTTCAATTACCCTCTCTCCACCCTGTTGAAGGAAGTCAATAACTATTTTGTCACTTCGCTTTAGCGTTTTGATATATTCTATCTGTTCCAAGGATTTACCTATCGCCATTTTGTTTTCAAAGAATTCTGATGTAGAATAGTCGGTTTTTGTAGTTTTGGGGTTATAAAAGGGGCATATTGTGGCAACGTTTCGAAATCAATAGTATAACAAGGGTATTATCGATTGCTCTTTTTATTATTTAATCTTCTGTCATTGTAGTAATTTCATTATATTTTTTCTCGGTCTGAATGAATGTATTCGAAATCTACATACATTTATCTAGTATGGTTTATCTAGTAAGGGTCTTATGGGAAAACCAATGTTTTGAGAAAACAAGTTACAAAATTTTCACATGGTTTTTTTTAACAAAACGTAATCTATCAATATCTAAAAATATATAACATTGATTTTTTTACAACAAAATATGAAGTATAAAATATATGTTTAATTTGTTTTAATATTAAAAATTAATGTTGCAAAAACGCATTTTTGAACTCCTTTCACAAAGACCGAAACTTTATTAGACCTTTTTTATTCTAATGTAACTTTTCATGTTTTCTGTTAGTAAATTATAATGTAAAATTAAGTAAAAATGTACAGATTTTTTTAACAAGAAAATTATTAAAAACGTTTGGACGATACTTTAACAAATATTAAACCATACCATAAAAAAATAATCGTCTCGTATTTTAAATATCAAAATTTTTTATGTAAGAAACTTTTACTGTTCCAAAAATCACTGTTTTTCAGAATCGGACAATTTATAACACTATAATAATAACAAAAACAATAACATTAGTAAAACGATGTGAAAGTATCGTACTGGTAAATATCATAGTCTACTAATATCAGGCACTGCCAATATGATTTTCTTTTTCATGTAACAGCTGATTATAATACCTACAATACACTTAAAACTCTAGATTATCCAATGAAAGTTTTCAGGGCTCCCAACAAAACCATTCTGAATCCAAATATGTAATCGCCTTAAGTACCAGAATAAGGTACCAAAACATTATGGTCGGTACTATATTATGGACTGTCAAATTTATTGTATTAAATAAATCTTATGATCTGTATTAACAATGAATGAATGGATTTGTAGGGTTACTATTGCACTGCGATATTTTTAGATTTATTGTACCAAATGTTTGTATTTTTGAGATGCTTAGTTCTCTAGTACTAGTCCCTCCTTTATAAAGTCTAGGATTTGTAGAGGATTCAAGGTGGGCAGCTCCCTTACTTCTAATTGGTGACTTCCCAGTTCCTTATTGAGATGCTTGCTCTGATAATTGCCTTTCAATATTTCGTTCTCTTGACTCTTATTACGGAAGTTTTGCTCTATTTGTCCAGTGCGGTGAGGTTCCGCTCATATGTCCTGCACGGGGAAAAATTCAGTTTGCCGTCACGCTCTACCGTCACGGAACGCTCTAACACATCCGTACACCCACTTTAGCGAACATTATTATTCCAAACATTATTAGGAAACATTATTACTTTTTTTTGTGATTAATAAAATGAATTTTTGAAGTGAAAACTTCTATGGTTGCGGTTGATAAAACATGGGTATAAACATTTGCTTTCGCATCACAATTGAATCTGTAATGCATACCTCACAGCATATATTGTTCTTGTATATATCTAGACTGAAAATGACTACTTCTAAACAGCTAATTTCGCACAATAGCTTCAATATCATTTCAATTCAGGTTATGCTTATTTTCTTGTTAATTTTAAAAATGTGTATTTTCTAAATTTGTGTAGTTAAATTATTTAGTGTATGTAACATACCAATTTTTCAATGTCAGAATCACAAATATGATATTTATTACTATACTTAGACAGTATAACTGTCATGTATAATTGTAAAAAGTAGGGTTATAAACTGATTAATTATTTAAGTCCCTTACATAGCATAAGATACTCAAATTCATAGTCTGTGACTTTCATTTAATTTTTAAGTTATGCACCTACACATTCGCGAAATTTAATACGAAAATAGTTTTCAAGGTTTACCCTTTCCTGCATGCATCTAAATTTTTATTAAAATAATTAAATCGTAATAGAGAAAAAGTATAGGCCTACAGTCAGGCATGGCCAAAAGGAGTAGTCACTTTTTCGGACAGTTTTTCTTTTAAATCTGATAAAAGGCAGATCAAAAAAGTGAGCGTCATTTCCTTTCAACCCATTACAGAACTTACAGGAAGTACAAAAAAAATGAATTGATAACACAAAACAGACGAAGATAGTATTGACCGCGGTAATCATTTAATTAAATCTTTCCTTTCAGCAGGAAGTGCGGTGAATTGATCAAAGTTCAGAGTCTGAAAAAGCACTCGTGTGTTGGCGAAGCTAATGGCCGGCTCCCTCTAATGTGTATTGAAAAGCGTTTATAGGATTGCCATTATCTGGGCTTCTAACGTGATTCTGGCGTGAAACGAAGAAATGTCATTTGTTAAACTTGTTCTACTTTAATCACTGATGCAATATGAGCATTTGAAGTATTGATGAAATAGATAATCGTTGAATGCAGCTGTCTCTTGACGTGATAGAAGCGATTTTCAAAAGCGTTTGTCTTTATCTTAACTTAACTTATTTTTTGAATTTCGATTTCACCATCAAAAACAGCATTAAAATCTGCATATATTGGAATTTTAAACGTTTAAATGCAAAATGAACCCTAACAGCAGGTTTTAATAATGATAAGGATAGTAAAATCACATTTTTAAAACAAAAAATTAAATTTCTTGTTTTTAATAAAATTTAATAATAATAATAAAATTTATTAAAATTAAATTAAATAAAACAAAATAGTTGTGAAAGTTTGAACTGTTTAAAGAAACCAGTCCTAATTGTGAACTTGAGCGTGCTAAAAAAACTCACCCCCCACCACCCCACACACACAGACCAGTTCAAATAATTCAGTTTTGAACGAAAATTCATTAATAGAGAAAGGTATTTTACAAAATTGTTCCAAACGTATCCGTCTCCAAAGCCTCTAACAGAATGACAGAATGTCTAGCTGTCGTAACGGAAGCAAATTAAAAAAAAAAAGCCATCTAATACTGTATGAGAAAATATTTTAATTTCACAAAAGTGTGGTAAAATTAATAATTTTTTGTACTATTTATATTGCAAAGAAAGTGAAACTTTAAATTGGTTAATTTTCACTTAGATTTTAACGGTGACCGTGTTTGTGGAATACATTTTCGAAAAAAATGTTTGAGATAGAAAAATTTATTTTTTAAGGTTTTGAATGGCCACCATTTAGAAAACTTTTAACTAATGTTGGGTAACAAACTTGTACTAAGTATTAAAAAATTTAATTTTTTGCCCGGTTTCTTTTAAATCTCAGTACAATTACAATTTATATATATATATATATTTTTTTTTTTAACGTCCGAATATTGTGCACACTTGGGGCTAATTCAGACGATGGGATGATTTATAGCGTATGAAAATGCCAAGCTCTCGCCCGGAATCGAACCCGGGTCCTCGGGGTGAAAGCCTAGTACACTATCCACTAGACCACCGAGGCGGCTATCTACAATTTATAAGCTTGCATATATATATATATCTATATATATATATATTTAAATATATATATATATATATATATATATATATATATATATATATATATATATATATTGTGTGTGTGTGTGTGTGTGTGTGTGTACCGTATAAGGTATAATTGTGCAGCAACATGAGTTTTTAAGCTTCGATGATGTGTAAAATTATTTAATCTCTAAATATATTTACTTGCCTTTTGATTGACCTTTGCGGGGTTATTTATATAATCAATGCGCTTAAAGGCTTCGTATATAAAGAGTTGATTCATCCACACCAAGTTGCCGACATGAAAAGGGCGTCTATTGTGGCACTGTTTTTGTCAGCTCTTGCAAAGGGAAGATTTATTGACAAAGTTTTGTCCACAGCAATCGTTACTTCGTTTCATAAAATTATAAAATTGCATAGTAAACAAGCTTTTTCTTGGGATTGCATAGTGGTCACGTGATTGTTGTTTTTTGTACTCAGTACCAACAATTTAGCGGAAGAAATGCGAAAAAATTACGTCTCCGAAATTGAAAACTTGTACGTCATAAATTGTTTATTCTAGCGGAACGAACATTTTACCATGTTCGTATAAACTAGCTTTTTTGTCTGTCTGTCTGTTCGGTACACATTCTACAAACGATTTTAAATTAACTTCCCAATCAGCTAGAGACTTGTACTTTGAACATAGCTCAGAACTATATTACAATGCAATATTGACTCGCTCTCTTGTCTGTCTTCCTGTCTGTCTGTTTATCGGTGCTCCCAATATATATCGAGTTGAGAGCAGTGAAGCAGTCAACACTTCAGTAACAACGCAAAACTTGTGCGATCACTCACACAAAATGTGCAATACGTTGACATTTCAATAACGTCAATAAATATTAATTTTGTAAAATTAAAAGAATGCTGACAATAATTATTATTGAAATAACATCGTAGAAAAATAACTTTGTTTGCTTCTTTATTTTATTTTTCATGAAAAAATTAAGCAAATTTGTATATTATGAATAACATTTTTAATTTACCAAGATCTTAAAACGAACTTATAGCCCCATACAGATATTATACTTTCGTACTGAAATTTTGTGATTTTAAATTTTTAATAGCTATGTAAATACTTGTAAGTTTTAAAATGAAAAACGTTTAATACGTAATAGAAGATTATATCCGTCTATTAAATTAGGAACTACTTGACCTGCATTAGTAATTTTTCCATTTAATCCCTTTACAAGTTTTTGTTTTAAATGTTACAAGTATTTTCGTAGATGTTAAAAATTCACAGTCACAAATTTTCAGGTCAATACTAAAATATCTGTATCGGGCTAGGAGAAATTATTTTATACGGTGGGGCCTCAACTTACGAATTTAATTCGTCCCGTAAGTCGTTTCGTAAGTTGAAAATTTAAGTAAGTAAAGGTGCATTTTATAAGTAAATTGCCTAGTTCATTTCACCAGCCCCAAACTTTCCCCATACAAGGAAAAACAATATATATTTATGTCAAATATGGAAGAAATGTGCATTAATAAAACACAGATAAAACCTGAAATAAAACTGTGTGTTAATTAGGCCTACACATATTATGTACTACATTACGTATACATAACACTAATACTAAATAATGTATGTAATAAAGTTTTTTACGTCTAAAGATTCGGATACTTAGCAAAGTTTGTGGGAGGAGGTCATTTATCTTCATTTTTAATTATCATCACTTTCTTTTGTCTTTTTGGGTTCACTTTCACCTTCCCCAGTTTGGTGAAATAACGGACCAGTAACGATTGTTTTTGCCGACTTTTAAGAATGCTTCTGAAATGAGTTAGACAAATGTCATCAAAATTCGGCTAACCTGTTCGAAAACAATTTTTCGTTGTGTTTTTTCGCGTCGTTAGTTGAGGCAAGTTTCGTAAGTTGAAATTTTCGTTAGTAAGGTAAATTGAGGCCCCACTGTACTTATCAATGGGCCGTTTTAAAAACGTGTTATATTTGTTTTATTTTTCTTAAAGTAATTATTATTGTCAACAGCCGAGCAATTTTGCAACACTGCTCTTCTCCGATTGGATAACTCAAGTTCACATTACGCGTATCCTCAAAAAAGCAGACCCTTAATTTCGGGGTCAGTAATTTGTTACGCAACATTGAAAATTAAGTTTTGTAAAATGTTTCTCCTGAATCCTACAATAAATCCTTTAATTCATTAAATATTAAATCTGATCGTTATTGAAACGGACAGATTATAAAACTCAGTTTTCCATGTTATTTTTATAACACTTCGAACATCATGAGTTTATTAAACCCGTTTTAATTTGTAACCAAAAGTAACTGGAGCTAGAGCAATGTTTATTTCGGGGATTAAACAAATCTAAAAAGCAGTCTACCATTCTCGTAGTAGTATTTTCCATTAGAGAACCTCTGTAATCCAATAGGCTAAAACGTTCTACTTCAAACAACATAGGTGTGATTAAAAATGTATTACCAATTCCGTAATACTATTAAACAAGTTTTATGTGCAAGTAGGCCTACATGCCTCACTAGAAACGCAAAAACTCACAGGATTTGTTCTACTGTGAGATAATGCTTGTAGAATACGATACTTATAATCTGCATAGTTTTATATTAAGATAAACACATTGCTATAAAGAATATGTTGCTTTCAATTAGCGAGGAATTAAGTTAAGCCTGAGTTTTATAACGCAGTTTGGAACATTATTTATTCAATTAAAAACTTGTTAAAAACACATTAATTTTGCAACAGGTTTCGGCAGATTGCAAACTTTCCACACTTTTTCAACTCAATTAAAATTACATTTCTTGCTCGGCGTCTTAATTAGAAGGAACTTTATTCGCATTGGGTGCAACAACTTCTAATTGATTATAGCATCAAGAAAATATTTGCCTTGCGAAAGTTGAAATTTGCATAGTGCAGATGTGCAATAAGGCTGGGTTAGGAGAAATTATCTTTAAAGTGGTTTAAAATTGCTTCTTTGTAGAACATGAAGTACGGCTTAACGCGTTTCAATGAAACAGTTCCCGTCGTTATTTGTTGCTGTGATTAGATTTTAAGCAATGTCAAACTGGCATACGTTAAACTTTCTTTCGTCAATATGGCGGGCCCTAACACGTTCACGACTACGGCCGTTTTTAGCCTACATATAATAACATTTTGCGTTAAGATAATTAAAATTAAATCTCAACTATAAGCGTAAATATTTTTTCCGTAAAATTGTTAGAATATGTGTCTTTATAACATTCTATGTGATATTGTACCGGAAGAAACTGTATTCTAATATTTTAGAGGTTATGTCCGTGTGTTATCCTTTTTAAAAAATTACCTATAAGGTGTGCAAGGGAAAGAAACAAAAAAAAAAAAAAAGAAAATAGACTAAAATCTAATCCGACTATGGTTACTCTAGTATACTTTAAAATGTTTGTACAACATAATTCTAGGCTTCAAACATGGGCGTCATCATAAATAAGCTCATATGAAGTAAGAAAGAGAGTGCGTCACTCGTGGCACACACACACGACTATTTTGTTTGAAGACTGGCGTGCGTCATGGTAGTTTACTGGCAGTGTTTACTGGCAGTTTAGTGACGTCATCGTTAATGTGTTCAGTTGCCTGATTTATTTAAAAAAGTGTTTAACAATGATACTGAATGAGCACATTCTCATGATCCTCATTAATTTAATGAGCACATAGCTACATTACTGCTCTTAAAAAGTATTTTACATACAAAACAACTCTTATTCTTATCTTATCTTATAGGTACCAAAGAAGCAAAATGTAAGTTTAAGGAAATAAATTCTTTTTTGAATTTCCAATTTGTTTCAGCGTTACTTAGCTTCAATAAATTTAGAATAAGTACTCGTTTATTCCATGAAAAGCGCTGCGTATATCCGGTTCCGGTAATCCCTAAGAGCCTAGAGTCTCATCTGGCTCTTAGTGTATCAAACTTCCCCTCTTAGAAGAAAATTATGTAAGAGTGTTTCTACTTTCTCATTGTACGTTTCTTGTGAAAGAAATTTAGCGGGACAGTAAAACAAGCGTGGAATTGATATTCGAGTCACTAAATGTTATTTTGGAGAATATTTTTGTTGTTTATAATTTGTAGTGATCTCTTTTAGTCTACGGATTTTAATAGTTCTTTTTAAATTAATAGGACATATTACAACTGTTTTAAATTTGAAACTTATTTATTGTAAAATAATCGAAAAGTTCTACGAGTAAGGTTAGGCATTTATTAAATTTAGCTGAACTGATTTTCATAATTGTCGAGTGAAAAATAACGTTTACAATTAACAAAAATGTAGATTTAAGGAAAACGATTTCACGATTTTATTAAATTATTCGTACCATTCAGTTTGCAATGTTTGGCGATATCTACTACGACAAATCGAATCTAAATTCAATCAATTTGGAAAGCCAAATTTTCGCGAAAACGTCTTTAAAATCGGTGTTGGATGCGAGTAGTCAATGTCATACAAATTAACGATAGTTACTGAATAAAAGTGTGTTACAATATTGCTTTCAGGCGAACGCAGATGTCGTAAGTAACTGTTGGGTTTAGCAGTGCCACTTCTATCTCATACTACTCACATTCGTCTACTCAAGACGTGTGTCTTAGTACTCAAGATGTGTCTATATTACTACTCATTCACCACTCTACATAACTTGGCCAACTCTAAAGTGCAAAACGGCCCGTGCTGATGGTCTTAATAAAATGGTGTATCAAACGAAGTCCTGGAATACTTGGCAATATTCCAGTGCACCTTTGCCTTACCCATGCGTTTACGTGACTGTATGGCCGGACCTACGTTTGGGTGTTGACATGATTAGAAGTGTAAAACAAAACGAACTGTAACTCGCTGTGCAGTAAAATCCGTCCAAATGCAGTAAAACCTTCGTGATGAGGATGAAGAGAAGGAAATATTAAAAAAAGAATTAGCAAAGCTAGAATCTGCAAGCACCTCAATAGGGAACTGAGAAGTCTCCAATTAGAAGTAAGGAGGTTTAGCCGCCTTGAATCCTTTCTTAATCTTAGACTTTATGGACTGGAGAAGGGACTGTAACTGATTTATCTTAGGAATATCAAAAGGGGACACATCTCCAAAGATCGCAGTGCAATATAACCCTAGAAATTTATTCATTCATTCATACAGTATTGATTTGATCTTTTTAACGGCCATATGTTGCGAACTTTGCGCAACATGCGGCCATGCGCAAAATAAACCTTTTTCTAACTCATTAAATTCGAAGCTTGTATAGAGAATAATTATTAAATCCTAGTGAATCAAGTGTTGTTTAATGGAATAATGTATATTTTGTTACCAATAATCATGGACTGCAAGTTTCGAAATGAACCAGTATATTGACGATTGCATTAAAATAACTACTGGCATAGTCGAACAAGTGGTTTCAAAGTGTGAACATTTCGATATACTTCAGGGAAAATGATTTACGTTTTCAGAAAATATAAGCCACAGTCCCATACGGCCTACCCGAAGTTTTGAAAGTATTGAGAACGAAATTTCTATATAATTTTGTAAGTCGTTACTAAAAAAAACAAGTGTTTAATTACATTTTATTCGGGCCTATTAAGGAATTTCCTTTGGAAAATGAGTTATTGGACAGTCATCTTGATAAGGCCTAGATCTGGGTCCTTAAATAAGCACCGATACTGACATCTACATCACTCTTTGAAAGGTTGTAAAATTGTGTATATATATATATATATATATATATATATATATATATATATATATATGTGTGTGTGTGTGTGTGTGTGTGTGTGTGTGTGTGCACGCTGTGTGTTGTGTGTTATGTAAGTCCGATTTTAAATCAAACTTAGCACAAGAATCGATTCTTGTAATAGCGTGGACCAAGTTCTCTTAACCAGCGAAATTCGTTCAAAACTTTCAAAATGGTGGTCATTTAAACTTTAAAAATTTTAAGTTTTATTTTAAGTTTAAATTTAAGTTTAATTTAAAGTTTAGAAAAACTAATTATTACTAAAAACTGTAATAATTAGTATTTTGAATTTTACAAATACGTTAGGAAATTTAATTTGAAAGCGGTTAGGTTTCATTTATACATTTTTAATGTAATTCAAAATGATAGTTCTTAAAGATTCTGAATCTGATTATGGTTTTAAAATCAAAATTAAAAAAATGTGTTTTTTGGGATATTTGTTTTTATTAATAAAACATTTTTTATATTTTGGCATAGGTTTTCAGATTTTTCTTATACATATTTGCATATAGACTTTTAATATTTTGTGTTACAAGTAACAAAAAATTCATTGCACATTAAATTTAAGGAAGTACATTTTATTTGTCCCGCCATTTATTGGTAATTCACTGAACAATTTTTTCCGCTGCTATTTCTCATTTTGCCCAGTTTCTAAGCTTTCTGTAACACTGTGTCCTAACTAAGTCTTGTCATTTTAATTCGACCATTACTGCGTGAAAGTACAGTACACAGTTACTCTGAAATAGTTTTAACGTAGATTACAAGTTTTCAGGATGATTTAATTTAATTTTATCTTCTCGGTAATGTGCATTCTTGTTAAACTTTCCTAATGTGTTCGCAAGTTGTACAACTATGCAGGAAAACTGAACTATCTCTTCAACAATATTTGACTTGCTCGTATTTGCATTGCAGTGAAAGTTTTGTGACGAGTTTGAATAGTTCAATTCCGTGACGTCAAAAGTCTTTATGGGACGGCTATAGAGAAGAGAAGACACCCTTCATTTTATTCACGATATGCAAAGCCAAAGAACTTTTTGAATTCCGTACTTATCCGTCTATATGTCGAAAAGTATCGTGGCCGACCGTAAAAGAATTTGGCGAAAATTGTTTTTATAACGGTTCAAAAAAATTGTAAGATTTGGCAACAAGAAATATTTATGAGGCAGTAAAATCTAATCGTTTTTTATCTAGTGTTATGTATAATTTTAAACTATAGGTCAGCTGCTTAGAAAACGGCCCGCTATGAACAGTGGGACAGAGAGAAAAAATGTGCGAGTGAGAGATTGAGCCCCCTTTCTGTCACCGTCGCTCCCTCCTCCTTCACTATCGCTGAGTAGTAACAGTTTGTTACCACAGATTGGCAGACTCTGTGTCACTGGACTGTTGAAGAGAGCTGAAGGGCTGGAATTCTCCTACAGGCGCGGGAATTCTCGCTCTAGCCTTTATTAAGTGGTTTAGCTATTGTTAGTAATTATTAGTTATTAGTGTGGCAGATTAGTATTCGATTTACACGAGTGATTTTTATAATCGAATGATTTCATTAGTATTGTTCATGACCGAGCATCACTTACTGAGCGTTTGGTGTGACTATCCCGTGCAGACGACAGGAAATCAGTTGATCCATTCTTGTTACAGCTTTAGGAAACACTCCAATTGCATTTTTAATTAGAAAAATATTTAAAAGGACAGGAAACAAGGCACGCAAGAACCCTAAGTTGGCACAGTGTTTAAAAAAACAGGTTTTTGACCATTTTATTAAGTGCAGACCAGTAAACGAGCACTAGTGTCAATATTCTTCTTTCAATGTTTTGCGCTACTTTGATTTTTGTCCACTTATCATTTATAATACTTTTAATGGTAACTGATACAAATTTTAATATTGATTATAGTGATGAAATCAGGTTTTGAAAGAAGTACAAGAGAAACAGTGATGGCGTATAAGTTTGTTTCCAATTTTTTTCATTTGCTTTCATCGTTCTTACTTCTTTCGGGAAATTTGCTTCTCTGACGTTATCGAGACACATGCGTACAACGATAATTCAATTTATAACTTACTTAAGATCAGTCGAAAATTTTGAACTACTTCACCAGAATTCTTATCAAAATAACTGGCAGTTCAAAAAGCAATTTCGAGGAGTTTATTTTCGTTGTGAGGAAATTAATTTTTTATATAGAAAATCCCTTTCCGCACAACTGTTTGCAGGATATTTTCACACCACTGTCAACTGTATCTGAGCGGCTGTATGACGTCTCTTTTATTTAATTTCCTGGCGGCGACAGTGCTGCAGCCAACTGTCAAAAGGTTTAAACGTAGCATTCCATTTCATCTAACTTACATAATTTAAACTTTACATTTTGCAGAGATAACCACGTATGAATGTCGCTTTGAATAATTAAATTTTAGAATAATTTGGTTCTCTTAACCCTTATCGTTACGAAGATGTTTCAGACGTCAAACAAATTTACTGTATCGCTACGGTAGAGGAAGTAGAAAGTAAGGCGATCGTTGAAGAATTAATCAGTTAATCAGAAGTTACCAAAACACCGGATATTTGTTAATCAGATTTTGGATTCATAAATGAAATCAGTGTAACAAATAATTGGCATTTACGTGAAGAAATGGAATATCTAAGAGGGCAATTGAATAAAGTTTGATTTGTTAAAGGGAAGTATTATAGCAAGAGCCATTAATAACACGACTGAGGAAGACACAGTTGAAATAGTACGGACAGGATGTTAAGAGAAAGAAACTCAAAAAAAAGTGAAGCAAGATGAGTTGGGAAACGAATTAGAGGAAGGCCATGAAAATTTGGATGGAAACGATAGGAGAATTGGGAAGAAAAACAGAGAGAGAGAGAGAGAGAGAGAGATGAAGTAACTGACAGTGGACAGAAATAGATTAAAAGCATTTTCCGAGATCCTCATGCTTGTAGCATAAGCGAAGGAGGGCAGAAGAAGAAAGAAAAGGAGAAGGTGAGAAGAGAGTGTAGAAAAGAGAAAAGGAGAAGGAAAAGAGAAAGAGGAGAAGGAGAATATGACGGAGGAGGTGGAGGAGGAAGAGGAAAAGGAGGAGAAAGAATAGGAGAAAGAGGATTAGGAGAAGGAGAAAATGGAGGAGAAAAAAAGGAGGAAGGGGAGGAGGAGCAGCAGCAGAAAAAGTAGTAGAAAGGAGAGGAGGAAGAGAAGGAGAAAATGAAGGAGAGGAGAAGAAGAATAAGAAAAGTAGATGAAGAAAATTACGACTCGAGGATAAAAAAAGAATCTTAGTGCACTGACTTAAAGCGTGAATATTTAATATTATATAAATTACTTTAAAATTAGTTACTGATTTTGAGAAATTATATGTATTGGATGTTTTACATAAAGTGATATATGAGTGCAACATTAGAAAAAATTAGTTACTTCGTTAATTACATTTACATACATTACATTTTATTAACGTTTATGTTTTCTCTTTTTTATAACCTTAAACTTTTATTACATAAATTTAGTTTGCTTAAAGTTAAAACAATTAGTTCAGAAAAAAATATTTGTATTTCTTGCTGTTAGCGACGTGCTTGTTTTAAAAGTTGGCGTTGCAGATAAACTTGTTTTCGCTTGATTTATTTTTACTGTAGCATGTTTCAAAGTGCAAAACTGTAAAATAACAATTGAAAATGTTCTAGTTTTCGATAAAATCCTTTGAGAAAGAAAAGATTTAATTTTTGGAAAATGGAAAATAATATAATGTATTTTATTTTTTACACAAAGTAAGCGTAAAATATATATTCGTGTTTTATTTAAATTATTTAAACATAAAAAAAGAATCGAAGTCGACATTCAGGAATTTTACTTAAAAGATTCCATTTTCTATTTAAAGAAATTATTTTTTTAAAAGATCAGTATTACGTTTTGCAGTAACTGTAGCTCATAAGTACAGCGTGAAAATAAAATATTAGAAATATTCGTTGTTCACTTCCATGGTCTCAGCTGTATGACGGTGTTTTATAAAAGTTTATTCTTGTGCAGCAGTTTATTAAGGAAGACTCAGGTTCCACAAACAATACGTCAGCTGTGGTAAAACTTTTCTACTTGTAAACTACCAAGTGCACTTAGGTTAACGAACTTCCCTCACTCGCTACACAAAACGTGTTGATTGGGTTAGTAACCGAGTACTACTTTGTTAACTAGTATGTTAAACGAATGTAATAAAACTGGGCAACAATGTTTAAGTTCATTAGAAAACTCCAAATAGGAAGCCATTTTGTTAACAGATTTCCAATTGAGCGACCGATTTGTTGCAATATGTGCGCGATATCTTAAAATGAGCGCCGATCGTAACCTCTTCAGGGGTCATTACATGTTTGTTTTTTTTAAAAAAAGCGACATTGTTCCTTATGAAATAACTGGATTTGTTTCTATTTTCGTGCTATTAAAAGATCGAAGCTTTCTAGATTTTACAATCATTAATTTATGAGTGCCTGGTGGTTTAGCATACGGCGTCAGTGTTACCTATAGGTGGTTTCTTCTCCCTGGTGCACTTCTTCCCTCATGTGTTACAAAGTGGTTGGTAACTTCCGCCAACGTAAGCTCGTCTGCATTGTAAGCCTGTTCAAGAGTAGATCCATTTAGTCAATTATTTTCATCAGGCTTCAAATGAATACTGGGATTTCGGAGATACCAGACGAGCATCTTTTATTGCTTTCAGAAATCTAAATTGAAATATTTTCAGAAACTAATTTTATAGTTTTGTTAGGACTGCCAATACGGGCACAAAAATTACGTTTTTTGTGTGAGATCTTCGTGAAATGTTTTGATTTTGTTTTGAAAATTTCTCATAAATAAGGTGATACCTATCACCTATTATTTGTTGGTGAAGCGAAGGATACAATGTTTCCTCTCATAAACTATTCCCATATGCTAGATTTACGGCAGCCAATGTAGCGTAGCTTTTTAAACTATGACCGATTTTTCGGTTAGCGTTAAAGTTCTGTGCTTTCATTTTTTGCAGATAGACAGTTCATTGTGTAAAAGAAGTACACTATTATCGTGCAGGATTACGTAAACACAGTCTAAAGAAACATTGACTATTAATGCACACTCTACGCTAAATACGGTCTGCGGCGTCAACAAGTTGAGCATCACTGCTGCTCCTGTTGTGTTGACAGATAAACGGTCTCCCCATCATCCCCTATCGCTTTCGTATAAGTCAAAGGATTGTCGGATTACCAAACGTGTCTGACTCTCACTGTGGCAATAATGTCAAACTGCATGTTTCATGTATATACAGTAGAATCTTGTTGGTATCGAGTTCAAATTGGCAACAGTTATCGATCAGCTTGTTTATGACACTCAGGGAGAAAAGAGAACAGGTGCTGTGTGCTAGTCCATCAGGCATGCGTAAATTGAAGTTAATGGCTGTAGGAAAATCTAAAAACATCCCCTCAAAAACAGAGTTCAGTTTTGACGTTCGTTTCAAATTTTCGAGTCAAGGTCATAATTTGATCGCTTCAAAAGAAATCTGTTAATAAAATTACTTTCTATATTTCATTTCCAATTCGAAATTTCCTAACTACTTCTTCAAAGAAAGACCAATAAACCTCGTAGTAGGTCCTTAATTTCTGAAGCTCTCCTAAAATTGTCCGCCAATTTAGGCGCTAACCGTGATATTTAGGGATTATGTTACTCGACAAAATTTGTTTGGAACATCACGCTTTTACTCCATAAAGCGAAAAAATTATGATAGGTCTTGCCGTTTAGCCAGTATTACTGGAAATTGCGAGCAACTACACCCGTCTTCGTTAAATCAGATACCACCATCTTGAAACGGAAGTGAATTAAAAAATCTTAAGATGGGTTTTCACCTGTAGTACTGTGCTAGTGCTGGGTTGGAGCTGTGTATTTTAGAAAGGAATGGTTTTTACAGTAGTATCCATGCTATTACACAGGAAGGTCAGAAAATGGTTTTCATTAGTACAGATGTGCTGGTGACGCGCAGGTTTGGTGCTGTTTGATTTGACCAGCAGGATGATTCCATAGTACAGTTAGCACAACACCATAACCAGCACAGCATAGCATAGCACTATCACCACCAGTACAGTACTAGCACAGCACAGCACCAGTACAGCATAACACAGCAACAGCACAGCACTATTACCACCAGTACAGTAGTAGCGCAGTACTGGCACAGCACAACAACAGCACATTATAACACAGGACCAGCACAGCATAGTACATCACTATTACCACCAGTACAGTAGTATCGCAGTATTAGCACAACACAACACCAGTACAGCATTACACAGTAACAGCACAGCACTATCACCACCAGTACAGTACTAGCACAGCACAGCACCAGTACAGCATAACACAGCAACAGCACAGCACTATTACCACCAGTACAGTAGTAGCGCAGTACTGGCACAGCACAACAACAGCACAGCAACAGCACATTATAACACAGGATCAGCACAGCATAGTACATCACTATTACCACCAGTACAGTAGTATCGCAGTACTAGCACAACACAACACCAGTACAGCATTACAGAGTAACAGCACAGCACTATCACACCAGTACAGTAGTATCGCAGTACTAGCACTGCACAGCACCAGTACAGCATAACACAGCAACGGCATAGCATAGCACAGCACTATCCCAACCAGTACAGTAGTAGCGCAGTACTAGCACAGCACAGCATAACACAGTATCGGCATAGCATAGCAGAGCACTATCGCCACCAGTATAGTAGTATCGCAGTACTAGCACAACACAGCACCAGTACAGCATAACACAGCAACAGTACAGCATAGCACAGCACTATCACCACCAGTACAGTAGTAGCGCAGTACTAGCACAGCACATTATAAGACAGGACCAGCACAGCATAGTACATCACTATCACCACCAGTACAGTAGTAGCGCAGTACTAGCACAACACAACACCAGTACAGCATTACAGAGTAACAGCACAGCATAGCACAGCACTATCACCACCAGTACAGTAGTATCGCAGTACTAGCACTGCACAGCACCAGTACAGCATAACACAGCAACGGCACAGCACTATCACGACCAGTACAGTGTTAGCGCATCACTAGCACAGCACAGCACCAGTACAGCATAACACAGCAACAGTACAGTAGCACAGCACTATCACCACCAGTACAGTAGTATCGCAGTACTAGCACAACATAACACCAGTACAGCATTACAGAGTAACAGCACAGCATAGCACAGCACTATCACCACCAGTACAGTAGTATCGCAGTACTAGCACTGCACAGCACCAGTACAGCATAACACAGCAACGGCACAGCACTATCACGACCAGTACAGTGTTAGCGCAGTACTAGCACAGCACAGCACCAGTATAGCATAACACAGCAACAGCACAGCACTATTACCACCAGTACAGTAGTAGCGCAGTACTAGCACAGCACAGCATAACACAGTATCGGCACAGCATAGCAGAGCACTATCGCCACCAGTATAGTAGTATCGCAGTACTAGCACAACACAGCACCAGTACAGCATAACACAGCAACAGTACAGCATAGCACAGCACTATCACCACCAGTACAGTAGTAGCGCAGTACTAGCACAGCACATTATAAGACAGGACCAGCACAGCATAGTACATCACTATCACCACCAGTACAGTAGTAGCGCAGTACTAGCACAACACAACACCAGTACAGCATTACAGAGTAACAGCACAGCATAGCACAGCACTATCACCACCAGTACAGTAGTATCGCAGTACTAGCACTGCACAGCACCAGTACAGCATAACACAGCAACGGCACAGCACTATCACGACCAGTACAGTGTTAGCGCAGTACTAGCACAGCACAGCACCAGTACAGCATAACACAGCAACAGTACAGCATAGCACAGCACTATCACCACCAGTACAGTAGTAGCGCAGTACTAGCACAACACAACACCAGTACAGCATTACAGAGTAACAGCACAGCATAGCACAGCACTATCACCACCAGTACAGTAGTATCGCAGTACTAGCACTGCACAGCACCAGTACAGCATAACACAGCAACGGCACAGCACTATCACGACCAGTACAGTGTTAGCGCAGTACTAGCACAGCACAGCACCAGTATAGCATAACACAGCAACAGCACAGCACTATTACCACCAGTACAGTAGTAATGCAGTACTAGCACAGCACAGCATAACACAGTATCGGCACAGCATAGCAGAGCACTATCGCCACCAGTATAGTAGTATCGCAGTACTAGCACAACACAGCACCAGTACAGCATAACACAGCAACAGTACAGCATAGCACAGCACTATCACCACCAGTACAGTAGTAGCGCAGTACTAGCACAGCACATTATAACACAGGACCAGCACAGCATAGTACATCACTATCACCACCACAGTACAGTAGTAGCGCAGTAGTAGCACAGCGCAGCACCAGTACAGCATAACACAGCAACAGCACAGCACTATTACCACCAGTACAGTAGTTGCGCAGTACCAGCACAGAATAGCACAGCACTACCATCACCAGTACAGTAGTATCGCAGTACTAGCACAGCACAGCAGAACACAGTACCAGCACAGCACTGTTACCACCAGTACAGTAGTAGCGCAGTAGTAGCACAGCGCAGCACCAGTACAGCGTAACACAGGAACAGTACAGGTGCAACACCATGTTTTACAAGAGCATAGCCACAATTACAAGTGAAAACCCACTTTAACGCATACGTCTTTCAGACTTTTTTACTGGGTACCTTCGTTTAAAATTTCAAAACAATCAGTCAATGTGTCGAAATTGTGTGTGTCTAAATATATACAGACAAAGAAACAAACACACAAACCAAATATGTATCAATTAACGGACTCATTGTATGGAAGCCTAAGTAATTAATCTTATTAGTTATTTGTGTTAAGTTTTCGGGACCAAATTTCACTGTATGCATATCAGCTGATCATATTGGTTGCCAGTGTACCGCTCAGTTCCTAACTAAATCAGCGCGCTCTGTGCTGCAAGGGAACTTCATTAACCTAAGTGCACTTTGTAGTTTACAAGTAGATAAGTTTTACCACAGCTGACGACTTGTTCGTGGCACCTGAGTCTGCCCTAATAAATTGCTGCACAAGAATAAACTTTTATAAAACACAACCTCACAGCTGCGGCCATGGAGTTGAATGACGAACATTTGTATTGTTATATTTCTGTAGTTTTTTGCACCGTACTTTTTGGAACGACAGATGCTGCCAAAATGTTTTTTTAGCGTTTTGTAAAATTCAATCTTTTTTTTCAAAAATTCATGCTTTCATTTCGATCACGACTCGTTTTTTCAAAACTTTTGCAATTATTAAAATATGTGTCCATCTTTTGTTTTAATAGGGCAATTTCTCTTAGTGATTGTACTTTTTTCGATATAACTTACGTCCATACAAGTCAAACACACTACACAAAACATTACACTAGTAGTTGAAAGAACATCGCATTGTATTCTTAATTAATTGCCTGGTCACCGCTGCACTACAGTACTCGTAACCTTTTTCGTTAATTTAACCGGTAACCGTAATATTTTTGAAAAATATAACTTTTTTTGAAATTCTCTTTCTTTATGAAGCAGTAAGTTTTGTGATAGGACGAGCAGTTCAGCCAGTATTACAAGAAATAGCCAGCAAATATACACATCATAACTAAATCATAGGCCGACATCTTGAAACGAAAGTGAATAATAAAAATCTACACACATGTCTTTCTGATGACATCTTCATACTAAATTTCAAAAAAAATAGTCAATTCTTTTGGCTAAATCTGTCTATACACGTCATTGTCAATTGAGAAGCCGCCGTCTTGAAACGGAAGTAAGATGGAAAAAATTTGCACTTCGTTTAAGGCTTTAGTCTTTCTACCAAATTTCAAAACAGCCAGCCAGTACGTTTGTCCAAAATTGCGTAACAAACACAAACGATCTTTGGTTGAAACAGACCTCGTTTTGTTCGGTCAGTGAATTCTGAACGATTTAATCAAGAGCATATGCCTACGCTTGTAATACATTTGCATTGCAATTTTAGATACATTTAGATACTTTATTTTACTGTGTTCTAGAATACTGAAACATATTGTTTTCAATTGCCTATTACTTTTGTTTACAGTTTTCTTTTGCATTATAAAACTATGACTAAATAAGTGTATCAAGCAAAACAATCTTATTTACGAGCGCACACCTACTAACAGCGTAGTCTATGTTTCCGCTCGTAAAATATTTGTCAGTTGCTTCAAATTACTTATTTTTCGGCCAATGGTTTCAGAATAAATCGGGAAAAACACAAATTCATAAACTCTTAAAGCCATCTTGGTTTTTCGTTTTACTTCGGAACCGTAAGTTTCTTCTTTAAAAAAAAAATGTGTACTAATTTCATTTATGCCTCTCCATATGCATATGTAATAACCACACTTTGATGAAAAACTTATTTTTATTTTATTTGAGTTGTGTCGTATATATGTGTGTGTGTGTGTGTGTGTGTGTGTGTGTGTGTGTGTGTGTGTGTGTGTGTGTGTGTGTGTGTGTGTGTGTGTGTGTGTGTGTGTGTGTGTGTGTGAGAGAGAGAGAGAGAGAGAGAGAGAGAGAGAGAGAGAGAGAGAGCGAAACTTAAACTTATTCCGATTTAGGTGAAATAAAGCATGTATCTCGGTATCATTATTTTAAAAACATTACCGTTAAGCATGTATCACTTTTTAAATTTCTAAACAATTTTTGTATGCAAAAAACCGCTAAAAATTTGGATTTTCTCAAAACTTTCTCAAAAACGTTTACTATACATACCCAAATATAACTAAATAAATCATGTTCTAGAGATCTTAAACACCTGAAAAGTAGGCATTACTTTACAAAATGTGTTTATATGATTTTTCACAAATTTTACTAATACATGAAGCTTTATGATTCAATTCATAGCAGTAAATTTGATATAAAATTTTTGGTTAAGGATCGAATAAACAAAGGCAAACTATAACTGCACTCGGATATGTTTCTTTAAAATTACTTTAAACTGTATATTTAATTTATTTTATATGAAATCTGATACACCGATTTGAATTATGACCGTATTTGAGGGCCACTTTTACTGTAAACAAATTCTCTTTCTTCATGAAGCGGTGAACATTGCGATAGGAGCCGATATAAACTGCAGTCGTACCACCTAATTGAGTATTTGGTGATTTTCGTTTTCCAATACTGTAAACTTTGGGAATTTATAATCAATATTTTTCCAAACCCATAAATAATTGGGAATTTATAATCAAACATTTGTCAATACTGTAATCAATAGGAAATATAACCAACATCTTTTAAAGACTGTAAATCATTGGAAAAGTAAAATCAATATATTTTCAAGAATATAAACGATAAGGAATTTATAATCAATACTTTTTCAAGTCTATAAACAATTGATAATTTATAGACAATAATTTTTCAAAATTGTGTACGATAAGATATTATAACCAACATTTTTTGAGGATTGTAAACCATTGGAAATTTATAATCAATATTTTTTAAGACTCAAAGCGATTGGGAATTTATAATCAATATCAATGCATTTTCAAAACTATAAGCGACTTATAATATATAATCAGTAATTTTACAAGTCAATAAATGAATTAGAAGTTACAATTCAAGACTCTTAGAATTAGATTAGACTCTTAGATTAGAGTTACTTTTTCTAGACTCTAAGCCATCAAGAATTTATAATCTAAACCTTTTCAAAATAAAAAGAGACTGAGAATTTATAATCAATAATTTTACAAGACCATAAATGATTGGGAAGTAATAATCAGTACTTTTTCAAAACAAGAAGTGATTGAGAATTTATAATCAATAATTTTACAAGACCGTAAATGATTGGGAAGTAATAATCAGTACTTTTTCAAAGCTAGAAACAACTGAGAATTTATAGTCAATAATTTTACAAGACTATAAACGATAATCAATAATTTTACAAGACCGTAAATGATTGGGAAGTAATAATCAGTAGTTTTTCAAAGCTAGAAACAACTGAGAATTTTGTAATCAATAATTTTACAAGACTATAAACGATTGGGAAGTAATAATCAATACTTTTTCAAAACAAGAAGTGATTGAGAATTTATAATCAATAATTTTACAAGACCGTAAATGATTGGGAAGTAATAATCAGTAGTTTTTCAAAGCTAGAAACAACTGATAATTTATAATCAATAATTTTACAAGACCGTAAATGATTGGGAAGTAATAATCAGTAGTTTTTCAAAGCTAGAAACAACTGAGAATTTATAATCAATAATTTTACAAGACCATAAACGATTGGGAAGTTACAATCAATACTTTTTCAAAACAAGAATGATTGAGAATTTATAATCAATAATTTTACAAGACCGTAAACGATCTCGAAGTAAAAATCAATACTTTTCAAAACAAGAATGATTAAGAATTTATAATCAATAATTTTACAAGACCGTAAATGATTGGGAAGTAATAATCAGTAGTTTTTCAAAGCTAGAAACAACTGATAATTTATAATCAATAATTTTACAAGACCGTAAATGATTGGGAAGTAATAATCAGTAGTTTTTCAAAGCTAGAAACAACTGAGAATTTATAATCAATAATTTTACAAGACCATAAACGATTGGGAAGTTACAATCAATACTTTTTCAAAAAAAGAATGATTGAGAATTTATAATCAATAATTTTACAAGACCGTAAACGATCTCGAAGTAAAAATCAATACTTTTTCAAAACAAGAATGATTAAGAATTTATAATCAATAATTTTACAAGACCGTAAATGATTGGGAAGTAATAATCAGTAGTTTTTCAAAGCTAGAAACAACTGATAATTTATAATCAATAATTTTACAAGACCGTAAATGATTGGGAAGTAATAATCAGTAGTTTTTCAAAGCTAGAAACAACTGAGAATTTATAATCAATAATTTTACAAGACCATAAACGATTGGGAAGTTATAATCAATAATTTTTCAAAACAAGAATGATTGAGAATTTATAATCAATAATTTTACAAGACCGTAAACGATCTCGAAGTAAAAATCAATACTTTTTCAAAACTAGAGGTGACTGAGAATTTATAATCAATAATTTTACAAGACTGTAAATGATTGGGAAGTAATAATCAGTAGTTTTTCAAAGCTAGAAACAACTGAGAATTTATAATCAATAATTTTACAAGACCATAAACGATTGGGAAGTTACAATCAATACTTTTTCAAAACAAGAATGATTGAGAATTTATAATCAATAATTTTACAAGACCGTAAACGATCTCGAAGTAAAAATCAATACTTTTTCAAAACTAGAGGTGACTGAGAATTTATAATCAATAATTTTACAAGACTGTAAATGATTGGGAAATTATGACAATACTTTTTCAAAACTAGAGATAACCGGCAGAATCCAGGTTCAGTCTGCAGTTTTTCTGTACCTGATTTTTAGTGTCATAATTGTTTTGCGAGAAAGTTTCCTGTTATGTTACTGTGTAATTTTCGCTCGGATATTAAAGAAAACTGTCTTTCTTCAAAGTTTCACGGCTTAGCGTTTAAACGCATTACGGAAAGACCGTATACGACTCCCGCAAAACACTAGTACTCCCTGTATAAATACAGACACTTGGGTAAGAGAGACAATTGAAGAGATGCAGATTTTCGCCGTGCTGGTTTAATGCTTTGCCAACAATAGACTGATATCATGTAACAAAGCTCGAGAGGGTTCTAAAGTACTTGGCGTTAATATAACATCCATTGAAACATTAATCAAGGGATTAACATCCCCTGCTTTCATATACAACGTGTAATGTGTAGTCTTATTAAAACCATAATGCAAACACATTTAAATCAGTACGCATTTTGTTAGTACACTTTTCATAGAAAAATATGTTTTCTCTAGCTAATTTGAAAACAAAAACATAGAAGGACCTTGAAATGAGCACTGATTCTGACTTTCAGATTTGTTTTGAGGAGCCGTTATATATATTCATGCCCCGCAGAGGGGTGCAGACTAGCTGCACCTATTGAGAGGATTTAGACGTCCCTCGCGGCACCCAAGTCTAACACACACAATTGCAACACCACACTTACGACTTAACACTTCACACTCACACTTACATTTAGGGAGGCGATAATAGCCTCAATGTGCTTTTCGCCTTAAAATAATATATATATAAAAAATCTAACATATAACTTAAAAGCATAACATCTTTATAAACATCTAACATGTTGAGCTTTAGAAATTTAAAAATTTTAAACGAAATTGTCAGTTATAAATAAATGTAAACAATCTTGTTATCGTAGTGGAATAAGAAATACTTCATATAATGTCAACAAATTCAGATAGAGGGCATGAAAGTTAAACACATTCACACCATTAAAAACAGTACCATTCAGCGTATAAGTCGCTTACGTAAGTCACGTGAGTAGTGCAATGTGAAAAGGTGAAACGGTTAATTTACTGTATTAAAGACCTATGTATGTAAAACTTGTATAATACATAATTAGAGTTAAATAAAAAATGTAAGAGTATTAACACATTTTTACCAAAATAATTACAATAAAACATTCTGTATTAATTATAACAGATTATATTATTTTTATCGATTTCCGAAAGTATGGTGGGTCTATTTCTCTTACCCTTTTTTTTATCATCCGTCACCCCAACGGATTAGAGAATGACGGTTAATCGATATTCTACCGTATGTATACATATATAAATTGTAACGATATATTCTATGATATGAAAAACTTTTGGTTTCCGTTTTTTCCTGACAAGTACTTAAGTAAATGTATTTCAGCTGCGGGCGTTTCAGTCTTATCCGGTTTCTCGATAATGTTGTTTTCCTTCCTCTGCCCTCCAGAAGTTTCAGTACTTCCGTATTGATATTCGATTGTATCGCTAGTTGGGTTATAAAAGTGGAAATAAAAATCGTATTCCAATTTCCCATGCCCGATCTAATTCGCTGTTACTATGCTTTTCATTCTCATTCTATACCCGGCGAAATTTCATCGGCACCTGTTTTTCTTTTCAACAAAGACGAGCCGTTGTAAATACTTTATTGTCGATGATATCCGGGCTAGACGTTTGTTGAAAGTTCGGTATTCAAGGTTCTTTTTGTTTCTTTTAAGAAGTTTTTTAGCGGCCATCGTAGTAAGGCTTCAAACCCAGATTCTTACACGTTCTTAAGCTAACGTCTTGACAGGTGGCAACATTGTATAAGCATTTTGATACAAACAGCGTAACAAATGATTCGCGTTAAATCCGTTCAACTGTTTTCGGAATAGTAGCAATTGAAAAAGTTAAACAACTTGACTGGAAAATTAACCTGATCTAATCATTGTAAGCGAAGTTAACATTGGATAACTTCATTAGCCCGTCTACACTAACCCTAAACAGGTTATAAAGTAAGGACGTTAAAAACAGGATAAAATAAATTTTGTTTGGAATTCGTTTCGATCACGTTAACATATAAACTGTTCACTACGATTTTTAATTTATGATTTGTTTTAAAATTGGCGAAAATTCATCTAAGGCTTATTTGAAAAAGTACTTTTTAAATAAATATATACATTTTTTCAAAATCGGGTTAGGCTGGCGTTAGAGTAATATACGTTTCTGTATATAGCCTAATAGCCCACAAAACGTTTCACAGTTCACTTGATGCCCTTCAGCTATGAAAGTTATGGCGTCAATATATCCCGGATCGAGCCATAAACGTATCCCAAGCAGAAATACTTTTAAGTAAATTGACACTTTGGACGTCGTCAAACACATCGCAGAACGCAATGGCTATATTAGATCAAAGATTACTGGAACCAGTAACTGGATTAGGGCTGGTGTTGTGGTGTTTTATAATCCTCCCGCGTATATACCCTATGTGGTATATTTAAACCCCGATACGAAATTATCGAAATTAAACAGTAATAGCCTATATTTAGCAAACACTAACAAAATTCATTGCTAAACGATAAATGCAAAACGATTGGACATTTATAATCAATATTTTTACCCTAAATATTAGGATAGAATTTTATAATAGAATTTATAATAGAATTTTTTCAAAAGTATAAATTATTGGGAATTTATAATCAATGCTTTTTCAAGACTATAAAAGATTAAACATTTATAATTAATAATTTTCCAAATCTACAAAAGTTTAGATATTTATATTCAATACATCTTGAAGATTATAAACGATTCGAAATTCGTAATCAATAATTTTTCAATACTATAAACGATTATGAAATTGTAATCAATTCTTTTTGAAGAATATAAACGATCGCAAATTTATAATCAATACTTCTAGAAACTATTGGGAAATTAAAATAAATTTTCTTCAAGACTGTAAACGACTCGAAATTTATAACCAATACTTTTCTTGAAGACTGTAAATTATTGGACATTTATAATCAATACTTTTTGAAAACTATGAGGTGACTGAGAATTTATAATCAATAATTTTACAAGACTGTAAATGATTGAAAATGCGTAGTCAATACATCTTCAAACTTTTAAAAATTATGAATAGTAAGTGAATACTTTCATTTACGTAACAGCGAAAACCACCATTACATATACGGATTTACTTTTAAAAAAATAACACTACTTCATTCAACAAAGCGCATTCTGCAGCTGGTTCTTTCCCATCACTTAAGAATCGTTCAACATTTGTTTTTAATTTAAATAATTCTATTTGTTTTAATCAGTTGTATTAAAAAAACTAAATAGTAAACTATTTCGTTAACTATTTAGTAAACTATTTAAATAGTAAACTAATTTACCGGGAGGGGGGTTTAGAGTAAAAATGTACGTTACGTTTTATGTAGAAAGCTTGCAAGTTCCGTTATTTTTATAAATCTCTTGAACTCGAGACTGAACATTGTTAGTTTTTTACGTTTTTTATTCATCCTGGAATAATTGGCTGGGCTTTTCGTAACGCCCAACAATCTATATTATACTTGCATTAATCCCTTAGTGCCCTCCCGGCCTTATCTGGCGAATATGTGCCTTTATTAATTATTCATTAAGATTTTAATGGTTTTTTTCAAGATACCAACGCAAAACCTCTTCACTAGAGCAATAAGTAGTGCCTGAAATGTGCGAACTTCAGTAACATTAAAGGAATCTGTATCTCATGTTATTAATGAAAATCGAAAAGGCAATTATTTCCCAGCTCAAACGATTGGCTCAATGTTTCCTTATTTATTATAGTTTGTAACTTGGTCAAATTTGAATCACAAGAACTTCACTGTTAATAATTAATAGGAAAAAAACAAATTTACTGATAATTAGTTTAGATTGTTTTTCGAGCTGTTTGTTTCAAATCAAATGTACATTCGAAAATATAATAATGAGAGTTGCAGCCAAGACTGTCCTGCGGACATAGAATAAAATTTAAAAAAGTTGTCAACAAATAATTAATACAAGATATCAGAATTAAAAATAGTAATACCATGAATATGCTATTTTTTCCGGAGAAAATAGTAAACGTCCGGGCTTTTACTAGATCGGCTGCGGGCTGGCGAGACACTCTTCAGGTTCGGATTAGTGAGGAAGAAGTTCGGGTCTTCTTTAACGTTGCCTGCTATTTCCTCCCGAGCAAGTTGTGATGTCTTGCAGAGAAGTTCCGGGTGTTGGTAAGGACCGTGTAGTTGTTATGTGGTGGGTGGTCTTTCTCGAGGTTCTGCCGAACAACGATTTTCGACCTGTTACTGGAAATTACGGCGGGAACTATAATTTCTCAGAAATCCATTGTTAAAACCAAAAAAAAAAAAAAAAAAAAACCAATCAAGATGAATTTACTGTGTACGGGAGATGTAACGTGGTGCGCCGGCAGTAATTCTTGGTCAGAATTGTAATAATCTAGTATACTTTAGACCCGAGATTCGCGAGCACTGCGAACCAGTCTGAGGCGAATGTTCGTTGACGGGAGAATTGTAAACTTGATTTGCAGGCGTAAGGTGTTAAAAGCCAGGATAGAAGTTCGGGAATTTAGTAACAATATTTAGAAAGTGATGTTAGTAAGCGGAACTAGATTGTAACTCAGTTCCTATGTTGTTTAGGCAATGACAAAAACTTTTTACATTAATTTCAGATTCAGCAAAACATAAATACAGTCATTTCAGAGTAGGCTGATATTTAATACGATTCACGATAAATTTGAATAATTTCGTTGTAACTAGTTCAGACATGTTAACTCAATCCACACTGACCGAATAACACAAACAGGGTGATTCTGTGGATGTTTTGCGCCAATTACATACTGTTATGTGATTTATTTAAAAAAGGTACTTCAATATTTAAGCATTCAGTTCACGTATGCTTAATGATTAATGTGTAATCGTTGAACTGAAATATCTAGCTGACGTGATATAAGAGAATTTATAAAAGCATTTTTTTTTATCCTTTTTGGAACTCTGATTTCACAATTATAAAACAGTATTAAAATTTTCTAATTTTTGAATTTGAAAAACAGCAGAAAATTAAAAATCCAAATTTTTGGAATTATTTTGGGCTGATTACGATTGTGAAACAGGACTTTAAAAATATTTAATTACAAATTGTTAGGTATTTTTTAAAATTTGAAATGGTCGCCATTTTGGAAGTGTTGAACGAATTTCTCTGATTAACGTACTAGTTCAAACTACTACCATAATCGATTTTTGTGCAAAGTTTGAATAAAATTTCACTAAAATTGCGAATATGAGGTGCACATCGTAAACACACACACACACACACACACACACACACACACACACACACACACACACACACACACACACACACAAGTGCGAGCGCCGGTTCTAGGTTTTACCATGATGGCCGTTCCAGTTGCTCAATTTCCAAAGAGAACTCGCTAAAAGTGCTCAAACATTTGGTTAAACGTTTGACAGATTCGTTGGTACCAGTGGATTCGAAACACACAGAAAACACAAGTACAGAAATATAAGAGCTGTATTTATTTTAAAAGATATTTACAAAAAACCTACATTAAAATATTGGGAAGTACATGAGGGTGGGGGAAAGGGGTTGGTAGAGTACCAGATGAGCCTACACGCTCTTAGGGATTAAAAAGGGAAGAATGATTTACTTAAATTTAAGCAGGGTTCATATTTCTGTTGTTAAAATATTCATAAAAATGTGTGTGTATTCAGAATACCCCTTTTCCCTTCTGCGTATTACAGATATTCGTTTTTATATTTTCGGCTTACTTCATATTTAATATGGATGGTAATGTAAAGGTTGTTTTCCCCTAAAACACATACATTTTTGTTGTAACTGCATGCATAAACTGTCTTTTATTTAATTTATTGTCCCAAAAATGTATTGGACCGAAGTGCATAAAGACCTCAGAGACTGAACGCCATATATATATATATATATATATATATATATATATATATATATATATATATATATATATATATATATATATATATATATATATATATATATAAATCAGGCTGTAGAACCGGGGCGTTTCGTGTGTTGTTTAAAGTGTTACTTACAGCATACTAATAGATGCATCTCAGTAGTAATATTGGAGGAACATTAATGAGGGATTGAAAAGCAACAAAGTACCTCCTCTCTCTACCAGCATCAGAGAAAAACCGGTCACACCATAGATGAGACAGGCAGACAGTAATAGAGAGGCCATTGAAATAGAGAAAGAATATGATTAAATGGAAGGAATACCGCCCTTAATTTAACTGTAGTTTGGAAAAACTGCCCTCAGTTGCATTTGAACTGAGTGCAATCGTGCTAAAACCGCTGTCAACCTTACTGGATCTATACGGACAAATGTGCGTATAGGTGGGTCGATCTACGTCAGCTAAAGCCAGCCCATTTTTCATTTGCATCAAACAGAGATTTTATAAAGCGTTGACATTTGAAAATACCTTTAGTTAGGCTGCAAACTCGGAGCGAGAACCACCTTGAAGATGCCAGATTCGATTTTGCTGAAACGTCGAACAATATTTCTTCCTTAAACAATTATGTAAAAAAGGTGTATGTGTGCGCGCGCGTGTGTTTCAGCTACGATAACAAATTTTCTAAATATTCGTTAATGATTTAAAAACAACAATTTATGACGGTTTGAATGTAAGTGAGCCGACGAAATATAAAGTAGATACGTACGTACACTGTCAAATGAATATTTGAAAGCCCTTAGTAGGCTACACTCCGCTTTTAGAGAATGTCACCCTTTCATTTTCTGCACGTTTCGCACGAGTGAAGACAAAACGGAACGCGGCCCTTTCTGACTTTTCCTTTTCTCTGTTTATCCTCCCTTCACTGTATTCAAGTTGAAGTTTTGACACCTCGGGTCATATTTACAGCGACGTGTCTTTGTTTCTGTTGTCCGCAGAAAGTGAAATACACCTCGCGTCCACTATAAATACTAAAGCAGACATAGTGTGCTAACATAAGAATAAAATAAAAATAACTCTTCCAGATAAAATGTTACAGACAATTTTATCAAACTGATGATGTTTTTTGTTATTAATTTTAAGATTATGTTTACAGTATCATATTATACATTTTTTTTGATTTTTGTTAAAAAGTAATTGTTTGGTGACGCTGGCAGCGGTGTACCTTTTTGGAATACAATAAATAATAGCAACACGCAGCTGTTTTGTTGACATAATGGAAACAGAATTCCAAAATACTATTTCTATTTGTTAATTTCTTAGTCACATTCGTTAACATTTTAAATTCCGTTAATCTGTTTCATAATGGCGTCAACTCGATATAAAAAAAAAAAAATAATAATTTCTTCTATGGAATCTTATAAAAATGGCCGCTGCACTTTCAAAAGGTAAAAATTATTATTTTATAAATTATTGCTTTTAATTTGTTATTTATAAACATTATTTAGTAATATTTATAATATTGAAATATATGTATTACATATTGGATAGGAACTATTCAGTTATTTGAAATTAAAAACTGTTTTACGGTCAAACCATGTTAGCCTCCGTAAAATCTAAATGTAGTTTATTTTTTTTAAAACGACTCTGCTTTTATCGCCAGTATCATTAATTGTAAACCTTATAGAAGTATAGTTATAAAAAACGTGCTCGGTATTAGCGGCTAAAATTCATGTAGTTACACTATTTGCCGCTACGAATGCTGCAAGCTGCAAGAATAGCGGGGAAATACACGGTACTGTTATGTATTTAACTGTAATTGAACACCATGCCGCATGATGTCACCAGCAGCAACCCTCACATTCAATACTAATATCCACTGGTGTTTTAACAGAAAATCAACGAGTAAGCGAGGTACACAGTTGTCTCGTGAAACGATTTCCTAGTAATTTCATTACTTTACTTTATTTTGAAATTCTCTTTCTGGAGTATTAAAATCTGTAGTTAACATTTTGAATATTTAAATTCGTTGAAATTATTAAATTAAAATTTAACGGCGGTAAGGGTTTATATTCTTATTTACAATACAATTTTAAATTGCTAATATAAGCAGATTTCAGAAAGAGGTTACAATGAAAAAGTTACTTTTAGAAATTCGCTTTTATCACGTCAGCGATACAGCTGCGTGCCGTGATTAGCTCACTTACGTAGAAACAGTGAATTTAATCTAAGATTTTCTATAACTTTGTACGACCAAAATTTGAGCACGATCTGGTAAATTTGAACAGACTTTAATAAATGAAACTGTGTTTTTCATTGCTTTACGAATCTGATTTTTTAATTGAAAGTATGTATCATTTTCTGGTTATTTTCAAATCTTTCTTTCCAGTACAGGTCTTTATTTACAATATGTTACGTTTTATCATTGCATTTCTAGTGGACTTAGGCGTGAGCAGGTTTTTATATTCATCAGCAAAAGAATGTTTATATATTGAAACGTCCATCAATCAAACAGTAAACCAATAAATACTGTAACCGTTGATATAAAATGTTTTGTTCCAATTTTCAGGGTTTTTCTTTAGGTTTTATTAAATCGAATATAATTCCGATACGCCCTGCATGCAGTATAATGTTCACTCTGTTAGAGCATACCATTACTTATATAACAATATGGAGCGAAGCAACGCAAAAACTTTGTTAAAATCGGTTTTCATTTTAAAATGTTACCTTTAATAATATTATTTTATCAATGTTGCACGTATTGAGTTGAAAAATATCTTCACACTATTCATATAAATAATATAATACTCTGAATCTAGGCTGTATTAATGGCTATACGTTTCATTCCACTAACCACAATCAGATTAAATTTCCGCGATATATATTGTACCTTGTCAGTGGAGTATTGGAGTTATAACAAAACAATTGTAAATTTCTCCCCACCTAAAGTTCAAAGGATTATTATCTATAACCCTGATGGTCAATAGTTGTGGGTTCCTATTGTTGTGGGAGCGTATGGATTATAATTCGACATTGTTTGGATGTTTCATTTATCTGTAAACATTTCATCTAGATACATAGATATATTACATAAATATTAATCTAAATATATTTCTAAACCTAAAATATTTACTTAAATAAATTTAACAAAACACTGTAAGCAAATTTTTAAATTTAAAAACGTTTTACTTTAAAGCAATCGAATTCTAATTTAACGAAAGGCAAAAATTTTAATTTGTCAACAAAAACAATTAATTTGTACTCAAAGAGAAAATTGCACATAAGGAATAGCTAAAATAAAATCTGTAGCAATTTATATTCAATCGAATCAATTACAAGTTTTGAAGCAATGAAATTCCAGTATTTCTAGATGTTACAGTGCAAATTGAGTTTGTTTCAACGCTGTTGTAATACAATTCCGTGTAATAAAACTGTCAACGGCTTCACCAATTACGATAAATTGAATCAAGAGTTACTTTTTGAAATAAAAGATCAGATGATTGCAGATGCTGTGGTGGAAGTTCAAACGAAAAAGTTGAATAACTGTTGTGGGAATTATAATGGAGGTTATTGGAGAAGATATAATTCCATCCTTTGCAATAAATTCTTCAACTGTTTGAACTGATAATAGGAGCACGCAGCTGTCTCGCTAATGTGGTGCAAGCGAATTTTCTATAATATTTTTTCAACTTGGCTTTGTATTTAAAAATTTGATTTTACACTCAGGACCGCCATTAATTAGCATAACCAGCATTGATTAACAGTCATAATTTGCGTAAATTAGCGTTTGAAATTTTCAAATCCCATTGAAAATACAAAATTAATCCTGATCTCGTCAAATTGACTTTCTTTATTTCAGTGGCTTTTAAAAATTCAAAATTCTAATTTATGTAGATTCCATTTGAAAATGTTGAACAATTTTTGCTCGGTAAAGTCTAAGTAATTACAAAATCGATTTTCGTGTCAAAATCGATTGAATAAAATCGAATCAAAATGTCGGCATATATCGCTATACTTAACCGTGTTAAAGTGTGTTAATGGCGGTTCGATTTACTAATTACTTTCAATTTGCGTCAACCTTGAACGCCAGGTTGGTCGAACGAGATCAACCTCGAAGATGCCAGATACGATTTTGGCAGAACGTCTTATCAATGTTTCTTCTCGTAAGGATGCCCACAGGTTTTCAATGTAATTCATACATATGTATATAAGTATACAATTTTTATGGACTTCTCAAAAAGTGGTCTTAAGGTCATTTTTTATCTGTGATTCCGGTTTTAGGTCTTACCATGATCGCCACTAACCAGTAGCAATTTGTTAATGGGGCTGTACGTTGTGTAAAAGTCAGATAAAACAATAAATGGGTGGGTAAAGTGACCGAGATGCGTTGTCTTAACTGATTCATATAAACTTTTATGACTCAAACTGGTTTTAATTACAAGCTTTATGAAGGAGAATAGGATAACAGCTTCTGCAGTGGTTCTGGGAAAATAGATGAGGATCCTCTCAACCGTATGGCATGAGAGAAGCTTAGCCACAAAATACAGTGGTAAAATCCCACCCAGTATTTTTGTGGTTTTAACAATAACTGTAGTCGTTTTGCAATGGTACTAGGATAAAAGATTATGATTATACGTTTTGTCAATTACAAAGTATGGGATGAAATGAAGAGATAACGTTTCACGATTAGAGTGATCAAGTCCCACCCAATAATCTGGTGTTTTAAACAATACCTGGATGAAGGAGAATAGACATCAACTTCTGCAGTAGTTCTGGTGAAAATGATGACGATCATAGATTTGTCAAGGTATAGTATGAAATGAAAAGAAAAGGTTTAGCCGAAAAATACAGTGGTAAAATTCCACCCAGTAATCTGATGTTATACACATTGTAGGTTGGAGGTGTGGTGGTACCATAGAAAAGTTTTATTTATTTATTTATTTTATTTTAAGGCGAAAAGCATATTGAGGCTATTATCGTCTCCCTAAATGTAAGTGTGAATGTAAAGTGTTAAAGTCGTAAGTGTAGTATTGTAAGTGTAAGTGTGTGTTAGACTAGGGTACCGCGAGGGACGTCTAGATCCTCTCAATAGGTGCAGCTAGTCTGCAACCGCTGCGGAGACCATAGAATAGTATGTAAGGACATTTTGAAAAGTAAGCAAATATAGCTAGAGGTTATCTAAATAATAGGTTTCCTACTAGATGTTGCCTTGGTCAGGTTATTAACCAAGGCCTAGATTGGAATCCTAGTTAAAGAAATGTTTCTTTTTTGGTAAAATTCCCATACAAGAGTGCATAAGGCCGTTTTACTTTCAAAAAAACATTTGTATCTTTCGCTGCAGCGTAATTTTTTAGTATAACCTCATCTTTGGTAATAATAGTGTCAACAGTAATTGTAATTAGTCGAATGAAATGTTACCGCGGCATAGATTAAACGTCTAGACGCTGTAGTGTGTAACATAAATAACGGTAAAACTGTTTATGACTTGAAGTTGTAAAATGACTAAAGTTTCATAGTACTTATACCCCTTATTATCTATGCAATCATTATTATTATGCAACACTAACTTTGCCATTGTTTAGCAACAATGTAGGACTTGACAGCAAAGTTAGAATTGGTGCAGCCAACTTTAACTGGGTTCGCGGGTGTCAGCATATTTTAAGTGACAGCGGCCTTAATGAGGTGTGAGAACTTGTAAGGTGGGTCTGTTCTGTTGCTTATTTCTTGTGACTTCATTATTGACATTTTCTTGTCGAAACGTTTGTAGTTGCAGAAAGCGTTGATTGACGTGTTGGTAGAATGCAATTAAATAGGGAAATCCTTAAAAAATGGTTTTCTTATTGAATAAAACATTAAAAAAACGTATTTATTTTCTGTTCAAACCAAATCAAGGTGAATATTTTTGATTTTTTAAAAATTTCCTAAACCGGGTTTACAAAAAGAACGATAATTTCATTACACTGTGTAGGATTTTAATTCCCGCAGAGGATCAAACATTGTGAGTACGGGTTAGGAAATCCCTAGGCGCTCTTTGTGGATCTAACCTTTCTTCACCTATCTGCTCCTGGGGTAGACGCCTTCGTACCAAGACAAAATGAAATAACGTTAAGTAAAGATTGCGTGATTAAAGGGAAGCTTATCTTAAGTACGTAAGCTTTCAGATTTAACCTAGCCTAACCAATGCAAGCGGCGCTTTGTATGTTCGGAGTGTTTACTCCCTAGCTGTTTGTGGGGTTTCGATGGCAGGAACAAAACCCACAAAACACAGGGGAACCGACAAACATGGATCGGGTGGATGAAAATATCAGGGAGCAAACTGGGGCCGTTTCCAACCCCATGGAAACCCACCAGTAGTGAAATGCTAGGTGAACCTGTCCACTCACAACGGAAGAAGTGGAAGATGGGGTCGAAGATTCTCAAGTCACTAAAACTGCTAAAGCTTATCGGGAGAGCGAAACCGCAGGCTGACAAGCAAGAAGGTGGTAGGCAAAGGGGTTACTAATTTAACCTAGAAGCAGAAGATCTTTTAGTGACCAAATCTTGGGTAAGAGAAAAACATTCCTTATAAGTTGAGATAACAGGGCTGATGGAAACCGTACTCCATTAACGGAGGCTATCAGAAAACCTTGCATAAGCTATGCGAGAAGGACGAGAAAACTGAAGACAAAAACAACAGAAAGAAAGTGGGGTTAATGGGACTGAGTTCCTCCAACAAAATGAACTACTAAAACTCATTGAAGGTATAAATCTACTGAACTAGCATGCAAGAGGCTTAGCTGCACTATAGATTATTCCATCGCTGTGCTTCGGGCCACGTGACACCAAACCGCTAAAGCATCAATCAATTTGGGTTTGATTAAAGGGTGTACTGTATTAAACGTATCTAAGAAAAATGTACTTCCAGAATTAAAGCGCTTTGTATTCAAATATGTTTTATACATGTTTTTGGATCTGTGTTTCATTTTGTCACAGCCACCTGAATATTTTGTTCAGAATGCTTGTGCATTTATAATGCAAACAATTTATTATTTAAAATTTTAAAAAATATTTTTTTAACGAAGTTATATATTTACTTTTTAGGGTTGCCTGTAGAAACTCTTTGGATATTTTCGTTCCGTTGCTGTTTTCTTACACAATTTCAAAAAAAATTGCCCGACAACCTTAAGCTACTGAAATATATTTAGTTGATATTTAATACTAACTTGGCTGCGATGCTCATCTAGGCCGTTACAATATGTTTTCTCTGTTAATATTTCGACGAACACTATATATTTATTTTTAATTATCGAGTGTTTTGTTAATTATTTAATCGCATGTAATTGTATTGCTTTTTGATAATATTTATTTTATTATTAAAACAGAGCTGGATCTAAACATACGTTTCATTGTATGAATTGTAACTTTGAGGTTATGTTTTCTTATATTTATGTTTCAAGGTCATATTTTTTAGGATATTTTTTTTATTCAAGCATAGAAATGTTAGCTTGTAAATCGTATTCTTATTTAGAAAGAAACTCACGACATTTCCGTTCTTATTTCGTAAATGTCTGACAGTGGTTTTCACAAACGTTTACGTACAAAGTCACAAAGTAACTATATTTTACAGACCCGCTCGCGGATAACGTTGCACGTAAAACCATAAAGTGTTATTATAAAAGTTACCAATTGTGCCTGAAACTTACAGGTAATCGAAAACCCATAATCGATTTCGAATGCGTATTCGATATAACATTACACTGGAACTGATATTGCATAGAATGGTCTTAGAATTTTAGAAGCCGTTATCTTTTAACTAGACATTTACCGGTCTACGTGGCGGATCAAAGGATATTTCTTTTTGGGTCGGTGATAACATATAAGGTGCATTTTATATAGCATTTTTTTGTAAGGTTATCTGCAATGCCTGCGTGATTGACCGGACGACGCAAGTACTTAGTTTTAACTCAGTTCTATCGTCATTTGTTTGCCTGTCTTCCTTGTTATTGACTTTTAAATAATTAGTTCCAAAAGTTACCTGAAATATGTAGCTGTAGTGTAAGTATTAACTCTTATGGATAACCTAAAATGTTCTTGATAACTTATTTATTTTTTAAAAGATATTAAATATAAAATTAATTAACAGGGGTGAAAGATCACTCAGTAATTTTTCTGCGTATATAAAAATAACCTTGCCGAAATCGGTTTACATCTGCATATACGAAACAAACATATGTGTATTTACTATTTCTAAATTAATGATTTGAGCCGAAGAAATAATGATTTGAAGGTAAAAAAGCTTAACTCTGTCTATAAAAGTAATACAATGAAAACACAGTCTGAAGATAATTAACGTATATAAATTAATTAGCATTAGCTTAAAATAAAGTTGTTTAACTTATTTCTTGTTGTAATGCATTATTATCGTAGAGTTAATCTAAATACAGTTTCAGTTGCTGTAAATTAAAGCAACAACATAGAACCATAATGCATATTCATTATTTATCTGTTATTATTCATAGATTCTCATTATACAGCATAATTCAAATTATGTATAACAAGTTTTGCTGTGGTTTATAAAAACGTATTCACAGTTCTCAACCATATTAAAGCTGCCCACTCATTGCATGTTTCGAACATCACTGATTACGTTACTTACAAGTGATATACTTGATTAAATGTTTCAGGTTATGTGGTTTGGGGTGGTGTCTGGCACCTCGATCAAAGGATTCGTTGTGCAATTAGGCTTCCTGGATTCTAATTCAGTAGAGTGGTCCACTGACTAAAGAAACCTGAAAGCCTCCTCCTGGCCAGAAAATCACAGTTATAGATTACGTACCCTGCAGTTTCCTATTCTGCAAAACCTACATTCGATTTATCTGTAGTGCATTCCTATTCTTTTTATGTGCACCATCAGAATGCATCTTTCCTTTTGCCCAGAATATCTTGATTTCGTATCTGGTGTCCTGCTAGTCTTGTACAGTTCTCGTCAGCTTTTTTACACCCGAATAAGGATTGTGTTTCTTACACAAAAGGTTTGATCCCTGGTATGTCTTCTTCTAGTTCTAATTAGACGCCCCTTTGCTACAGCCTCTCTCTCTCTCAGTTTGCGCTTTCGCACTCCGGAAAGACGTTTGTATCAAGACGTTTGTATCCGGAAAGACGTTTGAGAGGCGTTTCCGTACTGATCTGGTTTGTTTAACCCTCACTTTGCCTACTGTAGATGGGTCCATTTAGCTTACCTGGATTTTGCTGCAATTCATCATATGATTCATCATTTATGATTCCCAGTCCCAGTTTCCTCCGTATCTATGTTACTGCCGCAAGAATTTTTATACCACTTTTGTGTATAAAAAATGTTTTTTTGGGTTTTGATGGTTCGTTTATAGTCGTTAAAATTCCACAAGTAACTAGGAAAATAAAATGCCCGCCCTTACAGAGCCCTTTATGCATTGTAAGGCTGGATTAAACGTGGAGGTCGCCTGGTATCCAGAGTCCGAGTACGTAAGATGAGCTCCCACTTAGCCACGCAACCTTCGAAGTACGGTGTTCCACTTTGCCTTGTAATGAAGGAATGTAACGCAACAGCAGATAGACGAAGAAAAGTTAGATCCAGCAGCTGGGATTCCTCGGGATTATCCTGAAGTTAAAAATATGCTAAAGGTGCACCCTGAAAGAGTACAAAATCAACTTAAATCCAGAATGAATTAATTAATTCAGAATGAAATTAATTCACGAATTAATTTTAAATGTAATAAAGTAAATCTATAACATTAAATAATCAATCTTTGTTTGTACGCACGACCTTTTTCACGGAAACGGCTGCAAAGATTTTGTGATATAACGTTGAAATTTTGGAGCCAAAAAAAATTATCTCTGTCGGTCTTATCTTTAAAAAAAATTGTCTTAATTATGAAATCTTGAAATCCTTGAAAGGATCTTGAAATCACATAAATATTGATTATTAACAATCACTATACTTTCGTTATATTTCGTATAGTGAGGTAGTAAAATTAATACGTTTGGTTTTTAGAGTAATTATGACAGATGCTCAGATAATATTCGAGAAGTACAGTAGCGACTTCCTTCTCTTTCTTATAGACAAATGCGTCCAGTTTTAATATCTGAATTTATTTTCATCTACGTTTCCTGTCTGAAATATTTAAAACCGCAAACATAATTTTCCTGTAAATCTGTTTTACAAGTCAAAAACAACATACGATACACTCAAGAACAACAAAATTAAATCCCTTAGTGTTAAGTAATCAACATACAAATTCAATTTACTTGTACTTACAAATTCAATTTAAATAAATATAATTTCATGAATATGCAACGTTGAAAACATAAGGTTGTTTTTGTTGGCTGGATGGTTGCTTTCAACGCGGCGAGTACTAGTATTTGTGTTCCCTGTCAGGTTTAGTTACATTTCCTGGCAAACAATGAGTTGCACATCTTGAAGGATTTCCCCCCCCCCAGAAGAAAATATAAATAATATTATTTAAACTACAATTTCAAAAATAAAATGACGTTACTTGAATCCATTGTTTAAATACATGGTGTTATGTGTAGTTATAGCGTAACTTACTGGATTAAGTAACGAAGAAGAGGGGTCAAATTTTATGTTATTGAAATATTGAACTTAAATTTAGATTTCTTTAATAAACACTGGGTGTCAGTGTCCAGATGTCGAAGAATGATATTAATGCGTTATTGTGCTACGATGATATGCTCTTATTAGTTGTGAAGTTTTCAGAAGTAAATGTTATAAAGTTAATGTCAATTAAATTCTAACTGACTGTTAATCAATTCTTCATATTCTAAATTCATTCGTTAATTTTGGATGATCTTTTTGCGAAATCGAGTTTATTCAAATTGGCCAGATAAAAATGCAAAAGAAAGTCAAATTTTGATTTCTTTAAGTAGAAGACCTATAATATTTAATGTGCTAATAACCCGTGGTTTTTCCTTACAAAACTAAAAAAATTTATATGCTTTAATGTAATCAACTTCTTATAAAACGCAACCATAAATGTAGTTAGTTGTTAATTATTTAAGCTTTCCCTAAATTGTATATTCGTAAAAAGAAATGGTACAAGACCATTGTATAAATTATTTACACAAATGATCTTGTACGGAAAGAATAAACAAAAAAACTGGAAAAATCACCTAATTCTCAAATTGGGTCATCACATTTTCGTCATATTTACAGATTTTTGGATATGCACACTTCACCTCAGCGCGTGCACATTGTATTACAAGATTTTTATAGTGTTAATTAGTACCGGATCTTAATTAGTCGGTCGGAGACGATACAGGCTGCCAATAGGCTAAATAACTACGGCGAATAGAGGAGAAGCATTCTTGAAATGGGGACTCAAAAATTGTTGAAAAAGTTCTAAAAAAATCAATCGTATAATTGCGAGATTTGTAGTAAGGAAGTGGGCTAGGAAGGATCACATCAAACAAATCAATTTTCTGGACAATGTTTAAGTAAACGTCTTCTCTAAGACAGGTCGTCGCTATGATCACCGGACATGGCCAATCAATCCGGGGTCATCTCAGGTGGGATTATCACATGTTCTGTAAACAAGTTAGTCCAAACAAAAAAATCAGTTCTGAAAAATAACTTTACTTCTCTCTATAAAGGACCAATCTGGTAATACAGGTATTAATTTTTATCAGTCAGCTGACCTACCTGGCAAGATGTTCGGGATGTCCTGCGTACTGTACAGTCGCCGGTGATCAATCTCTGCGGTCAGTAAGGTCACTGCCACTAAACTACAGACTTTGACTGATGGAAACTTTAAGAATGGACTGGTAAAAAAAAAGTGTTTTAATTAGCACCGAACTGGTTGTCGGATTTAGTTAAGATGTAGAGAGAAAAGAAAACGCACTATCGCGTCGAACAATGTGAACTTTAACTATACGCGGACACTGTGGCCGCTGACGGTGATCGTTGGAAACGGAATTTCAACTGTACGCGGACACTTGTCGCTAGCGTAGCGAGTTTGAAACTGAACCAGGCGGTCACTACAAATAGGCCCTTAGAACCGACCTAGCTGCATTTACATGATTAATCTTGGATTCTGATGATTGGTTTTGTGATTTTAATCTTGGATGTTTGTCTAAGAAAAAATGAAGTTACTTTACGTGACACCACAAATTTCGCCTAATTATCTTTTGTGATGTTAGAAACCTGAAACCACAGCACACTCACTCTTCGAGTGCGATGTGGAAAATAACGCAACCAGACAGGGATTCTTACAAGAACACCCTACACATTCCAGAACTAATTCTGGGTTTTGTTAGACATTGGAGAACCCAATAATAGCTGACTTGTCGCTGGTTAGCGAAGCTTCAGTAGCATTGTCCAAGGAAACATGTACCGGATGGTTACTTTTCAAAAAAATTATTAGAAAATTCCACAGGAAATTTTTTTATGAATATTAATAGTTTTTCCTACACCGAATCATTTTCATTTTGTATATTCAGGCATTCATTTTTGTTTATTTAATGTAAAGCACGAATATATACATATAAAAAAGGGTTCTTTTGGGATATTTACATTTTGTAAATTAGCTTCCATAACGTTAGGAAGACAACTGCATACCGTATTTATTCGAAATTTACAAGTATTTTGAAACGTTGTACAAAGAGAATAGGTTAGTTGATTAAAGGAAACACAGTCGATTCATGTAAAACAGTCGGCCGTAATTTATGCTGACACAAGGGTGAAGTTTGATTACCGTATTTCCATTAAGTCTAACTTTGCCCTTAACTTTGAAACTTAACTAAACAATGGTTTGTTTTACATCGGGTGATGTTTATTTACAGTGGATTTACATTGAGAAACTATGATTGCTTGACTTGCTTACAGCGGTATAGGGAAGCGATGGTGCAAAGTTCACGCCAACTTTCTCTTCCAATTACTTAACCACAAAGTCTGTTTTGAGACTGTAGACGAAAATCGTAAAATAGGCTCCGTTTGTCAAAATCGGTTCAGCAGAAATTGCTAAAAATTAAATTTAAAATATGAAACTTACTGCTCGGGACTAATCCGAAGGAGCGCAACAATCGATGGTCAGGGTTTAATTTCGATTTACTTTTAACATGTTTTTATTTACTACATTTAGTTGAGAAATATGTCTTAATCATGACCAAATTTAAGTAATAAATTCTTATGGATAAATTAGGCATACTTTTCGGTTTTTCCGGTATTTCTGGAAGCTGTTTTGAAGTTTCTATTTCTTTTTGTTTTAAATTTGTTATATTAAATTGAATTATGTGATCGCATAATTCACTGAAAATTCAGGGAAATCTAATTTACCACTTTTAGAAAATTAGATGTTTTGTTTGAGCATTATATGTGCTATTTTTACGCAAAATATGACGGAATTAAAAAAAACTGATTTCTCGTGATTCGTTAAAAATACTCGCCTCTGATTTAAAGATGATGAGTGTACGTAGTATTAGGTACCGATTGTTTGAAATTTGATACTTCGCATAAAACCCGAAAGACGTATGTGTAGGATTCACTTCGTTAAAGATGGCGGGCTCATTTAATGTTGAGAGTGCAGTTTTTGGTTATTTCCGGTAATACTAGATGAACGGCAAAACGTATAATAATTTTGACCGCTTCTTTTCCAAAAAGAGCATGAAAGTTCAATTAAGTTGGTCCAGTAACATTTTTCGAAAGTATTACGGTTACCGGTTAAATTTGCGGGAAATGCTAAGAGCGCTGTCGTGGAGTACTCTGTATATTAACTAAAAATATACTGCGAGTACTGCCGTACTACTACTAGTATGGAATGTTCAACAGTTTTGTCATCACGTGACTTGTCATCTGTTAAACGTTGTCAGTTTTTGTCTTTCCAGTGTTGCCATTTTAAATTTGCGGGAAATGCTAAGAGCGCTGTCGTGGCGTACTCTGTATATTAACTAAAAATATACTGCGTAGTACTGCTGTACTTTGAACTACTAGTATGAAATGTTCAATTGTTTCGTCATCACGTGACTTGTCATCTGTTAAACGTTGTCAGTTTTTGTGCTTCCAGTGTTGCCATTTAAAACTGACCGGAGCTGAGTTGAATATAACCGAGGTAAGAATATAATAGTTGGCGATAAACTGAACAACCATTTAGCATTCCAGCCGAACCCAATTTCAAGTTTTCAAAGCAGCTGAAGTAAATCCCGCACGTCTTGAGCAAACATAACTCTGGCTTACTTTTGTTTTATGTTTCATAAATAAATCTCCCGCTTTTAACTTAAGCATTTATATGCACAAGTTGAGTAGCAAAGTTTTCAAACTTCACTTCGCCAGCCCGCCTGTAAGTGTATTAGCGCGTCTTCTGGAAGAACCTAGCGCGTCTGATACTTAATGAAAACGTTTTTAAACGGTCAATTTAACGTCCGTGGGAATATTTATAGAGGCACTGCGTAAGACTTTTTAATTTTACATTTTGTGATTATAACAGAGGATTAAACGCGTTACTGATATAACATAATCGCTTAACGCAGCTGTCTCGCTGACGTGATGAAAGTGATTTTTAAAAAAATGTTTTAATTTTACTTTGATTTCGCCATGATAATCAGTATTAAAATCCGCATACATAAATACTTACATTACCTTAAAATACGAACATTAACCCACACCGGCGTCAAGAAAATGATTTTGAAAATTCAAGAAGTTAATTTATGCAATGTTTTTTTAAACAGCAAACACAAAAACGGTTTGATATTTGAAGAAATAAAATTGCAGCCATTTTTTAAATGTTGAACGTATTTTGGTAGGTAACAAACTTGTTCCATCTATTTCCGTAACCGGTAATTGTACCAAGTTTTCGTGGTTACTCATTTTCCAAACGAAATTTATTAACAGGCATTTTAGCATACGACTATTTTTATATTTTACATTTTAAAAAGTTAATATTGTATTGCACATTTTTGTAGCAATTGTCGTTGAAAATGAACTTATAAAACAGTACAATAGCGTTAGTAATTTTGGACAGCTTTATATTCAAATATGATATGAAATTCTGTTTTGGTAATAACTCTAGACAGATTCGTTCCTCAGTAAAATCAGTTCTGTAGTTTCAAAATGGCGGCAGTTTCAAATCACCATCAGAGAGAGAGAGAGAGAGAGAGAGAGAGAGAGAGAGAGAGAGAGAGAGAGAGAGAGAGAGAGAGAGAGAGAGAGAGAGTCAGTCTCATAAACAACAGAGTCTCGATTATCTATCACCCTTTTAACCATCAGTTTCTATTAACGGTCGTATTAATTTTCTTATCTGATATTTTAAAAGTCTACCATAGTAAATAGTTTCTTTTAATTAATAAAAGTAACCTTCTAGAAAAAAAACTAACTGGAAACCACTCACTTACAACATAGGCTGGCAGCTGACACTAATTTTTACTCCAATATTGCTAAGAAGGAAATATTGTAAATCCAAAAGAAAGCTATTCTATCATCTAGTGGAATGAGGTAGACACACTTCAAATAGTGTTAAGAAATTCGGAAAGTATGTATAAATGTTTTTGTTGGAAGACAAACACTATTTACGATAATACCATTCAGCATATAAATCGATCAAGTAAAGTCACGTGAGTACAATGTAAGAGAGACAATTGAAGAGACGCAGGCTTGCGCCATGCTGGTTTAATGCTTTGCTAACAATAGACTGATATCATGTAACAAAGCTCGAGAGGGTTCTAAAGTACTTGGCGTTAATATAACATCCATTGAAACATTAATCAAGGGATTAACATCCCCACAAAACTACCCTGCCTTCATTTACAAGATATAATGTGACGTCTTATTAAATCATAATACGAATATATTTAAATTAACACACTTTTTGTTAGTAAACTTTTATAGAAAAGTTATGCTTTCTAGAAAATTTAAAAATTCAGACCTAGGAAGTCCTTTAAATAACTACCGATTTTGACTTTTAGATTTATTATGAGGAGTCGTTTATATATATTCACGATAATAAAGGGTGTTTACTGGGAACCGCATGTTTCTGTATTGGGTAGTGCACGCTAAGTAGTGGGGGGGATGGCGTTTGGGAAGGTCCTATTGTGTAGAGGGGACTTGGAAGTTTCAGTTACATTCAAATTTTGGGACCTTGAGCATAGCACCTTTGTTATGAGACAATTTTACGTTAACGGTGAGTCCCAACGAGACTTTCGCCGGCACTTCAATGTACTGCCGCGTGGGCCGATTCCGGATCGTAACATAATTTTGAGGTGGGTGCATAATGTGAACACAACGGGATCATTGATGAAAAAACCTCCAGGGCAACAAAAACCGTTCGTACGCCTGAGAATGTTGAGCGTGTGCGCGGCGCTACGTTGGAGAGCCCCAACCGTGTGCTAAGGAAGCGAGCCTCAAACCTCCGCATTTCTGCCTCTACGGAAAGAAACATTTTGATTAAAGACCTCAAGTTCCATCCGTATACGTGTCCGACAAGCTTTCCCTGGAAAAGTAATTTCTCGTTTTGGAGATGTTCCTTGCCCCCCCCCCCCCGGTTCCCTGATCTGACGATCCCGGACTTCTTTATTTGGGGTTTCTTAAAATAAATGTTTACGTTAAAACCACGCACATTACCAGAGATGAAGGAAACCATCCGAAGAGAAATCCAAGCCATTCCACAAGAAATGTTACAACTGTTACAAGAATAAATACGTAACTTCTAACGTGTTCAATCGGAAGGGCGCCATTTACGAGATGATATTTTTGCTATTTAATTTTTTGTAAGATTTTCTTAAAATTCCAAGTTTGTAGAACACATTGTTTAAAAAAAATAACTTTTTTTCAAAAATTAAAATGTGTGGCTTTTTGAAAACCATACGATTCCCGGTAAACTCCCTGTATATATTATATCGGTATGTAATATACATATACAGTCAGTCTAATTTTGTTAACTGAATTTTTAAACATTCTTTCATAATAAGCAATTTCTAACAACTAATAAAAGTAACATTCTAGACAAAACAAAACACTGTAACTAGACATGACTTAGTTATAATTTCTAACTGACATTAATGTATAGC